>JAJHZJ010000574.1:3907964-4420751 GCA_023548195.1 Bettongia penicillata ogilbyi | reverse complement strand
GGAGAAATCTGGCAGTTAGGTGGAGTGCCAGACCTGGATTCAGCAAGACTTGAGTCAAAATCTGACTTCAGATACTTAAATAGCTGTGTGACCCTGGGCAAGACTCTTAACCCCATTTTCCTCAGTTTCCTGTAAAATAAACTGGAGAAGAAAATGGTAAGCCATTCTAGTATTATCAAGAAAACCTCAAAAGGAGTCACAAAGAGCTGGGCACAACTGACTAAACAACAGCAGTGACAACAATAACAATTAGTGACGAGAAATCTCTACTCTGTCAAGACGGCCTGGTCCATATTTCTTTACACTGAATATTAACCTGCTGCTCTGTAAATTTTACCCGTTGCTTTTAGTTCTGCCCTGGGGGTGGTAATGGAACAAATTTAATCCTCTTCCTTTGAAGATTCAAATCATTTCAAATACTTGAGGACCCCTTAACATGTTCTCCTTAGATTTTCTCTTTTCCAGGCTAAACATTTTCTATTTTGTTTTTTCTCTCAGTCAACTTTTATATGAATAGCTCTCTAGCCAGCTTGCCATCCTGGGAGCTCTCCTCTGGATATATACCAACTTGCTTATATAATTCCCCAAATGTGGAACACATAACTAAGAATCACACTGCAAATGTGGACCCAGAGCAGAGTACAGTGAGATAATCTCCTCCCTTGTTCTGGAAACTATGCCATAAGACACTGTTGACTCACACTGAGGCATTACAAAGGTCAGATTATTTTTCACATGTCTGGCTATGCTTGACCCTGTGCTGTTTAAGACTTTTGTCAATGACATGAATGAAAGCATGAAAGATCTATTTCATATTTGCAAGTGACATGAACTGAGGGAGATAGTTATCACTTCGAATGACAGTGTTGGGTTGTGAAAAGAACATAAAAGAAAGGGAAACGGTCCAAAGTGAATAAGACAAAATTCAATAAGAATGAAGGTAAAGTTCTTCTCTTGGGTTCAAAAAAGCAATTCACAAGTACAGGTTGGGGGAAGCATAGCTAGACATGTGAAAAATAATTTCATTTTTATAGACTTTGAGGTCTGCAAAGCTCATTACAGTTTTTTATTTGATTTTCACAAGAACCTTTTGAAGTAGAAGATGTTAGCTCCATTTTTACAAATGAGTAAATGAAGACTCAGAGGGGTTAATCCAATTGATTAACCTCTTAGGATCACATGGACAGTAAAATGTCTGAGGCAGGTTTTAAATTCATTTTGACTACAAGTCTAGCACTACTATTTGGGGGATGGTCAGGCGTATCGTGCCAAAACCATTTAACTGCTGTGATCTAGCTTACACATCTCCATCTTACCCTCAAAAATGGGATGAAAGATTTTGTCAAAGACTTTTCTAAGATCTGTTTATGCTATGTCTCCAGAAATTCCTTGGTATCTAGTTATCTTGAAAAAAATCATTTTCATAGGGCATTTCACAGTTTGCTTTCTTTACAACAATCCAGAGGTAGGCAGTAAAAGTGTCATTATTCATATTTTATAGATGAGAAAACTGAGGCTCTGAGAAGTTACATGACTTGCCCATTCTCACATAGTTAGCATGAGAATTCTCCTTAGGGAGTATGTGAAAATGAGGTTCTTTTGACATGATGTTTTTTTTTTATTGCTCCTTGTTTCTTCTAAATGCTCACACAGCCCCTTGAATGATGTGGTTTAGAGTTTTGCCAGAAATAGAAGTCAAATTAAATGGCCTACAGTCTGTAAACTCTACCCTCTTACTTTTTTTTCCCTTTTGAAAAATCAGGATAACAGTCTGTCTTCTCTTGTCCTATATCACCTCCTCTGTTCTCCAGGCTCTTTGAAAGATCAATGACAATGGCCCAGCAACCACATCTTCCAGTCCTGTCTGTACACTAGGATTTAATTTGCTTAGGCCTTTTGACTTGAACTCCATAACCAGACTGCTAGCTCTTTTTGTTGCCCTTCCTCATATAGCTTGGGTTTTGCTTTCCGCTAACAATTTATATTTTATCCTTCTCCCTCCAATCCAAAAGAATTATTCCCCTTGAAGAAAAATAGAAGTAAAATGAAAGTTGAGCATTTCAGTTTACCAATCATTATCTGTTTACAACCATCTTTACCACACTAAGCAGTAGTTCTATGCCTTCTTTCATCCTCTTCTGGTCTCCATAACAGCTTCAAAACAAACCAAAACAAAATTTAAAAAACACACAAAAACAAAGCAACAACCACCTTTGTTGTCCTTAGCATGCTTCCTTAGCTTGAATCATTCCTGGCTTTAGAATTCACATCTATTTTTCTTACATAACTGTGTACTTAGCTTCCATCTTCTAAATATTTCTTTTTACATCTGAGTTTATTGCCGAATTACCTGTACTGCTACATCGCTCTCTTTGGGAAGCTTTTCCCTTTGTAACTTTCTGTGCACTTATAAGATTCTCTTTCTCAGCAGAATCATTGAGGGCAGAGATTGTTTCTCTTTTGGGCTTTGAGAACTGCCTTGTATTTGGACTCACTTATACATCTTACTTTTCTTATTAAAGTATGAACTTTTTCTTCTTTTTCTATTTTTTATCTCCAACTTTTAGCATAGTGCTTGACACATAGAAAAGTTTAATAATATTTTATTTCCTTCCTTCCTTCCTTCCTTCCTTCCTTCCTTCCTTCCTTCCTTCCTTCCTTCCTTCCTTCCTTCCTTCCTTCCTTCCTTCCTTCCTTCCTTCCTTCCCACTGCCTAGACCAGTATCTGACAATAGAAGCTTCTTGATAAATCCTTGATGATTGATTGGAATAATTTCTGTTTGCATTAGAATTCCATTCTTGAAAACTTTCTATCTCTTTTGGCTCAACTTGGTTTGCAAAATATTAGTATATTAGATCTGATTTATTCCCTTCCATGATGCTTTGAAATCTTCTTTCCTTAAATCTAGGACACATGTCTGTCTCTGCTTGACTTTCCTTTCCCTCTCTATTAGGAATGAATGCTATGAAAGAGTGGTCACTTGCCTCCAAGGTTCTTAGCATTTGTATTTTAGCAATAATTTCTCTTTTGGCTCAATTCATAATGTTCTTCATTATCTCAGTTCTTGGGAAAATTCTACTACATAATGTCAGGGAGAATGAGAAGCAGGTCAAATTTATGAGATTCTATTCAGGAGGAAAAAACAGTTTGACAAAGGAAAGACCAGGGGAAGCAATCCATTTGTATTGTATTTTCTCTACTCTTTAAATTAATATTAGGAGTTACAGATTTGTGAATATCTAGAAATCAGTGATGCCTGCACAAAATGAACTGTATTTAACCTGTATAGAGAAACTGACTTTTATATCTTGACTTCTACAAAATAATTAAACTGTGTTATATCTTTTGATTCTCATAACCATCTAGGAAGTAACCACTAACTGGAGGTTTTCAAATAGAATCAGTAATATTATTGAGGAGGTTCATTTTTAAAATAAGCTTTTACTGATATTTTCTGTTTCTTATATTACCATAGTTATCTTGTCTCCTTCCCCTTCTATCCACATATTCCATATGACACAAAAAGGAAAAAAGTTCACACAATTGACAGATACATCGATAAAGTCCAAAAACATGTGTAACGCATGATATCTATGGACTTCCCACCACCATGATCAAACCCTGCTTGACCTTTATAATTTTGGTATATTTTCTTATGATTTTTTTGGTATGCAGTTCTTCCTATTTACACTATTACAGTTAACTGTGTATATTGTTTTCCTGGTGCTGCTTACTTTACTCTGTACCAGTTCATATAGACCTTTTATGTTTCTCTTTATGCTGAGGGAATTTTTAATTAGATTTTCTGATTACATCAATGTCATTTTAATAGAAGTCAGGCACATTCCCACATATTTCTGACTCTTAGACTGAAGGGAAAGGTGATAGTTTTTCCTTAAAAGTTTGTGACTAACTAAAGGATAACTTCAAGACTGAAACCACCTAATTTCAAGTTAGTGTACCGAAGGGAGCTCAAACATGTGAGTTCCTAAAAAATTTCAGTTCTTGGCCCCTTTGAGGATTGTCATTGATCTCTTCCACTCAAAGCAACAAGTTCCATGAATAACTCTTCTCTCTGCCACACGAGGTGAAGAAATCTCTGTTTCTGGCATGAAACTCTTAACAGGATAGCTTTAGCAATCCCCAAAGATTCTTTTATTGCTTCCCAGCTACCCAGCTGCTGGTCAGATAGCATAGCTTTTTGCTAAGATTTTGAGCTTGTCACATTTTGAAAAGCAACAGTAACTATCATATTCCCTTTTTCTCAAAAATCCTCCTGAGCCTTTTGGCACAGGGCAGTTGGAAAGCATTAAAATGTTGCAATGAAAAGAGCTGGATGGATGTCAAAGTAGGAAAAGAGAGGTAAGTGTATTTATAGGAACAGACGAAGAAGCAAAACTCAAATGGCTGGTATTTCTAGTCTTCTGAGATTTACAACTCTTTTCATTGATTCATAGTACATAGTATATACTCTTTCTTTAGAGAAAAAAATTCTCATGTATGCAAATTTTGTGAGACAAGAATCTATGATTACCTCACTAATGTGGGGGACTTGATACAGAATTCTCTCCATTGATTCAGATAATAATAATAACAGTAATAATACCTGACATTTCAATAACCTTTCAAGATTTAGATACGCTCTTAACATATTTTTAATTTATCCTCTTATAGGGTCTTTTGAGGTTGCAGTGAGAGGTAAGATAAGTAGTATTCACAAGGTCATATAACTAGTGTATGCCAAAGACAGGATTGGAACCCCGTTCTCTTGAGTTCAAGGCCAATCCTCTATCTACTATACCATGGGGTATTTGAATACCTATGTAAATAAAGCCCATTGATGGAGTAACACTATTGAATTAAAGGAGACAAGGAAAGAAGCACAATTGTGAAATACGGACTAAATTAAAGTGTTAAAAACCATCATTGTATCCATTTCCAATCTCTTCTCAGTCTTTCTAGCTCTTCTTTATAAAATAAACTGATGCATTTGGACTCTCTTATGGAGGGGAAAAAGTAGCATATGAATTAGAAATTTTTTTAAAATCCTAACTACTTTCCATGCTGAAAAGTTATCCAAAATAACTATCAGCAGGTATTTTGTTACAAACCCAAAAAAGAAAAATGAAAGAAATATCCACGAATAGCATTGCATATATTTTGAAGCCAATTATATAGTCATAGAAAAGAAGTGTTAAAATGCTAGCAGATGAAAAACTAAATAAGAATTTATGAAAGCCTCCTGATATATGTTCTCAGTGAGTTTAGAGTAAGGATGACTTTAAATATTCTGAGATAAGTGGATTATGTTAGGGTCAATTGAAACCAACTCAACTTCTGAAATATTGTTTTACTCAAATGCAAGCACATATGTAACACATGTGTAGATAAAATAGGGTGTTTTGAAAACTTAGAGTGTTATATCAATGCTTATATTGTTGAGGAGGAGAATGTGTACCCTACAGTTGCTAGTCCTCCCTTCTTAATTCTATCTAAAACCTTATTAATTTTTCAAGGTCTCCCTCCTCCAAGATGTCAGCCCTGGCATCATAATAACCCTGAGAGTGAGGTAATACAGCAATACTAATTCCATTTTATAGTGGAAAAATATAGTCCACACAAAAACTCCACTTTCAAAGTCTTTGGAGTAATCACAAAATTGTTCTATTGCTTAATTATGGTGAAATGACCAGATTGAGTCTGTCTTTTTTTAATTGATCCTATTTACAATTAATTGACTTTGTCCTGTAACTTCCTAAGTCATGGTTCTTTGTCTCTGAACTTAGTTCAGAAATTCAGCTGTCCTGTAATGAGTTCAGTTTAGAATCTAGTTTTCCTACTAATCACTCTTCTATTCTTGCCTCAGGGAAATCTGTTATCTTTGAGAGATGTTATATCACCAGGGAGTCTAGTAGCTTTAAACCACCAAACTACTTCAAGAATGTCTGGTTTGCTAACCAAAGAAGTTGGTTCCACTATCTCTCACCTTGGAGATGAACTCAAACAAGGACTATTTCCTAGTCACTGGAGGGAAAAAAGAGGTTATTGCTAGACCCCATTGCCAATTTGCAATCAATCGCATTGTCCCCCATGCATTAGCTCTTTAATTAATCATATTAAATTCACAATTCATAATGCTGAGCTATTTTAACCAATCATAACTTGTTTCCCAGGGCAGCTAAGTGGCAAAGTAGATAGAGTGCCAGGCCTGGAGTCAGAACAACTCTTCTTCCTTAGTTCAAATCTGGCCTCAGCTATTTATATGACTATGGTCAAGTCACTTAACCCTGTTTCCCTCGGTTCTTCATCTGTGAAATGATCTGGAGAATGAAATGGCAGACGACTCCACTAATTTTGCCAAGAAAACTCCAAACGGGATCACAAAGAGTTGGACATGACTAAAATGACTGAAAAAATAATAATAAACTTGCTCCCCACCTAGGAAGTCCTACTCTTTGTTCTCTATTCCTCAAAACTATGAAAAAAAGACCTTCAAGATCTCAGCTTTGCTGAGAAAGCTGAAATTCTACTTATTGGCAAATTTGTGCTTCACTAATAAAACGATCTTGAAAGGTAAAAATAAAAACAAAACTGTATGGGAAAGCATAGTTCAAGAAAAAGGCACATGAGAGGTCAAAGACAAGGAGACCATATAGAAGTTTCATAGCTTTATTCCATAAAACATTGTCTGAAAAAAAAAAATGAAGTGGAGCTCGAAATTGAACAAGAGAATAGGCAGAGGCCTGGATTGTCTTTCAAAAATTACAAAAATCCAGACCCCATTTTTTCCCACAGAAATATAGACCCATCTTTTTGATATCAACATTCCACCACTGTTGCTTTATGGTAGTACATGGAGTACATATTCTCCCAAGGATTAATAATAACTATATATATGTATATATACATATATATAGTACTTAGTATGTACCAGGCACTGTGCTAAGCACTTCAGAATTATCTCATTTGGTCCTCACAACAACTCTACAAAGTACATGATATTATTATCCTTATTTTATAGATGAGGAAACTGACACAAACAGGTGCTAAGTAACTTGCCAAGGGTCATACAATTAGAAAGTCTGAGGCCAGATTTAAACTCAGGTCTCCCTGACCCCAAGCCCAGCACTATATCTACTGCACCACATAGTTTACCCATTAAAAATTGATATTACAGGGGGGTGAAGCCAAGATTGCGGAGTAGAAGGACTCACATATGTTAGCTCCGAACCCACAGCCCATATATTTCCTGCAAGAAGAATTCCCCACAAATTCTGGATCACTGCAAGGCACGCAGAAACACGGTGGAAAAGATTTCCGTTCCAGAGAGCCCTGGAGAGCTGTCCCCAGGGTCTATCGCGCCCTGGAAAGCGGAGCCCACCCCTGAGCTGCCCTGGACATGTGGCCCCAGAGGAGCAGATCCGAGCAGGCTTCAGGGACGGAATCTCCGGAGGCCACGAAGGTCCCTCCACCCACAGGTGCTACAGGTCAGTGAGAGAGACGTCTGGGCTGGCCGAGAGGGGAGCAGGGTGTCTCCGTGGCTCCCTCAGGAGGAAGTGGCGGAGGCAGAGGCAGGGGCAGCATCAGAGGCAGCGGAGGCAGGCCGGGACTCCCCAAGCAGGCAGGCAGAAGTTCAGGTCTCTGCATAAACCCCCTGAGGGAACTGAGCCTGGGAGGTGGCCCTGCCCCCACCCAAGCACCAGAACTTAAGCTCACATTGAATAGCAGCCATGCCTGCTGCGGAAAGCCCATTTGAATTTCATACCCCAAGCACTGGCTGGGCAGATCTAGGTGGGGGTGCAGAGGAATCTCAGAAGTCAAGTAACTGGCTGGGAAAATGCCCAGAAAAAGGAAGCAAAATAAGACCATAGAGAGCTACTTTGATGGGGTGCAGATGTTCCCACCTTTCAATTCTGATGACGAGGAAATATTCTTACCATCAGGGAAAGACATGGAGGTCGGGGCCTCTGTATCCCAAACATCCCAGGGGGATGTCGGGTGGGCTCAGGCCATGGAAGAGCTCAAAAAGGATTTTTAAAATCAAGTTAGAGAGGTGGAGGAAAAACTGGGAAGAGAAATGAGAGAGATGCAAGAAAAGCATGAAAAACAGGTCAATACCTTGGTAAAAGAGACCCCAAAAATTGCTGAAGAAAATAACACCTTGAAAAATAGGGTCACTCAATTGGCAAAAGAGGTTCAAAAAGCCAATGAGGAGAAGAATGCTTTCAAAAGCAGAATTAGCCAAATGGAAAAAGAGGTTCAAAAGCTCACTGAAGAGAATAGTTCTCTCAAAATTAGAATGGAACAGATGGAGTCTAATGACTTTACGAGAAACCAAGAAATCACCAAACAAAACCAAAAGCATGAAAAAATGGAAGATAATGTGAAATATCTCATGGGAAAAACAACTGACCTGGAAAATAGATCCAGGAGAGACAATTTAAAAATTATGGGACTACCTGAAAGCCATGATCAAAAAAAGAGCCTAGACATCATCTTCCATGAAATTATCAAGGAAAACTGCCGTGACAGTCTACAACCCGAGGGCAAAATAAGTATTGAAAGAATCCATCGATCACCACCTGAAAGAGATCCAAAAAGAGAAACTCCGAAGAACATTGTGGCCAAATTGCAGAACTCCCAGCTCAAGGAGAAAATCTTGCAAGCAGCTAGAAAGAAACAATTCCAGTATTGTGGAAATACAATCAGGATAACTCAAGATCTAGCAGCTTCTACATTAAGGGATGGAAAGGCATGGAATAGGATATTCCAGAAGGCAAAGGAACTAGGACTCAAACCAAGAATCACCTACCCAGCAAAACTGAGTATAATACTTCAGGGGAAAATATGGTCTTTCAATGAAACAGAGGACTTTCAAGCATTCTTGGTGAAAAGAAAGACCAGAGCTGAAAAGAAAATTTGACTTTCAAACACAAGAATGAGAAGAAGCATGAAAAAGTAAACAGCAAAGAGAAGTCATAAGGGACTTACCACTTACCAAAGGTGAACTGTTTACATTCCTACATTGAAAGACAATATTTGTAACTCTTAAAACTTTTCAGTATCTGGGTAGTTGGTGGGACCACACACACACACATATACACACACGCATGGGCACACACACACACACATACACACATGCATGCACATACAGAGACAGAGAGCACAGAGTGAATTGAATAGGATGGGACCATATCTTTAAAGAAATTAAGGTAAACGGTGAGAGAGAAATGTAGTGGGAGTAGAGAGGGTAAAATGGAATGGGGCAAATTATATCTCATTCAAGAGGCAAGCAGGAGACTTTTTAGTGGAGGGAAAAAGAGGAGAGCTGAGAAAAAAAACATGAAGTTTACCCTCATCACATTCGACTAAAGGAAGAAATAAAATGCACACTCATTTTGGTATGAAAACCTATCTTACAATACAGGAAAGTGGAGGAGAAGGAGATAAGCAGGGTAGGGGGTATGATGGAAGGGAGGGCAATGGGAGGAGGGAGCAATTTGAAGTCAACACTCGGGGAGGGACAGGATCAAAAGACAGAATAGAAACAATGGGGGGCAGCATAGGATGGAGGGAAATACAGTTAGTCTTACACAACACAACTATTAGCGAAGTCATTTGCAAAACCACACAGATATGGCCTATATTGAATTGCCTGCCTTCCCAAAGGGAATGGGTGGGGAGGTAGGGATGGGGAGAATTTGGAACTCAAAGTTTTAGGAACAACTATTGAGTATTGTTGTTGCTACTAGGAAATAAGAAATACAGTCAATGGGGAATAGAAAGTCATCTGGCCCTACAGGACAAAAGAGAAGATGGGGATAAGAGAAGGGAGGGATGACAGAAGAGAGGGCAGATTGGTGATAGGGAACATTAGATTGCTCGGTGCATTGTGGTGGGGGGAGGGGATAAAAGGGGAGAAAATTTGGAACCCAAAATTTTGTGAAAATGAATGTAAAAATTAAATAAATAAATTTTTATTAAAAAAATTAATATTACATAGAGGGCAATGAAGAGATTTTGAGTAGGGCATGATACATAAGCAACAAGAAAATCAAATAGTAAGAATAAAAGATGTCATCAAAGAAATGTCTTCTAGGAAAAGAAAATGATCTGGTCACACAGTAAAGTGAGAGATGATAGCTGGACTGCAATTTGGTGGACTTCCTTTGGTAAACTTATGGGAGATCATGAAGAAGAATTATATAAGATTGCCAGGCATAGATTGGTTTGCATTTCTACTTCATTAGAGGGAATTCCCAAATCAATTAAATCATAGATCAATTTTAATGATTTTAATCTTAATTGATTTGAACTCAAGGAATTAGATGTCTTCCAAAAATAAGTCAATCACTTGAAATTTCATCACCATGCTGCTAACTTAGCCTTTAATACTCAATACATTTCCAACTCCTTCAGTGTCTTCTCCCTTCTGACTGGAGGGCTGGAGGATAGAACACTAAACTCCCAAAGCGTTATTTTAGACAGGGCAGGATTTGGGCTTTCCAGCTCACTCTCCACTTTCTATTTGCAGCTCTGCTTGGTTTAACCTCCACGGAACAAGATGCCCTTTGTGAGGTACCCTTTGTTGTCCCACCCCTTTTCAGGTTTCTTTTGTGAATCATCTTCCCCTTTTAGATTATAAACTTTACAAGGACTGTCCTTCTTTTTCCCATTTGTGTCTGCAGTGCTTAGAACAGTGCCTGGCACATAGAAGGCACTTAATAAAAGCTGTTTGTTTTTTTTTAATTAAAGTGAATATTTGAAAGTTGAGTATGGAAAAGAAAAACAAGACTTAGAAAAGTTAAGCGACTTGTCCAAGGTCATATGTTTGGCAAATATCACTTCTGATTGGTCCATGTGAACTTACAAGTTATATGACTTCCCTTATCTTCAGTTTCCTCATTTATTAAAAAAAAAAAAAATCAAGGAGATGAACAAATGGCCCTTAGGGTCCTATGATACTAAAAGTGGCAGATTCAAGAGGTTAGATATTCTACCTCTAAGTCCATTGTCCCCTGTCTGCCTCTCTCATAGCTAAAGACTACTGCCTAAAGACTAACTGGGTCTCAATTTTATGTATGTCTATACATACTATGTTGTCCAGGAGAAGTTGAATTTCAAGCTCCAATTGCCCAGAAGATCAATGACATTACACCAAACAACACAGAACACTAATTATCTTCAACAATGTCTTCATATGTTCATTGCATTTCTTTTAATATGTTTCTTTTTAAAATAATCTAACAGCTCTTTCTGTATCTGTACCAGTCTCTTTAAATGACTTCTCTTTTCTACTTCATCAGATCTATTTCTCCTTATGCCTTTAGAATTTCATTTTTGAGAGCCTCATATCCTTTCAAGGATTATTATCCTTAAAGAATAGTTTAAAGTATTTATTTTTCAATCACCTATATTTCCCAATGAAATCTTCCTTTGTACCACTTTCAAAGAAAAAAACAACCAAAAAAACCAGTTCAGTAAAACTAACCAACATATCAGAAAAAATCTATTATCTTCACTCTTCCACTCCCACTGTCCTCCACCCCTTCAGAAAGGAGGTGTTTCCTCATATTTTCTCTTTAAGCCCTTAGTCCTTTCTCTTTCTGAAGTTGAAGTATACTCATATACTTTGGCCATATATGAGAAGACAGAACTCACTGGAAAAGATTTTGATGCTGGATGCTAGGAAAGGTGGCCTAGTGCCACCAGATCTCAAATTATATTATAAAGGAGCAATTATCAAAACCACTTGATACTGGCTAAGAAACAGAAGGGTAGACAAGTGGAATATGCTAGGTACTCAAGATACAGTAGACAATGAACATAGCAATATAAGATGGATAATTTTGATTACATTAAATTGAAAAGGTTTTGTACAACCAAACCCAATGCAACCAAAATTTGGAGGGATGTAAAAAACTGGGAAAGAATTTTTACAGCTAACGTCAGTGATAAAGTCCTCATTTCTAGAATATATAGAGAACTGAGTCAAATGTACAAAAATGCAAGTCATTCCTCAATTGATAAGTGGTCAAAGGATATGAACAGGCAGTTTTCAGAGGAAGAAATTAAAGATATCTAGTCATATGAAAAAAATGCTCTAAATCACTTTTGATTAGAGAGATGCAAATCAAAACAACTCTGAGGTACCACATCACACCTATAAGATTGGCAAACATGACAGAACAGGAAGATGATAAATGTTGGAGAGGATGTGGGAGAGTTGGAACACTAATTCATTGTTGGTGGAATTGTGAGCTCATCCAACCATTCTGAAGAGCAGTTTGGAACTATGCACAAAGGGCTACAAAAATGTGCATACCCTTTGATCCAGCAATATCACTATAAGGACTGTATCCCCAAGAGATCATAAAAATGGGAAAGGGTCCCACATGTACAAAACTATTTATAGCAACACTGTTTGTGATGGCCAAAAACTGGAAATCAAAGGGATGCCCATTAATTGGGGAATGGCTGAATAAATTATGGTATATGAATATAATGGAGTACTATTGTGCTTTAAGAAATGATGAACAGGAAGACTTCAGAGAGGCCTGGAATATGATCTGATGCTGAGCGAAAGGAGCAAAACCAGGAGAACTTTGTGCACAGCATTGACCACAGGGTGCGAGAGTTTTTTCTGGTAGACTTGGAATTTCATAATAACACAAGACCTTAAAAAAAAATTCCCAATGGTTTTCTAAGGCAAAATGCCTTCCACATTCAGAGAAAGAACTATGGAATTCATTCACAGAATGTAGCAGATCATGTGTGTGTGTGTGTGTGTGTGTGTGTGTACACATGTGTGTATTATGTTTTGATTTGTTATATGATTTCTCCTATTTATTTTAGTTCGTCTACATAGCATGACTATAGTGAAAACGTATTTAATAGGAAAGTATATGCAGATCCTATATAGAATTGTATACCATCTTGGGGAGGGAGAGGGATGGTAGGGGGTAGGTGTGGGGAGGTAAAAATCTAAGTTTTATGGTAGTGAATGTAGAACATTAAAAAATAAATAAATACAATAATAATTTTTTTTAAATTGCAAAGGGTGCCACATGTACAAAAATATTTTTGGCAGAACTCTTTGTGGTGGCCCAAAACTAGAAATCAAGGGGATCTCCATCAATTGGGGAATGGCTGAATAAATTGTGGTATATGAATGTAATGAAATACTATTGTGCTATAAGAAATAATGAACAGGAAGACTTCAGAGAGGCCTGGAAAGACTTATATGATCTGATGCTGAGCAAAAGAAGAAAAACCAGGAGAACTTTGTGCACAGCAACAACCACAGTGTGCAAGAGTTTTTTCTCGTAGACTTGGAACTTCGTAGCAATGCAATGACTTAAAAAAAATTCCCAGTGGTCTTCTAAGGCAAAATGCCTTCCATATCCAGAGAAAGATCTATGGAATTCAATCACAGAATACAGCAGATCATTTTTTCGTGTGTGTGTACTGTGTTTTGGTTTGTCAGATGATTTCTCCCATTCATTTTAATTTTTCTACACAGCATAACTATAGTGAAAATGTATCTAATAGGAATGTATGTATAAAACCTATATAAAATTGTATGCCATCTCAGCAAGGGAGTGGGAAAAGTAATAATCTAAGTTACATGGTAGTGATTGTACAAAACTGAAAATAATTAAAATTAATTTTTAAAAAAGATTCTGATGCTGGGAACGATTAAAGACTAAAGGAAAAGGGGATGGCAGAAGATGAGACTGATAGGTAATGTTGTGGAAACCAAAACCATGAACTTGGACAGATTCCGGAGATAGTGGAGGAATGAAGGACCTGGGGTGCTACATTCCAAAGGGTCACAAAGAGTCAGAAACAACTGAATAACATCCTATCTTTAAGCTTAGTTGCTATCACTTCCAGCACAGTTTCATTTTTTTTATTCTTTCCATTTTGATTGTTCCAGCCATTCTATATATTGTTTTCCATTGGTTCATAAAAATCTTCCCATTCTTCTAGATAATCATCATATACATTATTTCTTAAAACACAGTAATAAACTATCACATTCATTTATCACAGTTTGTTTAATGATTCTGCAATCAATGAGCATCTATTTTGTTTTGAATTATTTGCTAATACAAAAAATTCTACTACAAATATTTTAGTATTCATAGAAAGTTTCTTTTTATCATTGACTTCTTAGGACAGAAGCCATGCAATGGAATTTCTGGGTCAAAAGGTGTGGATATTTTAGTCCTCCCACAAAATTGTAGGTTACTACCTATCCTTTCTTTGATTGATTTGAAATTTCCTTTCCTCAACTTTAAAAATCATGTCAGACTATGACCTACCTTTTTGTCTTTCTACATCACAGATTCTAAGATGGAGTAGTTAATCCCCACCCCTACCCCCACCAATGTTGTTGCCCATTTCTATTTCAATAACCAATTCCCTCTTGTTTTTAAGAATCAAATGCAGAATACCAGTTTATATCATTATTTCTTTCATTTTTTTAAAGGATAAAATTATCATTGAAGTGATTCAGTGAATTATTGGTTAGTCTGTTTTATTTTTTGAATACAGTACTCCAAACACATCCATATAATTGAAGCTACAATAGCCCCTATATCATGACTGCCCCAGGCTTATGAACTATTACCCAACCTCCTCCCTAATGCAGTTAGCTTGGCAAATACACATGCAGATTTCATCCTCCTCCTTGCTTTCAGTGTTTTTTATTAAATTTATGAGATTCCAGGCAATTACATTTTCATCAGACCTTGTTAAGTGCTCTCCATCCCTAGACTACAGCCTATCTTTCCTATATTTTAAGTTTTATCCAAAAATATAAATCACATTCTTATATATCATTTTAACTAGCTGTTCACTTCCTAAATCCATCTTTCCCTTTTGAAACCCTTGCCTTCTTAAATTGGAAGTAGTGATGAAACCACCTGTGCTTCTTAAGGTCTCCAGTTTCTTGCTCTGTAGTTCATAATCTTTAGTAATATATTCTAGATTTCTTTTATCAGTATCATATTGCCCACATAAATCACAAGAAGTGAGTAGAATCTGTCAGGTTTCACAAGTATTGGGACATTCTTTGCCATGTTTTACATACATGGCTCATGAAGAAAGAGGACCTGTCTGCAATTAATATCAGGTTTAAAAATACCTTCCTTAGTACCCCACAGCAAGGAGTCACCAACCACCATTACTACATCTTTTCTTCCACTCAATATTACTTTAAGTTTAAATTTAATGTGCAGGCAACATCCCTTATCTTAATTTGGAATACATCAGAATTATTTCTGAAATAATTTTGTCTTAAAAAAAGAAAATTATTCCCTTAAAATGTATAGAAATTTATACTGAATTTTCAGCCTTTTGACTTTTCTAGACAATTTAAGTATCCCCTCCTCCAGGAAGTCTGCATTGATTCTCCTCATCCAGGGGTAAGGAAACTGCATCTTTGAGGCCATATGTGGCCCTCGAGGTATGACCTTTTGACCAAGTCCAAGTTTTACAGGACAAATCCTTTTATTAAGGGGGACTGTTCTGTGAGGTTTGGATTCAGTAAAGGGCCAGACTTGAGGACCTAGAAGGTCACATGTGGCCTCAAGGCTGCAGGTTCCCTATCCCTGCCCGAGTCAGACATGATTTCTCTTTCCTCAGACCGTGTAGACACTTTTTTGTATCTCTTATTTACAACTTATGCTTTATTGTATATATCCATGTGTTATAGGATCCAAAATTTAGAGCTTAAAGGAAACTTGCACATCATCTTGCCCAAACCTATCTTTCTTTTACAAATGTGGAATATAAAACACAAGAGATTTTCCCCAAGTCCTCCATGGAGAAAGTAGCACACTAGGATTTGAACCCAGGTCCTCTGACAATATATCCATTCCTCATCTCATTTCAATATTCTATCTCTGTGTATCCCATTTCCTTACCAGATTTAAAGCAATATGACAGCAGAAACTCCAATAGTCTATCAGTCCCAAGGAGCAGTACAATGCTTACAGTGAGCTATCCAAAAAAGGCCTTTTCCTCAGCTGTTCTTACTCATATTGTAAACCTGAAATGTCCTCCCTCCCTCTGTGTGCTTTTCCAACCTGAAGAACCCAAATCAAATATTACTTTCTCAAGGAAGATTTCTCTGAACACCTGTGGTAATTACCTTCCCTCTTAGACCTTACAGAGTATTCTGTATTCTCTAATGCATAATATGGCATGTTATTATTATTACCATTTAATATTATATATTATAGATATTTGTGCTTACATTTGATTTCCCTTTGAGGTTGTAACGTCCATGAAGCCAGGGACCTTATCCTCTATAAACTTTGTGCTGTCCTCTCCAGAGTACCCATACTGCTCTGTACATAGTTGATAAATTTTTATCCAATCGTATCAAATTGCCAACTCCACTTTTAATATGGATTTGTTTTTACTGAACCACTAGGAAGAACTTGAAACTTTAAAACTGGAAAAACAGAAAGTGCTATATTGCTCTCCAACTGTCAAGATTCTTTTGTCTCTCCTTGGTTTCTTCTCCCATCTGCTATTAGTAAGAGTTACTTTTAACTACTCTTGCTTGGCAAGCAAAGAAGTGGAATTTTTTGTTTACACTGCAGAATTACTGTTGGTAGAGTTGGTTAACAACTATAACCTCTTGATACATTAAAGGTACTACTTTATATGAAATATGGAGCAAATGAATTAAAAGTATTTGGGTTTTTTTGGCAGCTTCTTGTCTAAGAATATTGGAACACAAGGGCCCACTTCATTCCACAGGGTTCTTTCTGTTTGTATTATTCTAATACTATGAAAGACATAGTTAGGAGAGCACTTTTGGCAATATGGTTGAATGAGAGGTCATATATAAATCTGGCTCCTTAAATCACATCAGAAGGGAGAAATGCACCAGATTAAAAAAATAAGAACAAAAACAAAATAGGGAAAAGGAAAGAATTTAAGGAAGACCTCACAGAAAAATTGTCAAAGAGACTTTAAAAAGAAAAACACTAAAAATAGCCCCAAACAATGAGCAAAGTAAAATAAAGTAGTGTAAAACCCTGTGCCCTCCCTCCAGAAGAATGACCTGATTTTGCCAACAACAATAAGACTTCATTGATATGATTTGGGAACAACAGAAAGAACTTCCAGAATAGTTTTCCGTCGAACTTTAAAAAAGAGTATAGTTAACAAGGTGAGAACTTAGGTCAGAAGTTAGGGATCAGTCACAAAGTATAAAGACAAACAATAGATCCTGTTCAAAACCAAACAATGATAAATATCTCTGAAGCTTTGGATTATGAAAAAAGAGATTTGAAATCCACCAGAGCAAAAAGGGGAAGAAAGAGTACCAGAACAAAAACCAAAGAGAAAAATTGAAAGACTATCTTAAAATACATGACAAAGCAATTAACCTTGGCGATACAATGTGAGAGAGGATCTATGAATTATTCTCACCGCAAAAATGATTTAACAAAATGCATGAATATTATACTTCAGAATATCATACAAAAATATTTCTAAGAAATGTTGAATAAAGTGTAGTTTAATGTAATCCATAAAACTCACTTAAGGAAAATCTCCAAGTTAAACTCATCCAGAGATAGTTACCAAATGTTAGACTTTAATCATCAAAGAAAAATCTTGTAAGCATCCAAGGAAGCTCTTTACAAACTGTAAAAAATCAGTCCAATCTGTGTAATTAACATTCCTTAACCATGAGAGATGAAAGAAATAACTGTAATATATCTGAAAGGCAAGAGAAATTGATTTGTACCCCCCAAATAACATATCATATATAGGTGGACTTAATTGTCAATTTTTAAAAGACTATTTGCAGCAAAAAGGAAGAATTTGAATATTCCTTACTGAAGAAATTAAAAATGAGCAAGGTACTTGACAATGCAAATTCAGCAAAAGAAAAAAATAGAAAGGTAAATGTATCCATATAGCATGAGAAGGTGAAACAGATAAATCAATGTACAAAGAGAAAATGCCAGTATTTTTTTAGAACTCTCACTCTGAGGACAAATGAGAGAGCAAAAGTAGCATTTGTGGGAAAAGTCCAAGGGGGTGTTAAATGTCAAGTAAAAGTACTCTAGAAGAGGGAAAGAGTGGGAGGAGAGGAAAGAATTAAACTTATATTTCTTGTAATTTATAGTTCTTGTAATAGGGTACCTCAGATAAAGGTCACCCACCCAAACAAGTTCGATAAATGAGAAAGAGCCATATCTGGTTTGAGCAAAGTAGCACACAAGTTAACACATTTTGGAAGTCTCACTGTACAGGGTGGTTGTTCAGAGAGTATTAATAAGTCAAGCTCATAAAAGCGAAAGTAGAAAATTATTCTAGAGGTTGAAAGAGGTGAGAAAGGGGAAGAAATTAATAGAATATAGGACTTCTCTGAAAGGGAGCGTATCTTAGAGATTGTTTGGTACAACCTCTAAGTTCCTAGATGTGACTGGGTGTAGGTGGAGAATGGTGGAGCCTAGGTGCTCTGGTTCCAAGTAAGTGTTCCACTGCACAATACCACCTCTTTTGTGAATCATTATTTTTGAAAACGAAATTCCACAGATGAAGTTTGAGGGTATCTCGACTGAACAAAAGTCTTGTCTTTAAGAACTCTCACCTTGTCTTTAGAGAGAAGAAAAAGAGAGAATTTATGGGTTATGACTATCTAATCCAATCATTTTTAAAGATCCTGCTTTTTAAGACATAGTATGCTAGGTGCTGAAAATACTAAAACAAAATTTAAAACAATTCCTGACTTCAGGATGAGTAGATATACATGGTAGGCCTCCTTTGTCTGATTTCAGGGAATTACACATGTTCGCTCTCCCCCTGCCAACTTGGAAAGTCCTTTACCTTTCCTCCAATGAGAAATCAAATCATATAATTTATCCTGGTTAATTGTTTCCTTTTACTTCATTGACTTATTTGAATAATTTTGCTTTTAACATACAAAAATCTGTCTCCCCTTATATTTGGGGTCCAGTGCCAAAGCTAAGGAGGGCTGCTGATCCCAATCTGTTGGGCAATTGGCATACATTGCTTAATGACTCAAAATACATGGATGCTTGAAACTGTTTCCACAGTTACTTCATCTTTCACCTGCCACATATATATTATGGTGACTAGATGCCACCTGCAATTTCCATGATGAATATAAGAAAAGGAGGCTGTCAAAGCTATATCTGACCTGGCTCAGAAGAGCAGGAGTCCAGGTAATACATAGATTTCTTTTGTAGTCCCCACCATACCTGGCACAGAGATGTACAAATATCAACTATCTACTAATACATTATAAAATAATTCAATGAAAGTCAAAGTGATCTGGGTTTAAAGTATGGTCCTCAAAAAAAGAAATCTAGCCCATAAACCCCAATATATCTTGTAAGGTTTCAGTGATCAAAATTTATATTCCTTTGGGTATGATAGGTAAGGGTATGATTTCCTATGTGGATAGAGAGAGAGGAGGGAGGGAGAGATAGGAAGAAATGAAGGAAGGAAGGGTAATTAGAAAAAAGAAAAGGGAAATGGAAGGGAAAGGAAATTTTTAAAAATTCTTTTGAAAAAAATGACATAACTTTCCAAGCCACTAAACACTCTCTAAGTGGTTGAAGATACATTAACATCCAGAGTATAATGGTCCTAGCTTGTTGTTGTTCCTGTCCTTCATTCTCAAAGACGATCATGATATCAGGAAAGTAATGTCATGATTTGCAATTGAATTGAATTTTAAGTGATGCAGAGCTCTGCAAAGTCACCAGCCTCATTGTCTCCTCCAGAGCCATCTGGGTTCAATGGCAAGATATAGATCAGGATAACTAGAGGTGGCCCTGGGTGTACTGGGAGACCTTGGCCTTTTTAAACTACAGTCTTTCCCAGGTCTCAGTTTGTCTAAGACAACACCTGTTTGGTGGCTAAGGCTAGGTAAGAAATGAGCCAAACGGCCTCTTTTACCTAGTTAAAAAAATTGTATCTGGGAAGAGAAGACTTCTGGCCAAAACAGAAACAATTGCTATTTATACTCACTCTGAGCCATCAGAGCCCAAACAATGACCAAATGAGGCTTGGGCCAGGACCACAAACTGAGACCTGGGAAAGAGCTTAGCTTAAAAAGGCCGAGATCTCTCACTGTATCAGAGGCCATCTCCAGTCATCCTGATCTATATTTTGACACTGAACCAAGATGGCTCTGGAGGAGAAAATGAGGCTGGTGACTTTGCACATCTCTCTTTCACTTAAATCCAGTTCACTTGCAAGACATGACATCACCTTCCTGATACCATGATCTTCTTTGAAAATGAAGGACAAACAACAGCAATAAATACCTACTTGATCAAGGAAATTGCCCATAAGAGTCCCAAATCTTGTCATGACCCTTCTAGGTATTCATACTGCTTTAATAGCACATCAGTGTGTTAGACTACTTCAGTGGGGTTTTTTATGTAATTGGCAAATCTTTATTACTTTTCCCTAATACTTTGAGGCTAAGAATTATAACATATCCTGTTGTATCCTTGCCCATAGTGGGCACTTAACAAATATATATTGATTGGTAGAAAAGAGGTGCCAAGAAAATCCTCATATCAAAAGAATCATGGTATAATAGATTTAGAGCTAGAAGAAATTGTAGAGTTCATCTAGCTTATCTCTTATTTTTATGCCTGAGAAAGTGGAGGCCCAAAGCTGTTAAATGACTTCTTATATGAGTAATTGAAAGTTTTTCTATTGATCTCCACCAATGGCTACTTTGTTTATGTATTTATTTCTTCTGAATTTCAAGCAAAGCATTAGTTCCATTCATCTGCCTTAAGCTAGAAGACAAGATAACTACTTCTGTTTCTGAGCAACAAGATACCTAGAAAATACAAATGAAAAGAGCTCCTTATGGATTGATGTTAGCTTCCTCATGTTTCATGATGTAGGGGAAAGTGTGTATTTACTCCTTTAGCTTGCTTACAGATAACTGGCTTCATGAGCTGTGTCAAAAAAAAAAAAAAAGAATGAAAGACTGGGTCCAGCAACGCGAAGCTCTGTTGCTGACACACACTAACATAAAAATACGTTAAAAGAGAGACGCTGAGATAACAATTTCTGGGGAACTTAAATGCCTTGCAGTAAGAATAGCAATTTTTACATTTGAAGCCATCAGAAGCAAACTAAAAGATCACATTGAAAAATATAGCTAAAGGATCTTTCTTGAAAGGTGATTCACTTATGGAATAGTTGTCCTATGTCTGAGATGAGATCTCACCTCAGACACTTGATGCTCACTAGCTGTGTGACCTTGGGCAAGTCACTTAACCCCAACTGCCTCATCCTGGGTCATCTCCAGTCATCCTGATGAATATCTAGTCACTGGATTCAGAGGGCTCTGGAGGAGAAGTGAAGCTGGTGACCTGCACAGCCCTCCCTCACTCAAAAACAAAGTCAAGAGTCAAGTGCAAGTCATGTCATCATTTATCAGATGGCATGGTCTTCTTTGGCAACAAAGGAGGAACATACACACAGTTGTCCTATGAAAACCTTTTCCAGTTTTATTTATTCTATGCATTTTGTTCTGCAGTCATAAAGAGTCCACAGATGCTATCACAAGTAGGGATAAGTATATATATATATATATATATATATATATATATATATATATATATATATATATATATATACACACATACACACACACACACACACACACATTTACCATTTCTGAAATAAGAAAAAACAGTATGGTATGGACAAGAGTATCTTGAAATCATGCCATGTAAGGATTAATTGAAGGAACTATACATGGTTATCCTGAGGAAGAATAATTCAGCTTTCTCAACTTTATCCCATCAGTCCTATCCCTTCATTGATCCTTTCCCTGATTCCATAGAATCATAAGAAATATATAGATAAAAATAAAAAGCTGAAACTAAAACAGACCATAGAACCCAGGAAAAAAACTGAAAAGAACATTATCTACTCTTTCAATTAGGTTTATTTTTCTTCCAGTGGATCTAAGCCTGTAAAATTATGTAATACAAGAATTCTCAATTATTTCCTCAGGAGACAGGCCCCAGGTCCCAAATTTAAAGCAAGAGATTAAATGGAGATCAGAAGAGCAGACCATTCAATAACATTTCCTGAATTAGATCTCAAATGTGAAGAATAAAATTTAGTATGAGAAAAAGTAACCCCAAGGGCCTTTGAAGTTGCCTTTCTGTAGCATTTATTTGGCTGTAATGCATGAAAAGAGAGGGTTTCTGTGCAGTCAGCCTACTAAAAAAAATTAAGTATTCACTATCTATCTGCCTGCCCCCGAAAGCCTGATTCTAACAGTAGATCTAAAGAAGTCAAGTAAAGAGATGGGGGAGCAGAGAGGTAGAAAAGGGGAAAGTGTAATTAGTTCAGTAGAAACTGAAGATTTTACAGTGTCATAGAAGAACAGAAAGAGCTGGTCAAGAAGATAACTCATCTCAAGTCATGAATTCACACAGCTATGGCTTCCATCAGTGGGAAGGGAAGCTCAGTGACTGAGCCAGTACAAAGCATGGGACATGAAAGTATATGCTTACTCCTCTTTCTTTTCCCCTACAGAGTACAGCCCTAGCTACTCATTCTCAAAGGTCCCAGGAAGCATTGTATAATGAAAAGTGCACTGACTGGAGTCAAAGGTTCTGAATTCAAATTCCATCTTTAACATTAACTTCCTATATGACTTCAATTTCCTCATCTGTAACATTAGGGGGTTGGATTAAATGGCCTCAGAGGTCCCTTCCAGCTCTAGAGTTGTAATCCTATGTTAATGCCTGTCTCCCATGGTTGTCTTCCCACCAGAGTGGTCTCCCTGACTACTGGAATGCCCCAGATCAACATCCAAGTTGGCACCCACACCTCTCCACCACTAGAATAAACTGTGTGAAGGCAGGGATTATGCTCCTTTAGCATCCTTTGCACTGGTACCAGAGTAGCACTCAATACATACCAGAGTTTCTAGACTTTGACTCTACCTATGTTATCTTGTGCAAATCATTAACCTCCCTGGGCCTATTTTCTCATTGATAAAATGAGGGAACTAAACTAAATAACCTCTGAAATCGTATTCAGCTCTAGATTTGATATAAAGAATGTCAGTGATGGTGGTAACAATTGATATAGATCGATATTACTATATAAATGTCAACTACTACTAGTATTAGGGTAACAATTCCAAAGGATCCATGATAAAAAATGCTATTTACCTCCAGAGAAAAACTCATAAACTCTGAAAGCAGATTAAATCTTATTTTTTCACATTCTTTATTTTCTTGTTTATGTGTACATATTTTCTTCTGCAATATGATTAATACAGAAATATGTTTTGTGTGACTTTACATGTATAATTGATATCATAATTGCCTACCTTCTCAAAAGGTGGGGGAGGAATGGGAAGGAGAGGATTTGGAAGTAAATTTTTTTAAATGTTAAAAAGATTAATGTAATTGGGAAATTTTAAAATAAATAAAAAATATTTTTTTATAAAAATAGAGGAAATCACATACATACACACACACAAGTATTAGGTCTGAGATCATAGCGATGTAGAGTAATGGAGCACTAGGCTTATATTGTCAAAAGACTGGCTTTCATGTGTGTATGTATATATACAAATATATAGAATGTTCTTGCTATACCGAGGGAAACAAAGATAATATAAGAAATAGATTCTTAGGAAGATCATAATCTAATGTAGGGATAACACAAATGAAAAATTATGGTACAATAGAATATTACATGAGTATAAAAGAACAATACACATGAAGTGTTATTCTTAAGATAGAAATGATAAATATACAACAATAAAAAGCCAGTTTAAGAAATACTCACAAGATAAAAAGTACAGGAGACAGTGCAATTTTATCTCTACCTTGTGAAATTTTATACACATATAGGCATATATGTATATATATATACCTACACATATAGGTATATATATATGTATATATCTATATGTGTATGTATGTATGTATATATGTATATGCATGCACACACACACACAAACACAGAGGGGGGAGTCTGTCTTTTCTATGAAGCATGAAGGACTCAAAGGAAGGCAAAATGGATATCTCCATCCTCTACTTCCCCTATTCTTCTCCAAGGGAGACTCTAAATATCTGCCAGGAGGGGAAGCAGGAGATTAGGATGAGAAATTTGGCCACTATGATCTTCTCAGAGAGAGGGTATTGTAGTAGTAATTTAAATGGAAAGATCTTTCTCATTAATTAATAGGCCCATATGATCTGCTTAAATCACCTGGAAGCCTGGGTCATATATGATAGGGAGGAGTTTGCTGAAGAGGCAGAACAGGAAGGGTGGAGTGGAACTGGGAGGAAGTGAGTGAGTGGGGTCAGGCCAGAGGGGAAATAACACAGGCCAATTGACACAGACCCAACTGACACATTGTGACAGTTGGTAGTGAGAAGGCCCTGGCTGAGGGAGGGGAGGTTTGAGAATGGCTGTGACCCCTGCTGTGATCATGTTTATTAACTTCTTGGTCACCCTGGTGGATTTTGCTTTCTGGTTCTGGGATTTGGCTTTCTGGTGTTTAAATAAATGTTTTTCTTCTGCCTTCTATATGGAAAGTCTTTTATACTTGGCAATTGAGAACTACGCTAGCATATTCAGTCACCACTAGTGCTGTGAAAATTGTCTTGGTGATACAGGCTAAAATTATATCTATCTGCTCTCTTAAATATGTTAGTGTGGGGGATGTGTCTTTCAGGTTCAATCCAACTTCTCATCACTATTTTATTAATAGAGGAAACAGCAGGACCTCAAGGACTTTTATATTCAAGGCTTGACCTTTACCAGTTTCACAATGAACACATATAGCAATTAACAAAGAAACCCATTTAACCAAATCCATGCCAAAAGAATGGAAATCAGAGAAAGTATGCATTGGAGAAAATATACCAGACAATATAGAATAAAGGGGCTGGCCCATGTGGGAGTGAGGTAACTCAGCTCAACCAAAAAAGAGAATTCTTGATCTCACCCAAGTGAAAGTACCTCAAAATCTCCACTGCAGCAAGCTGAGGACAGGGATATAATGGAGATTTCCAGCTCTTCTCATGTCAGAGTTATTGGATTTGTTTTGGTTTTTTTCTTTCAGCAACCTGAAGTGAAGTTGGCATCATTTATCTTCTCTCTTGAAGCAGAAAGTCAAAATCACTCGAAGCCCAAAGAGACCCAGTGACTGGAAGAAAACCAAAGAGGTTGAAGAGAACTGAAGAGCTCTCCTCCCTTGCTCTCATTACTACACCTTGCTGCTTATATAGGCATTAATCTTCACCAAAGAGGAACATTGAGGAGAGAGTTCCACACAAATGGACTTTGGGATAAGGAAGATTATGTGTATATGTGTGTATTCATATATTACATTTACATGTATAAATATATATATATATATATATACATTTATACATATTTACATAAATATTTCTTAAAATATAGCAAAAGTCCATGGTTTTTTATAGAACTTTCTTGTGTTTTTTCATATATCTAAATGTTTCTTAAGTTCAAAATTTAAAAAAGCAATGATAAGAAATCACTTTCATCTGGAGAGAGAGGGGGAGAGAAAGTAAGGAAGGTGGAGAAGGAGGGGCTGAGTCTGTAAAGAGAGAGGGGCTATTAAAATGAAGAGATGAGGAAAGAAGGAAGAGAACATTCTAGACATGAAGACTGGTTTGAATAAAGGCATGGAAAAAGATGACAGCAAGATGAAAAAAAAAGGTATAAAGTACCCTACCTTGACTGAAACAGTATATATGAGAGGAAATAATAATAGCATTTATATAGCAATTTAAGATTTGCAAAGCACTTTATAAATATCATCTCATTTGTTTCTAACAACAGTCCTGGGAGGGAGGTGCTATTATTATCATCCCCATTTTACAGATGAGGAAACTGAGGCAGACAGTGGTTAAGTACCTTGCCCAGGATCACATAGCTAATAAGTATCTAAGGCAAGATTTGAACTTAGGTATTTCTGATTCCCAATCCAGCACTTGATCCATTGTGTCACCTAAATGCCTCATAACATGAGTGAAGAGATTGTAACCATGAAAATACCAGGCTAATGGAAAGATGTCTTGTTTTGCATCCATCCATACAAACTGTGTCATCTGGAATACATTTCAGAATGTCTATGAGTCTCAGTTTATTCCTGTGTCAAATGGAGACAGATCCATTTGGTTAAGTAAGAGAAAGTATACAACACTACTTTAGCCAGAAAGCACTTTATAAAGGTGAGTGTTATTTTCTACTCTCTAGATGCTTTCATAAGTCTAATTAAATAAGGGGTTATTGGAAATCTTCCAGGTAGATTAAACCCTCCATTTGCCCTGTTCCAACTCTCTCTTCCTCATTTACAGTGGAGTATGTATATACATAGAAATACTGCAAAACAAAGTAATAAAATGGTTTAAAGAGGGAGACCTTGCTTCTGAATAAGGAGTTAGAAAGACATAAATCATGGTAATTAGAAAACCCTACTTCAGTGAAAAGTTCACTAAGCTGGATTCTTCCTAATCACATAGTTCAGCAAATCCAAAACCATATTTCACAACAAAAATGTCAAATATCAGTGACCAGAAGCATCACATTTTCAATAGCAGCATCACACTTACGCAATTTAAGGGAAGCCAGAAGTCCTACTTGATTTCTCTCCTACTTTGGATCTTCAGGATCATGTAGAAGAGTGGAGGGCTTATTGTTATTATAGCTGTTGTTCTTGTGTCTATATCCCTTTAAGCTTTTAAAAATTACCTTCAAAAAAGCCCCTGTGAGGTGAGTAATGTGAGAATTATCATCCCTGTTTTACAAATGAGGAAACTGAGTCCATGAGAAGTTAAATGACTTGCCCAAAGTCACATAGCTTATGACTTCAAGAGCTGGAATTTGAAACAGGGTCTCCATTTACTCCAGTTCCAGCACTTTTTTTCCATATTCTTCTACTACTCAGAAATTTGCTCTCATAAACAGTTAAAGATGGGCTCCCATGCCACACAACTACCCAACATGTCAGAATGGTATATGGTTTTTTCTAATGCTAGTCACTACAAATAGTATCATTATCCAGAGAGCTATTGGCATTAAAGATGAATCACAATGTACAATTCCTGTGTTTTCTTGGGAAATACTAAAAGATAAATGTAAATGAAAATCGAGCTTTATTTACTAAATGCCAGCATAAATTGCTGGGGTTTTTTTTTTGGTTTTTAGAAAATATACTCAGTTCTTTGTATGCAGAGTAAAATACATAGCAAAATAAACATAAAACAAAAGCAAGAGACTTAGAGATAATGTTATTTGTCCTTCGTTCTCAAAGAAGACCTTGACATCAGGAAGGTGATACCATGCCGTGTAAATGAATTGGTGAAGTGAGAGAGGACTGTACAAAGTCACCAGCCTCACTCTCCCCTTCAGAGACATCTGGGTTCAGGGGCAAAATATAGATCAGGATGACTGGAGATGGCCCCAGATGCAGTGGGAGACCGTGGTCTTCTTAAGTTGAGGTCTTTCTCAGGTCTCAGTTTGACTGAGACAATGTCCATAAAGTGATTAAGGCTAGGTAAGAAATGAAGCTAAGAATTTGCCTCTTTTACCTAATTCAAAGGAAAAACAACCTAGGAAGGGAAGACCCTCAAAGTTTCTGTCCAAATTAGAAACAACTGCTATTTACACACCTTCTGAGCCATCAGGATCCAAACAATGATCAAATGAGGCTTGGGCTGGGACCTACTAGTAGCTAATCAATGAGAGTCAGAGTAATTTGGGTTTAAGTCATGGTCCTTAAGAAAGAAATCTACCCTGTAAACCCCAAAGTATCTTGTGAAGTTTCAGTGATCAAAGTTTACATTCTTTTAGGCAGAGTACCTACAAGTAAGGGTATGATATCCTATGTGGGAGGGAGAGGAGAGGAGAGGAGAGGAGAGGAGGGGAGGGGAGGGGAGGGGAGGGGAGGGGAGGAAGGAAGGAAGGAAGGAAGGAAGGAAGGAAGGAAGGAAGGAAGGAAGGAAGGAAGGAAGGAAGGAGGAAGAGAAGGAGGGAGAGATGGAAGTGACTAGGCGTTTGGGTCCCCAGTGGGCTAGCTCCTACTAATCACAGGTTGTTGCTTGTCCTTCATTATCAAAGAAGACCATGATATGTTACTTTCAGTCTACATACATACACACACTTGACCCTGAACACTTGCTATGACAGGTTGCTGATTAGAAAAATTCCCTGAACATTACTGAGAGGTGAGTCATACTTCCCAATATACAAAATATGGACATCGTTGATTTGGTGTAAATGTAGTGGATCTCCATATGCTCACCCACAGCTTGCTCACCAGCTTGACCCAAAAGGATTTCTGAGAATGGACTTTCCTAGTCTGAGGGATGATAGAAGCCAGGGTGATGAATTACCTTAGAAAAGCCCATAGGAGCTTCACGTGTTTAGCCATACAGGCCAAGAAAAGAGCTCATGAACAATGTTCCAAAACCTCTGCCTCTTAGTTAGAAGAGAAGGAAAATTTCTACTTAGTATGATCCTACAATCTGGTGTTCTAGTAACGCAGTCCAAGAGTTTAGAGATCTGAACCCCTAATAAAGAGAAGTTCCTGAGCAGTATATATATATATAGGGAGATGGAGAGAGAGAGAGAGAGAGAGAGAGAGAGAGAGAGAGAGAATGAGTTCTCATGATCTTGGCTCAAACTGGAATCAATTCCAGCACTGAAATCTCCTTCTACTGACCGAGACCCCTCTGAACCAAGTAAGCTAACATGACCGACATTTTTATATTTAGTCTCAGTGTGTAAGACTGATTCTCTATCACAATATTTTCTTTATCCAATCAAAAAGACAAGATTCACATTTTATAAAGAGATCACCATCTTTATATATATATATATGTATATTTATATATATATATGTATATAATCTCAAAACAGCCATTGATTGATTGATTGATTGATTTGAGAAGGGAAGAAAGAACCCTACTCTTTTACTTACTAAATTTCTATCTCATTAGTAAAGTTAAATCTAAGTGTCATCTTCTCCAGGAAGTTTCTCCTGTTCCTCTTAGCTAATAATTACCTTCTCCATCCCTTATATTCAAATTTTGTGATATTTTCCAAATGCATTTAGTTAGTATAGTAATCTGTGCATGTGTCATAACCTCTTACTAGACAGTAAATTCCATTAAGGTACAGCTTACCACAATGTTCATTACACAATAAATGCTTAATAAAATATAGTGGAATAGTTCTGTTTCTCCTACTAGTTCTTATTGGCTTATGTTATCTGATGCTCCTGGTTTGGGTTTCCCACCTTTTATTAGGGAGGGGACATTAGAGATTATTTAGTCCTCTTTTGTCTTATGATACAGTCATAGTAAAGACAGTATCAGAAATTGGGTTCCACTGTTCAAAATTGTTGTGGAAGCTTGCTTCCTAATTACTATTTTGCATTAGATCAAGTTCTTACTTCTTTGTTTCTAACCCTAACCTGACTATATTCTAAACTGGTCCGTTTGATTCATTGATGTGCACCATGCAGCACAGTCCTGGAGCTGGGAAAGATGTTGGTTCAGCTTCTGCCTCTAAAAAACTGCATGACTAGGATCATTCTGTCTCTGAGTCTGTTCTTAAAGTAATATGAAATTGTCATTTCAGAGGAGGGCAGAAGGGTGGAGAATTGTAATTTCTCTGGTGTAGGGAACTTTCTGAGTGGGAATTCTTTCCACCATGAAGATAGGTACACCCTCTGAACTTATAGTCATAGAGAATTGCCTGAGACACTGAGAAGTTAAATGAGTTTTATATTGTTACCCAGTTAGTATGTGTCTGAGGCAGGACTTGAATTCAAGTCTTCTTCCAGAGCCAAGGCAAGTCTATCTGTTATACTACACTGCCTTTCATTCTGTTTTTCTAATTTCTGCAAGTTTCTTGACCCTGTTCCCCACTTTAAGTAACTCTGTGTGTTTCAGGTTCTACCAAGGATACAAGGAGTTTAAGTTCTGTCCCTTGGCCTCAGAAACTTATAACCACAGAGTCGTAAAATCATTGAATTAGAGATCTAAAACTGAAAGAGACCTGAAAGGTCAGCTAGTTTAACCTCCTTGCTTTTCACATGAGGAACCTGAGGCCCAGACAGGTAAAGTGACATAAGAATATGAAATTTAAAAATTGCTCCAATGTTTGGTGGTGCAGGGTTAAGGTCAGAAAAACTCCCAAAATCCAACCCTCCACCTAGAGGCCCCACACCAGCGGCACAGGAATCACTTGAAGTAGAGGCCTGGACAAGAGTTAAAAGTCATTCTCCTAAAGAACTAATGTGGAAATCTTGAGAATAATTCACACAATGATGCAATAATAAAGGTGGGGTGGGGGTGTCTAAAGAATGGAAGACATTATGAGTCTTCCTAACGCAAAGAGTGATCATGACTTCCAAGCACTGAAAGCAAAGAAAACCACCCTTGTCTCAGTGTAGTGGGAGTAAACTATAGACATGGAAAGAGGTATACCTTGTCAGATTGGCAAATGTGTCTTTCCTTAATTGTACAAAGGAGGGATTTGTTTTTTTGGTTTATTGCAGGGCGGGGTGAAGATATCAGTGTGTTGGTAGAGCAATGTAAGAAATCAATAAAAGGTACACTTCAAAAAACCTTTTCAAACTGTTTAGAAGCTTCTGAGGGCCTGCATCACAAAAATACTGATTTGTTATAGAGTAGAGGTGCCACATTCAGTTTGAAAAAGCCTCTCTCTTCTCAAATGCCAAAACTCCATTATGTAATATTGCCCTTATCACTAACAGCACACTTTGGGCTCTGGCATAAGAGAGCAAGCAAACTGATTCTAATTAAATCAACCCAACAAATCTGAATTACTGATGTGACATGTGCTTGTGGCTTTTGATTAAGGCTATTTTCTGCTTATTTGCTTGATAATGGAAAAAAAAGATAGGAAGTGATAGTTTAGTCTACTCATAAATGAGGACATGAAACTATTTACTTTTTGGGATGTTTGGAGTTCCCTATAGCCAGGATTTCTTCCTTTTCTAGTTCTCCCTCCAGTCTCCCAGCTGCAGCAAGAAACCAGGTAAGTAGTTCAACAGAAGCTCAGAGTGTGAATTATAAAGTGTTCAAATGAGATCAATTATAACCTTTCAGATGATCAACAAAATTACCCTTCCTAATGAAAAGAACACAAAAGTGGTTGTTTACATTCAATTATTAAAGTCCTCCTCTGATGTCCCATCATGCAGCGCAGGTGACCCTGAGCTTCAAAAGGCTATGCCAGTGAAGTACAAGCTCTGGCAGATCCTGCCAAGCTGAAAAGGCTTTTAGGACAAGCCAGTGATAGATTGTATGTTTGTCATCCCAGGACCTGCCTAACTGAGTGAAAAGAGGACTCTCCCTACACTGGCCACAGAGTAATGGATATTTCATCTACAGCAACTCTCAAAGCTCATCTATTAAGTCCCAGAAAGTTGTGACCTGTGTCAGTGGAAGGAGTGGTAAAATGGACAAAATCACAGATGTACTGGAAAAGTATAAAACTCCCAAAGGTGACCCTTGTATCAAGACAAATTAAAAGAAATAATGTCATTTAAGAAGTTTATTGCCTTTTACCCTACAGGGATCAAGCTCATTGATAGCAATAGCAAAACCACTGCATTTTAATTCTCTCACCTCTGTACCCATTGCACAAAAAATAGAACCGGCACTTACAATGTATGGGGGAAAGCTGAAGTCAGGAGGAGCCAGTGAGTCTCAACAAAATACAAAATACAGAATCACCACTCCTAGAGATAGCACAATTAAAATAAAACAAAACAAGCAAACAAAACCATTCAGGGACTGATTTTCAATATTTCTAAAAGAAAAAAAGATGCCATGACAAAAGGGTAACAATTATTTTTTTAAACTTCACTGCTAAAAAGACACCACAATGACATCAACAGCTACCACATCATATACCTAGTTTCTCACCTCTACTACTTCTTAGAATAATAATAATAATTAGCACTTATATAGTGCTTTAACATCTGCAAGTCACTTTTATAATACTCACTTTATTCCCCCAGCAACCCTGGGAGGTCTATGCTATCATTAACCCCATTTTACAGATGAGGGAATGAAGGCAAACAGAGATTCAATGATTTACCAATAAGTGTTTGAGGCTGAATTGGAATTGGGATCATCTACCTACTGCTGCCTCTTACAAACCCTACTATCTGACAGTTCTCATCTCAAGGACTGCCTTCTATATGGAGATTTTCTTCATCTCTACCAATCCTGCAGTCATCTACAACTGCCTTCCTTTTACAAATAACTTTGTATTTATTTTACTTATATTGTGTATATGCATACATACACATTGCCTTCCCTAATAGAGGATCATTCCACTTATGTCTTTGTATAACTAATACTTTGCATAGTGCCTGTCTCATAGTAATACCTTAATGAATGTTAGTGAATATTGCCATTGATGACCTACATTTGTGTGAGGATTTCATCAAGGATATGACCAGAAAAAGAGATAGTCAAGTCCTGGGGTAAGAGGGATGAGTACTCTGAGTGATACAGACTTACAGTGCCTCTGAAATATTAAAAGAACCAAAAAGGCCTTCAAAATACTGGGGGAATTTATATGAGTAATTTGTGAAAGATATGAACAAGAAACCCACCTGATAAGAAAACATGAAAGGCTGCCTTCCATGAGTAAATGGAGCACTCAGAATAAGATAACATCCATCCAAATGCTAAGTAAGGACTACCACATAATTGTCTACTTTTTGACTATTTTTGCAGTAGTTAAAATTCATCAACCAATAATACCTCACTGTTCACATCTGTGTTTGTTGCTTTCCAATATCTCACCAGGTGACAAAGGAAATAGCACTCTCTTTATCTTCAAGGGTTTTGTTTATCTTTGAAAGTAGTCCATGTGCTGGCAGTTTTAGGTGTGTTCGTTCTCCAGAACGTTGTTGGAAAAAGATGAACACCAGCATGAACAAGCACTATAGAAAAGGACCCTCTATGGTACACTGGCGAAAGTTTGGAAGAGGCAGAATGGGAGAATTCTGTGTTCTTCAAAGTGGGAACCTCATTACCTCAAGGGAGTATGTGATCAGCCAATAGAATGGGATGCAGGTGTGGAGAATGAGTCCCATCCCATCCAATAGATGAGAGCCTATTACTCCCCTTTTATTCACCACAACCACATCACCACTTTTACCTGCTATGGCCAACGCTCCTCCATGCCAGGCAAACTCTCACCTTCTTTTCTTTTCTACCAGGGTTTCAATCCTCAGGGCATTCTTCATCTACGAACTTGGCACCACACCATCATTTCCCACATATCAAGAGAATGGCAGGCTCTGCACTCTGGGCCAGTGGAAGATGAGTAAATCCTCCCTTTCAGTTTTCTGGGATGATCTCAGAAGATGTTTGGCATAGATGCTTAGAGATCTGGATAGCAGATTTCATCATTTTCTCACTCTCCTCAAACCCTCAAATTGCTTCCAACCTTCCTTATAGCTACTGAAGGAATTCATCCAGGTTATTTTTCCTCTTCTCTCACCCAGGACAACCACACTAGTTCAGGCCCTCATCACCTCCCCCTTTGACTATTCCAATAATTTCCCAGTTGTTCTGCCCCTACTTCTTCAAGTCTCTCTCAAGTTCAATCTATCCTCCATTCAGCTCCTAAAATGCTTTTATTAAAGCATAATTTTTATAGTGTCACCATCCAACTCATTGAATTCCAATGACTCCTTATTGAGTCTAGGATCAATATTATTTAATTTTTATTTCATATGTATTTCTTTTTTGTATACATTTTGTAATTTACATAAATTTCATCAAAGTTGTTTTTCAGTCATTTTAAGTCATGTCCAATTCTGCATGACCCCATTTGGGATTTTCTTGGCAAAGATACTGGAGTGGTTTGTCGTTCCTTTCTCCAGCTAACTTTACAAATGGAAAAGCTGGGGCAAGCAAGGTGAAGTGACTTGCCCAGGTTCACATAGCTAGTAAGTGTCTGAGGCAAGATTTGAACTTAAGGAAATGAGTCTCCAGGTCTGGCACTCTATCCACTGTGCCACCTAGCTGCCCACTATAAACAATTTAAGTATCTTTACCTATTTGTAAATAAGTAAATACATTTATGTTGTGTGCATGTGTGTATATATATATATATATATTCACACATATATATTACATGTATTGGTGGGGACAATCTCAAAAATTACTTATTGATGAGATGCATGATTAAAAAATTTAAAGGCCTGTGGCATAATGGATAGAAACAAAGCCTCAAAGCCAGAAAGATGTGGATTAAAGGACTGTCTCTGACACACACTAATTGTGTAAATCATGTAGACTCTCCAGCATCTAAGATTCTAATCTGTTGAGGTTATGCTTCATTGTAGTATACAGTAGAAAGAGTTAGGTGCATGTTAGTAAATGCATGTGACCAAGGTAACTCACACAGTTGGCACTGTAGGGTTCCAATGTCCTTTCTCTTCTTATGGTGCCCTCATGTTGCCTCCCCTGAGCGCGTCTCAACTGTTATCAGAGCTGTCAAGCACATTTTTTTTTGTATTTACTTTGAGCTCCAGAAATAAAAGAGAAAAAAATTCTATGTACACAGCACAATGTAAAAAGAAGATTCAATATAAAACCATGAACTTTCATTCCACAGTTTACTTTTTTGCAAAACATTATGTTGAAAGCTTCCCTACTTTTCTGTGCTTTCTTCTTTTTGTTTGTTTGTTTGTTCTTCATTGTACACCTATTTTTCTCCCTTCCTTCCTTCTCACTCTGCCCTAGAGAAGACTACCATTAGACATTAATTAATATGTGTGTATTGTAAAACCATACTATATATACATATATATATATATATACATTTATCACTTTCTTCTCTGAATGTGAATAGCATTCATAGGCCCTTCATAGCTGATGTGAATATTTATAATACTCAAGATGACTTGGCTTTCAAAGTCGTTCTTAGAACAATACTGCTCTAATGTGTGCAATGTTCTCCTGATTCTGCTCTCTTCACTTTTCATTATTTTATGCGTTATTCTCTGTTTTTCTAAAATCAATCAGTTCGTTTCTCATAGCACAGTAGTATTCCATCAAAGCATATTTTTCATAGGACACAAGGGCAATCTTTAGCCAGCTAATGGAAAACTGCCCCTCTAATTCCACCAAAGAGAGCTCCCTCAAACTTCATAAATTCATAACAAAATGAAAATTCTTCTTTATCCTTAGTTGAACCATGAAGTTACCTACTTGTTTCTGCTATCTGCCCCTTCTATGTTTTCATCAACTGACTGTGGAGCAGGTGATAGTGGAAAATAAGTTGATCAAGGAAGTTATCACACGTACACACACACTCACAAAATTGTCTTGAGTCCTAGGGCAAGGTTGTTTTTCTTGTTCCAAAAACATACTATAATTGCAAGCCATTATGTAGAGACATGACAGTTAGGAAGAGTTCATCTTCCCTTTTTTCTCTTTGCTTACTATGATGAATGTGGTCACTTTGGGTGGGTCTCACACTGGATAGAGAATGCAGAGATAGGCTTCTGAGTAGTCGGACATTCTGAGGCACAAATGTTGTTGCGCCTGGTTTGTGTTGTTGACATAAAGGGGAAAAAACGGAGTGCTCAAAGCCTCTTAAATGTCATGAATACATTTTCATTAATGCTTAGCTTTATAAAATCATCATTGTTTTAATGAAAAACTTAGAATCTAAGCCATGTGATGCTTGACCATGTAGCTTGTGATGAGATAAGATTGGGCTACATAATTTAACAAATGAACAGACACTGACTTCAAAGGGATAGCTCATTCAGAGTTTGACTTTTTTTTCCTATGAGATTCCTTTGGCACACAAAAATGTTTTTAAAACATAATTTAAAACTTTTCATTTGCTCAATATCAATGTAGTTGTGAGCCATAGCTCACACAATATTTTGATGTACATCTGAAAACAAAATCTAATGGAGTTAATTAAAATAGTTAAAAACATCACCATCTATATTAATAAGGATTTTGAGTGTCCTCTCTCAAGATGTTAGCTCAGTGCACTAATTCTTCTTAAAACTCTTTTGGCTGGAATCAAATCATTTTCACTAATTAATATTTATCGAGCACGCATAGGAATAGCCCGAAGGCCCTATACTAAGACTTCAATAAAATGCAAAGGCAATATCAAAATTATAGACACCAAAGATGAGACTATCTGAACTATGAATCTAATAATTCCACCCTGGTTGTTTTTTTAGAAAGGTGAATTAACTCTACTCTTTTCTTTATGCATACTGCAGTTTTCCTTCCTATGTACATCTTGCAATGACTCACAACATTTGGAAATAGGTGACTCAAAAGGCAATGGAAGCATAAAAAAATGGGTAGAAGTAAACTGTAGCATATCACCAAATGTTCACATATTCAGAATCGTTGTGGACAATTGTCCAGAGTATGTATAACAGAAAAGGGGACGGCCAATGGAAGCCTCCCAAAGGAGGTGGTCAAGGGCAAAGGAAACCTGGCACATAACCAAGTTTTACATTGGTATCCATGGAGATAGAGTATTTTAAAAGCATAAATCTTGACCTCTAGCCCATTGAGTAGATCCTGTATGCAGAGTTCCCTCAACAATCCTGAAAGGTTGATAGTAAGAATACCAATAAGTCCATCTGACATGTAAGGAAACCAATACCCAAACAAATCAAATTACTTTTCCAGGGTTACATGCTAGAAAACATCAGGGCTTTCAGTTGAAGCCAAGTCTTCTGACTAAAGAATGCAGTGCATTTTTTCCACTATTCTATAGTATCATCCACCTCTTTTTCTCATTTGTATAATTTTTAATATGAAAGTTCTAGGCACATAATTTATATATTTGAGAATTCCCATCCTATTAAAATCTTTGAAGACATAAGATAAATTGATTGATGAATCCCTATAAATCCTTCCCCTACTTCTTCTGAGGGCAGCATTATTCCTCTTCAAGTTTATAATTATAGTCCCTTAGACTCTTCCTTCTCCTTCACTCTATCTAATTAATTGATAAAGAGATGTTACAAAATATTTTGTTAGATGTTGTAATTTTCCCTTCAACTAGGCATGAGATATCTTTTTTTTTTAACATGTGGCACTTCTCATAATTTAATCACTTTTCACCATTTCTTTGATTTTTTTCTCGTTTGAATTTCACTTTTCACATACAGATGCAAAGATTCCAGGCCAGTCGACCACATTTTCATCTGTGACTTCTTCCAAGCTGTGTTTCACAAAACAAAACAATACAAGAGAATCCGAAGTTTGAACCTGTAAGTCCTGTTACTAATTCCTCTCCATACAAAATTTGGTCAGACCTTGGCTTCAAGTGCTATTCCTCTTCCCTTAGGCTGCTGATCTTGAGAAGAACAGTAAGAAAATCAGTCCCATTCAAATGTTAGAGGAAAAATGTTGCCCTTTCTAATCTTTCATTCTTATTGAGATGGGAGGAGAATAGGAGTTACATGGAGCACCACTTTTTGAGGTGCTGCTTTCTATACAAAAAAAAAATTATGGAAGTGTATAAGGGAAACATAAACAATATGCTATGAGAGCTCAGAAGAGAAAGAAATTCTTCCCATAGAATAAAAAAAGGCTTCCTCTATCCCTACATCTAGCCCTTCTTTACTTCTTGACTAGACTATAACCTCCAAACTGTTTTTTCCCCTTCACCCCAATCTATTCATTCCACTTTCCCTGAATAATCATTCTAATGTACCTCTTTGATCATGTCATTTCTCAACTCAAAACCTTTTTGTGATTCCCTACTGTGTAGCATAGTGTGTGGTTATTGATTAAGGAATTACTAAAGAAGTTGTGATGTATGAATAGAATGGAATGCTTTTTCCTCATGAGGAACTATGACTGAGTGAGGTTTGGCTAGACAGCACTTAGTCCAAAAACAATCCGGTTGTTTTAGTGGACTAAGGTTTCCTATGAGTCAGCAGTATGACAGGGCGCCAATGAGGCCAATACAAACATAGGATGCATTAAGAGACACATAGCTTCCAGGAATAAGAAGGCTATAGTTCTACCATACTTTCCACTAGTCAAAACACATCTAATTATGTTCAGCTCTGGATGCCACACCCTACAAAGGATATTAATAAGCTAGGGAATTTTCAGTGGAGAACAAATAGGATGTTCAAGGGCCTCAAATTTGAGGAATCAAAGATGGTTAGCCTGAAGTCAAACAATATTTGTGAGGGAAATGATAGCTATCTTCCATCGGAAGAGATATTCAACTTTTTCTGCTTGGTCTCAGAGGATAGAAACAGGATCAATGGATGGAAATAAAAAGAGGGATATTTATATATTCCTTTGTCTAAGGAAAAACTGCCTAACACAGAGCTAAACAAAAGTGGGTTGCCTTAGAAGGCAGTGGTTCTGCCCTCACAGATCTATAAGCAGTGACTGGCTGGCACTGTGCTAGGCTCTGAGGATACAAAAACAGAAATGAAAGTCTCTGGCCTCAAGGAGCTTACATTCTCTTGGGAGAGAAAATAGTTTATTTCTAAGCACATACAAGATAAATATTATATATATATATATACATACATAAAAGGAAATTTAGAAATGAATTCACTAGCAGCTAGGGGTGGGAGGGTTAGGAAAAGCCTCATGTAGAAAGTGATGCTTGGTCTGAGTCTTGAAGAAAAAGATTCTACGATTGAAGACAAGGATAAAGTGCATTTCAGGAATGTGAGGAGATTAGAATATAATGTGAGAGAAACATCTAGAAGGATCTTTTGACTGGACCACAGAGTGCAAAAAGGGAATCTTATTCTCTTCCTTAGGAGTCTTTCCTGACAACTCCCAGATTAAAATGATATCTTCTTCCACTCCTCCCGCCCCCCATCTCCACACAAAATTGCTCAGACTACATTACTTGGACCTCTCCTTTGCCTTTATCTTACTCTCTGGCATATCATAGCTATGTACTCAGTCTTCCTCCACATTAGGTACAGTTTATAGAGGAGAAATCCCCCTCATTTTCTCTCCTAGGGTGAAGAGAACCCAATCTGTGCCATCACTGTTTATCCAGACCATGCCTACAATGAATTTCTATCTCTTCTCTACTTTTTTGTAATCTTTGCTTACTTCTAGGCAATGCTCATGCTTTCCATGAAGCACTATCTGATTATCCCCAGCTAAAAATGTTCTCTTTTACTTTTACTGAAACTTCAATTTATCACTCAATATTTAGTTCACAAAAAAAATTGTTCCAGGGCTTGCTTTGAAGCTAGATCTTCTCAAAATCACTTGCATCTCCCTCCTTTCCATCAATTGTTGCTTCTAACCACTAACTTAATGTTGTTCATCAAATAGCACAGGGACCTGACCCTGGGAAGTTCCATCCTCAACTGGTGATTATGCACTCCATGACTCTAAAGAGAGTGCTAAGGAAATGTCAAGATGTCTGTGCTTCTCAGAATAGACAACCATCTCTCAGTTTCACTTCTATCTGGGTGACTGTGCTGTCTCACTGGTCTAAAGGATGTGATTAGAATGGATTTAGTACTCAAAAATAGCTTTGAATCCCCATCTATAGATAATCTTGTCTTCTCCCTGAAAATGCCATGTTTCACTGAGGCTAGTCAAATAACCTTGGTTGTAATTGAATCAGCTCCCTCATAGGAACAGATAAATACACTTGGATACTGTACACAACTTTCTACTCTTTTTGCATAGAAACCAACAAAAGAAATAAATACCTATTTTATGGCTGCATGCTATTCTTCCATGCAGTATATAGGAAACTCTGACTCAGGAGTTACAGAAAAGACAGTTCAGTTGTTTTTTCACCCCTTCACTGATATTTCTCCTACAAGAAGGCAAATCAGTGTAGAATAAGGTATGGGACAAAAGATGCAAGGACTCTGGATCAAAATCTCAAATCCACTTCGGGGCATATGGATGAGAGGAAATTCCATTCTACTGCACCTGAGGTACAAGCTTTTCCATTCCATGTACTGTAGTTGACTAGGACCTTCAATTGTTTTTCACTATGGCCAGCTCATCAATTGTGGAGCAAGAGAGCACTCCAAAGCAGGTCTTCACAAGAAAAATCACTCTGCTTCTTTGTTGCTCTTTCTGACACCCTGACTTCCTGTTACCAGAGGCTGAAATCATATTCCCATCTGTCCCTCTGACTTTTCCTCAGCTTTTCTGCTTTATAATTAAGACAAATCTGAGGCACAACGCTGTGATGGTAGATGAGGACAGAGGTAGTTAATCCTCTTCACCACATCATACAACATTTTTTCTGCATGTGTGTAACTATCGTTTAATATATGTGCCCCACTTTAGATACGAGTATTCCCTATAGGAGGTCTTCCCACCACCACCCTTAATGGACTCGTGCAGTGGTTTTTGAGACCTTCTTCATCTTATTCTCTTTGTCCCAGTTGGTGTTTCTGCAATTCAGTTCCTCGGTTGTGTGTCCTTAATGTCATGCTTCCCTGTAAATGTGAAGTTTTCAAATAAAAAGTCAGAAGATAGGACTTAACCACTTCATTTTGTACATTTTTTATTGAAAAATCAGGTACCCAGAAAACCACCATGGACCCAGTCCCATGCTAACAGAAACAAGTTCCAAAAGCAGTTCATAGATTTGCATAGTTGAAAACGTACTTCAATCATACTTGAAAAATAATTCCTCTACAATATAGCTAACAAGAGACTATCCAGTGTATCCCTAAACACATCCAGTAAGGGAGGGAAAAAGGGGAACACTACTTCCCAAAGTAGCCCATTCCATCTGGGGATAGATCTAACTCTTGACATCAAGCCTAAATTTGCCTTTTTATAACTTCCATCAACTGCCCCTCAGTCTGTCCTCTGCAGTCAACTAGAACAAATCTAATTCATCTTCCTAATGACTGGTCTTCAAATTCTCAAATACTGGGTTATGTTCCCTAGGCTAGACACATTCAGTTCCTTCCCTAATCCTAACTGGAGACAAACCGAAGGCCCTTCACCAAGGAAAGTCAGCCTCTCTAGGTACCAAACTTCTTTTTTTTGAACCACTTTAATGATCCTTTCTAAAACAGATTATATGCTTCTCTGCCTTTTAAAACAGAGAGCATGTGAGATTAACTCTACTAAGTGTAGGTTGTCACACAAAATGAGTTCATTGTAACTACGAGAAAAATGTACTGAGTATCAAGAATGCAGTTTGGAGTGCATATCTTTGTATTCCTTGTCTGCTATTAGGTTATCTGGCTTATTAAGGAACATATAAAAGCTGCCTGAGTGGTACAGTGCGATCTAACCTTTCAGAACATTTTGTTCAATCATTTTTTTTCTCCCTATGAATACAATGGGGGCTTTAAAAATAATTACCCTTTGATAGCAAGACAATATTTGATTTTCTTGCCTTCTCTTAAACATTTCCAAGTTCTATGATGTACATCTAGACAAAGAATGTTGTAAATGAAGAGATGGCCATATGCTAAACTTCAAGGCGAATTTATAATTGAGGACATTCTTCATAAAAACACCGTCAGGGGTGGAGGGCAAAGTGTAGCCTGGAATGATCCTAAGACTACATCATCTAGCACAAAGTACTGTTAAGTTCAAACTAAAAACAGCAATTCTTTTAAAAACATCCCTTTATAGAACACTGATGAAGCAAATGTAAGCAAAGTGCATCCCAGGGGGTGTAGAAATACATTGTGAATAGGAAATTGTAAGATCATGTAAGAATTTTCTGATTTTGAACAAGGAGGTGGATTGTTCTCATGGAAATGTACCCGAAGTGTTGTATTCTATTCTGGACACTATAGTTTAAGGACGCTGACAATATGGAAAGTCTAAAGGAGGTCGACCAGAGTGATAAAGGGTTTGAATCCATGCCAACAGTAATAGGAATTAGAGAATATAACCTGGAGAAGAAATTATCACTTGGGAGTTTCTTCAAGCATTTGAAAAGTGGTCTGTGGAAGAGGGACTGTATTTGATCTGTTTGATCCCAGAGGTTGAAACAAAGAGTAATGAGTAGACATTTTAAAGATGCAAATTTTAGCTTGTTCTAGGTGTTACACCCTCACTCTGGGCACTTTTCAAACTTGTATTCACACTTCTGGGATGGTAGGTAGCTGCCTTTCTATCCCAGGTTCAAGGGAAGAAAGTAAGTACCTGTTCTTACTATTATGACCCACCAGTGTGCTAATCTAATAAAAAGAAGTAAGCACAATAAATCCAGAGATGAGGCATATACTATACTATACCATACTATACTGTACTATACTACATTTACAATAAAAATAGTTGCCACAAAATATCCCTCCCCCACCATAAGTCTGTAGCTTACTTTCCCACTAATACACAGAGTATCCATGAGAAGAGAGAGTAATAGAGTAGTGAGGCATAAATGAAGGGAAAACATTTCATAAGCACCTCACTAATCTAATATTCCTAGGCTTTGAAATTCTTCCTCTACTTATAGAGTCCTCACAAGTACCTAGTAAAAGAATTTCTGTTGGGCAAATTGCTCAGAGGGACTCCTAGAGTCTACTCCTTTCCACTAGGGCTTACAAATTATAGTTCTGGGAATCCAAACTCAGGGTAGCAGCTGCCCTCTAGACAACCAACCTGAGTATGTAAGTACAAGTAGGTGTACAGGTCCAAAGGATATGCTACATAGGGAAAAATGCCCTAAAAATATAAATAGCCTAAATCTGAACTGGTATGCCTCAGGAGGTAGTAGCTTTCTCTTGACTGGAGGATTTTAAGCAGAAGCTGAATGACAACCTGACTAGTATTTTACAGCTGGTATGGTTTGGAGAAAATCAAGAATCTCCAGATCCAAAGTGGGACAAATGTTACAAAGCAATTACACGGATGCAAGAGAAAAAAAGTTCTATGACTGTGATGGGGTGAGGAACATTAAATACCTTTGTTCTCATCTATCACCATAGCTTTGTATGAATTCATTGTGTGAATTTCAAAGAATTATTAACATTATTGTATTGTTATCTTGTTTTTTATATCTTAACCAATGCTTTCCAGAGAGAAATAGCCCTAGAAACTGCATTCTCTTGATATATTTAATATTCTGTAGACTTTTGAGCAAATAGATAAAATAACTACTTTTATAACTAATTAAACATCCTAAGATGTGAAATCATCTAGAGGAGTCATTGAAATGTCTTAGTACTCTAGTGACAAAGAGGGTTATGCGTATGATATGTACCTCATTCTATTTACAAATGGTTTTGGTTTCTTCTGTTAAGTTTCTGTATTTTGGACATTTTTTATATGTTATGTAGTTTTGAAATTGTGAGTATTCAGCATGATGACTCCTATTTAAAAACTAGTTTTTTAAATTTTTTATAGATTTATGTTATGTCTGGACAATTATGTGCAACATTTTGGTCTGTGATAATGATTTGGTTTCATTAGAGTTTATTAGCTGAGTTCTAAAGGATATTTTGAGGTCAGTTATTTGTCATGTAAGGTTTTTGTCAAATGTGAATCCATTATGAGTAATGGCTTACTGATATATAATAATGTCTTGCTAGATATTTGGCAGATACTAAACATTTATAGTCTGCAGTGCTATATTACGCAGTTTCTGCTTTCTCTTGCATGATCTATGATAATCATTAATTCACTGTTCCTTATGCATAGCTCTTATAATTACTGATAGTAACGACCTGGTCTTGAAGTGCTACTATAAGTCCTTCCATAAACAAACTCTCATGACTCAGTGATTTGTTGAGTATTTCATAGGCTTCATCTGGAGGCAAACTACTTTTGGTTGCAGTCAATAGATTCAATGGTGTGGTACTTGTTATCAACCCTTACTATTGTTCTGAGAAGTGACATCTCTCTGTATTTGTGTAGGGTTTTGACCAGTTTATCATTGACCAGTTTGGGAATGTCTACCAATAGTTATGAGCCCTTTGTTGTGTATCAGTGTAAAGACCCTCCTTAAAGAAATGGCCTCTGGATAAGAATATTTAGGTTCAAATCCAGCCTCTGACATGTATATATAACCTTGGGAAAGTCTGTTACCCCTCTTTGTCTTTAGGTGACTGTAAGAATGTCAGTTGCAGGACAATAGCTGATCTGATTTGATAAAGATTTTTTTTTTCACTAGGAGTCCTTCACACCAATGGAATCACAGGTCTATTTTTAAAAAAACCAATAACCTCCTTCGCAAGTACACACTTGACTTTCATTTACAGTCATATACTTAGGCATTAAACATAAGCTATGTTTAAGTGACTTTCCCAGAGTCACACAGCTAACATGAGAGAGGCAAGATTTGATTTAGACTTCCACAGTGCCACCCACTATATATCAGTTCAGAGAATATCATCCATGACCAAAATATCAATTTGCTTTTGATTTAATATGCGTATTTGTTGCAAGGGGGCAAAGGGATGGAGGGGAGAGAGAGATGCCAGGAAGAGAATAAAAATGCTTGTTAATTGAAAAATTAATTACCAAACAAAAATATTATTAAACCCATATGACTCTATTGTGGTTATTTTAAACTGACAAAATTAACAAGTAATCCTTTATATGCATGGAAGGGCAATAAAGTAAAGAGCTACAACTCAGTGTAAACCATTCTGCAGTTTTATTTTATTGCTCTAAAGCCTAACAAATTTATTAGGGGGGGAAGAAGAGTTCAGGAAAGAATATTACCTTATTTTTATAGGACTTGATATTTTATAAAACACTGTCACATCTACTCTATATCCTTTGATTCTTGAAACAACCCTGTGAGATAGTTAGGAAAAGGAGTATCATTCCCATTTTTTAGAGAAGGAAATTGACATTGAGAAGTTAAATGACTATGCTCAAAATCTCTTAGCTTCTAAGTGGTGAAGCTGAAATTCAGTTCAAATCTTTTGATTTGAAGTACAATACACTTTCCTTCCACTGAACCCCAGGCCACTCTTACTTTATATAGTGCCTTTTATGTCTTTGGATAATGAAATATTTTGGACTATTTAACAAAAGACTAAATTAAAAAAAAATTTCCTGAACTAAAAGCCATAAATCTTTCTTTCTCTCTAAACAGTCATTATTGTCCCCTCCATTTTCAGAATTATCTTCTTTCTGAGTAATTAGGCTTTAAAGTAATAGTTTAAAAACAGAGGGAAAAGCCATATTCTAAACACTTCAACTAAAATAATGACTGCTAAAGAAAGACAAAAGTTAAGTCAGAAAAATGGCAGAAGAGAGGACAGCATTATGACACAAAAGGAATGAGATCAAGAATGGAGCAAAGAACAAGGAAAGGTAGGAAAAGAAAGAAGAAAAGACAAGGATCAAACTAAGGAAGATCTTAGAAAGACATTCAATTTGATATCGGCTTTTTTGAAATAGAATAAAAATGAAAATGAAACAAGACTACATTGAGAGCTCCATAGTAGGAGTCTGATTGGGGGAATCAGTGAAACTATTAAGATAAAAGAAGAAGAGTTGTTACCAATGGACAAGGAAAGAAGAGGCTATATTTTTGCTCAGTTGTAATTGATAAAAATCACTCTACAACAGAAAAGGAAAACATTAGCCCAACGTATGACTGATCTAAGTTTAAATGATCAGACTACGTAATAGAAATATTTCAAAATGTAAAAAGTCAAAAGATCTGCTTTCAATGATCTTGAAGGTATATTTCCATAATCAATTATGTGTTCAGGTAGACAAGGCATCTTAATTATAGTTTCCATAACTCTTGAATAATCAGTTAACAAACTTCTTTTTGGGGGGCTAAAGGGTTAAATGGGACAATATAAATGGGACATTTATGCAGGTACAGCTCCAAAGTGAGGAAAGTTTCAGTGGAAGTTAATGGCAAATGGTACTCATCTGCTGTGAAGGATGGCCCCTGCTCCCAAAGGTCATGAGATAGAAGACGGACTAAGGAAAGGAGAGGGGCTGCTGCTCTTGATGAAAAGTCCACATAGCAATCAAACCCAGCAGTCCGTGATCATTTATCAAATCTCCCAATAAAATGAACCCCATAACTCGTGAAATCATCCCTATGTAGATGAATAATAATTAATAACAATAAATAATCCCTGTGTAGCTGGATGTAATGATAATAATAAAGCTATAGTGCTTTGAGACTTGCAAAGCACTTTACAGATATCTCTTCAGTTTATCCTCATAACAAGCTGGGGAAGTAAACACTATTATTATCCCCATTTCAAAGATAAGAAAACCAAGGTAGACTCCAGTTAAGTGACTTATCCATGGTCATCTGAAGGCACATTTGAACTCAGATCATCCTGACCCCCAAGCCCAGGATTCTATCCACTCAACAACCTACCTGCCTTATTGGTATCACCAGTTACTGGGTCTTGCTCTACTTTGAGGGTGTAAGTGGAGCTCTCAAGTTATCTATTACTCATCACATCATATTAATGACCTACCTCTAATCTTACATTTCATCAGTCATATTACTTATCCCTTTTTTGAGCAGAAGTCATTATTGAAATGTGTTGCAAGCTTTTTGCACCTACCAGGCCAGCTTGGAGGCATGGTAGATAGAGCACTGGCCATGGAATAAGGAAGACCTAAGTTGAAATCTGACTTCAGATACTTACTAGGTGTGTGATCTTGGGTAAGTCACTTAACTTCTGTGTGCCTCGGTTTCCTCAACTTTAAAATGGAGATAATAACATCACCTACCTGCACGGTCATTGTGAGACTTGAATGAGATAATGTTTCTATAATGTTTAATACAGCACTTGGCATATAGCAGGTAATAAATGCTTATTCCCTTCCTATTCTTTTTTTTTACTTTGAGGTAACATTGATTCCTCAGAGATTATGATGTTCCAACTATAAACCATAACAGCAAGAGATGCACATTTTCTTTTAAAAGGTGGATCATTGTGACAGGATGCAGTTAGAATAATTAAAGGGTCTATGTACAATCTTACATATGCTCTCTTTGGTTCAATTCTTGATCCAGCTTGTTGTCTATCTTAAATGTCTGATTCAAATTATATGTGCTGATGGATTCAATATACTAGCCATGAAAGTGTACCATGAAAGTGACTTGGACAATGGGCATTTTTACTTCATTCAGTGTTTTTCCTGTAGAAATAGTCAGACTTCTCTCTTTTCAATACTCACACAGTTCTTTGAGGAGGTCCTATAATATCCTGGGGCCTGATAAAATCAAGATGTCATTAACAAGCAGAAACAAATGGAGATCTCTACCATTGACAGAGAACCCTTCTTCCATTTGTTCCTTGGCCAAAGTATCCTCTACAACAGTGGTAAGTGGTGAGTACATATCTTCCCGTTTTCTGTCTCATTTGATATTAATATCAAATGGTTAATAAACCAAGTTATCAAGGCATCTCACATGATATTAATATATATGTGAAAGGTTCCTCGATGGAGAAGGACCTATAAAAGATGCATTTGGTACATTGAATCAAATGCTCTTTGGTAATCAATGAACAATGTAGAATCACATATTCTATGCAGCTTTCAGTCAGTTTTGTCACTCTAAAGATGTCATCTGCTATAGAGAATCATTTGAAGAAGTCTGTACTCTCACATTTGCATTGTGAATATTTTTGAAATATATTGGAATTTTCTCATCAGGATTTTATAAATATGAAAAAATAACCATATGATTGTTATTTCTGTTTTCCCAGTTGACATTTGGGTATATTAATACCATTTGTGATATTTTTTACTAATCTTTCTCATATCTTTCCCTCCTTGAGACATCTTATGAATCAATCCCTCAATGCTATCAAAACTAAATCATCTGCCCCATGGATTTCTATGGTTGGTATTTGGTCAGAGCTCCAAATTATGCCTATATATCAGACCTGCCTCTCTACCCAAATGGAAATTTTCCCAAATTAGAGATAATTCCAAAATAGATTATCCTAAATTCCATCTCTAGTTATTATAACCCATCAGAGATTAAGGGTTTAGGGCCCAAATGTGGTGGTTCCACTGTCACTGACAATAAAATGGCTTGTGAAAGACATTCGTTCCATTTTAAATCTATTTGTTCTTCTCTAGCCAGTTGTATATGAATGCCCTTGCAATGATGTGCCTCATCTTTCCCGATTAAAAACAAAGGGAAAAGGTACAAGTTCCAATAAACACAATCATTCTGGAAAATCATAACGTATTTCTTGCTTTTTCAAAGAAAGGGAAAAGGAAAAAAATGGAACCTCTATGTTAGACCAGGCATTGACAATCTATCCTGACCCCTGATAACTATGCCACCTTTGGACAGTATTAAATTCTCATATCCATTCATTAGTACTTCAGCAATTTTGATTGATAGGCAAAATTTAAGGTTTCTGACAAGATTTAAATGTGATCTCTAAAGTTATCTAGAGACATACCTTGGTAAATGTGAACTTTTGAAAGGTTGCCTGAAGTCATAACAACAGGAGAAGCACAGCTTGCTTCATTTTCTTTTCAAAAGACATGTGTTGTGCTTTATTATCTGAACAACAATAACCCAAAGCACCTGACAACATCTGAGGAAGGAATTGCGAAACATCAAGCAATTTTCACCCCAAATCTACACAAATTGAATCCTCTCTCTGCCTCCTTGTCTCTGTGTCTCTGTTTCTGTCTCCATGTCTCTGTCTTTCTCAAAATACTCACTGACAGATATTAAGTGAACTCACATTTAAAAAAATAATGAATTATTGAGACCTTACCATCATCTTTGGGGAATGCCATCTATAATCACTATTTTAAGAATGAAATAGTTTGGGTTATCAAATATAAAAAAATTCAAACAACTGTTCTTTAAGCAAAATGTATGTTTATATCTCACCAAGAGCTGTCTTTTCTCAAAATCATGATTTGAGCCTTTCCAAATTTAACTGCTATACTAGTAGGTAGGGAAAAAGCATTTACTAAAATGCTTACCATATGACAGGCACTGGACTAAGGCTGGAGATACAAACACAAGGGGGAAAAAAGTCTTTCCCTCAAAGAACTTACATTCCAAACGGAGGCTTCTGGAAGGAGCTCACCACAGGAGAAAGGGATCAGATTGGCAGAGGGCTGTTTTAGGTGAGAAGACCCCAGGGTCTTAGGGAAATTCTGAGTCTTCTATTATATAATACTAAGTTTTGTGTGAATAATTCCTTTATATTTACAGAATAGCGTAAAAGATGTGACAACAGAATAGAAAGACTAATTTAAGAAAACCCACATAGAAATCATCTCCATGCTTTATAGTCACACTTGAAATTTATCCAGTATTATTACAGAATTATATAGAGCTAGAAGAGACCTTAGACACCATCAGGTCCAACTCCTTCATTTTATCTAGAGATGTTAAAATTCTAGCTTAAAGTCACATAGGTAATCAATGCCACAGTCAGGATTTGAACCCAAATTTCATAACTCTATCCACTTTTTCCACTGTAACAGAAAAATAAGGAACCTAAGAGACCAACTAGTCTAAATCCTTCATTTGGTTTGAGGAAGAAGACAAATCTGGGATCCAGAGAGAAAGGACTTGCTTAAAGTCATATTGAATTAGTAGAAGAATCTCTATGAGAACTTAGATTGTTAGGTTCCATTTGCTTTCTAATTTGATATGCAGACCCCTGTGTGATCCAGAAGGAAGACCAGTTTGTGCTGGAGTTTTAGAAGTAGGTAAAGATTGGTTTGCACTACAATTACCTAAGTCTGGAAACAAAGTTTGAAAACAAAGCTAATTACTTAATATAGGTGAGATCTAAGGAAAGAAGTACAAATGTATATGTGTGTATGCATGTACGTATGTATATTTAGTTTCATAGAGCAATTCAACAGAGGAATATTAACTATCTACTTTCTTTATGAAAAGTCATGAAAATAACCATATCTGTTAACCCACTTGAACTTCATAAGCAGGAAGTCAATAAATATTTATTAAGAACACATTTCTGGCTCAGCATTGTATACAGCCTTAGATAGGGCAAGAATTATTACCATCATTTTACATACGAACAAACAGGAAACCATAAAGTAACCTAAGTTACATACGGCACATAGAGTTTTCCTGACTCCTAATCTAAGGCTATTTTGACCACTCAATTATCATTATATCCTGATAAGCTATACTACTATACTAATAAGGTGATCATACATTCAAACAGAACCAAAATTATGCTTCCTTCCTAAAATCTCTCTGTTTAATAGGTTATAATTTTTGGTTTTCTCTAGACCAAAATTCTTCCTGGCTAATTTTAGCCCCAAAGTCAAAGTTTTTTGTCCTGTGAAAAGCAAAAATTATATTTAGCAATGCTTGTAGTTGGTAAACATTGAAATATAGTATTCCCTTTGATCCAAAGGAAAACAAGGACCTCTATGTATGTCAAAAAATTCACAGTACCACTTTTTGTGGTGGCTGATCATTTGGAGAATGACTACAGAAATTGTGGTCCAATGAGACCTTTAGAGCTTTTTCAAATTAACTGTTGCCAAGTCACACCTCCTTCATCTTATACTTAGGAACTTGCTACTTGTTGAATCCAAGTGTTAACACAATTTTTTTTTAGTCCAAACTTTTGATGCCATTGATACTGGGAACTACCTAAGAAGAAATTGCTTCTACTGATGCAGATTAGCAACTATTCTGCAATTTATAATCTTAGAAAGTTGTCTAAGATACATGGAGGTTAAATAATTTGCCCTATTATATGTCAATATGTGTCAGAAGTGGGACTTGAACCTAGCCTTCCTGATGCCAAAGAAAGTTCTCTATTCCCTATTCCACACTGTTTCTCAAGACTTTATATCCATTAAATTCCATTTTGCTAGATGTATCCCAATGTCCTAGGTTTCAAAAGATGTGAAAAATTGCTCTAACTAAAAATTAAAAAACTTCAAATTAAAACAACTCATAGATTCTACCTCATATCAACAGATTATCAAAGTTGAAAAAATAGAAAGGAAAATTCTGGGAGGGGTTGTGGGAAAACAGGCACATTGACTCATTGTTGTGTGTGTTCGTCCTTCATTACCAAAGACCATGCCATCAGATAAATAATGACATGACTTGCACTTAACTTTGTTTTGAGTGAGGATGGGCTGTGCAGGTCACCAGCCTCACTTCTCCTCCAGAGCCATCTGAATCCAGTGACCAGATATTCATCAACATGACTGGAGATGACCCAGGATGAGGCAATTGAGGTTAAGTGACTTGACCAAGGTCACACACCTAGTGAGTGTCAAGAGTCTGAGGTGAGATTTGAACTCAGGTCCTCCTGACTCCTGCACTGGTACTTTATCTGATGCACCACCTAGCTGCTCTTAATCCAATAACTACAGTGTTCAGGGATTATAGCTCGGAGAATAAGGTAGTCATTGCGAGTTAGATGAAGTTTCATGTTGCATTGAAACGAAATTTATGAAGAAAAGGTTTTAACTTCAGCCTCACCATTTTCTGCCCCATTGTGTGTGTAGAGTGCACCATACTCTTAGACTTCTTGATCTGATCAGTCATGCCATTGCCTCTGAAAAAGGCATGTCAACTGATTACGCCATTGCTCCACTATACACCAGACCAATACACCCTTTCCTGATCACTCCCTCACTTTATTAGAATATAAATTCCTTGAGGACAGAGTCTGTCTCTTATGTTTGTATACTCAATGTTTAGCATATAGCCTTTCGCACAAAACAAGTGCTGAATAGATGACTTTTCATTCATATATATCATCCAAAAGATGTTATGATTTCATTTTGTGTTCATTCTCTTCAAAGTTAACTTTTAAAACATTTCATCACTTTATTCCCTTCATATTAATGAGGACTAACTCCCTTGCTTGAAAGTCAGTGCTGGAAAATAAAACATACAGAGAATGAAAAATAAATCAGCCTTCATTTAAATTGCAGACATCACAGCTGTGCTCATCTTGTAATCTGACACCCAAATTTCTCTCCATGGACTGAATTTTGACAGTCATTCATTCAATAAATATTTGCTGAGTCCTTACATTGTGTTAACGCTATACCAGACACAACTGCCTGCCAACCAAAAGCTTATACTCTGATCAAGACACACGCACACACACACACATGCACACATGCACACACATGCACACACATATACATGTGCACATACAAACCAATAAAATATCAGTACCGATGAAGGATGATACATAATTAGGGACCAACAAGTGTGATACAGAAAATATTTGCTCTAAGCATTCAGAAAAAGGCAACCTCAAAGTCATCTCTGAAAAGGTTCAGCCTCAAGGGAAAGAAGAATAAGGAGTTTATTGAGAGCCAAACCACAGATTGAACACACCAGAAAAGTCTCTGGACAAAGTAAGCAGATCAAAATAAGCAGAAGTGAATCCAAAGGAGCACATCTATTTGGAACAACAGTGAAACTTAACAAAAGAAAGCAATGATATGCCATATGGGATTAAGTTAAATCAATATCTGTATCCAAAGTAACTAGTCAATGAGAAGAAAAAATGAAGAGTACAGGATCCAAAGTCAAGATTACTGAACATCAATATGTTTTGCTCAGCTTGCTGTCTAATGCATCTGCTCTTTTGAGATGGAGGATACAGTACTAACCATATATCCCCATCCCTTGATGAGCTGAAGTTACTCAAGGACGGAGAAAAAGGAGGGAATGTAGTCTGGGACAGCCTAGGAAGGCCTTAAGTGAGAGATGGGATTTATCTTAGAATTTGAATGATAGCTAGAAAGCAAAGGTGATAGGAGAAGGGAACTTTAATTGAGAAGAAAGAAATTTTAGTTGGGGAGGAATATCATGAGCTTAGCATTGACAATAAGCATGTTATGTACAAAAAAGAATGAAGATGTCCTGTTTGAAGCAGATAATTCATATCACTGAATAATAGAAGATAAGATTGACTAAAAGCGTAGGATAAGACTCTTCAAAGCTTCAGAGGCCAAGCTGAGTCCAGACTTTATCTCCTTGGTAGGTAGAAGGTCTTAAGCAAGGGGGCAAAAGATCAAATTGGTGTTAGATAGATCTCAGTAGGATAGTGTAGTGAATTAAGAGCATGACTTGGGTTCCAGTCCTGTCTCTGATACTTGTTGCCTCTATGGTGGTGGGCAAGTCACTTACCCTCTCTAAGCCTCAGCTTCCTCGTCTTTAAAATGGTATAGTAGTCGTAATGGTATAGTAGGAGGAGGAGTAGAGGTAGTAGTAGTAGTAGTGGTAATAGTGGTAGTGGTAGTAATGGTAGTAGTAATAGTAGTGGTAGTAGTAGGAGTAAGAGCAGCAGCAGCAGGAGCAGCAACAGTAGTAGCAGTGTAGTAGTAGTAGTAGTAGTAGTAGTAGTGGTAGTAGTAAGAAGAGAGGAGGAACAGCTATAGCACTGATTGGTTGTTGTGCTCATGGGTAACAAGGTACATAAAAATGCTTTATAAACTTTAAAATGCTTTATAAATATCTTTGGGCAGATAAGCAGTGAATAGAATGTCGATCCTGGAGTCTGGAAGATTCATCTTTCTGAGTTCAAATCTGATTTCAGACACTTACTCTCTGTATCACCATGGGCAAGTCACTTAACCCTGCTTGCTTCAATTTCCTCATATGTAAAATGAGTTGGAGAAGGAAATGACTATTATCATAATTTTGCTAAGAAAACCTCAAAATGAAATCATAAAGAGTCAGATATGACTGAAACAACTAAAGAACAAAATAAATATAATTATTGTTAGTGGTAGGTAAAATATATTAGATTAAGGAAAGGCTCCTGACCATTAGGTAAATCTATTAGGAATGGGTCGCAACTATTCAAGCTTGAGGCTGGGAGCAGAAAATGCCAGTTAGAATAAAGAAAAATGAACATTAAAGGGATACAAATTGAGAGTTATAGAGGAAAGCAGGGAAAAACAGTCATAGTAGTAGTAGAAGTAGTAGTAGTAGTAGTAGTAGTAGTAGTGGTAGTAATGGTAGTAGTAATAGTAGTAGTAGTAGTGGTAGTTAGTAGTAGTGGTGAGAGCAACAGCAGTAGGAGCAGCAACAGTAGTAGTAGTAGTGGTAGTAGTGGTGGTGGTGGTGGTGGTGGTGGTGGTAGTAATACTAGCAGCAGCAGCAGCAGCAGTAGTAGTAGTAGTAAGCAGTAGTAGTAATAGTAGCAGCAACAGTAATATTCTATATCTTAGAATTTATATATCAAAATTAATCGCTGATATAATCCAAATATGAACCTGTTTTTCTTTACAATGCTATCATTCAGTCTTCCTTTATGAACCAAATATTTTCAATGACCACTTAAATGAGGCATCCAAAGAATTTTATTTTTCCTGTTCTACATATGTTCAAAGTATGGTGCAGAAAAAAAAATACATTTTCATTGTCTCATGGAAGCAGTCTTTGAAGATATGGCATAAGATTTAGATTTGGAATTGAATCTTAGCTCAATCACTTATTGCCTGCAAGTCACTTCTCATTGGGCTTCAATTTTTTCATCTATAAAATAGGAAGCTGGTCTAGATAACCTTTAAGGTCTCTTCCATCTCTAAATATATGATCCTAGGCGTTAAGTGTCTACTTAGATATAGAGAAAGAATTAATAAAGTAGAGAACCGCAGTCATTGTGAGTCAATCAGTAAATTTCTAGAAAATTCATATAAATAAAATTTCAAAATATTTTGAAATAGGAGAAAACCAGTATCCTTGATGATGGAAAGAGAAGAGAAGGACATAAAGAGAGAGAATAGAGAAGAAAGAGCAATAGAAGGAGACAAAAGGGAAAAGAGAGGAGAGAAAAGAAAGGAGACAAGGTTCTTTGGGGTTTCACATTTAACAAGTTGAGGAGACTACCTGTTCCTTGTAAGTGTTGTTACCAGTTGTATTTTCCTCCCTTCTAAGAATCTTGAGGGGAAGGATTGGGGAGAGGGAGAACAAAAGAGAAAGTGGGGGAAGGGAGAGAGAGAGAGACAGAGACAGAGACAGAGAGAGAGAGAAAGAGACAGAGAGAGACAGAGAGAGAGTAAAGGGAAGAGGGGGAGGAAGAAAAGTGGAAAGGAGAAGAGAGAGGAAGTTATGGAAATTCAGGATTTGAATTTAAAGGAATGAGTTGACTAGAGTGCTACATGCAAAGTATATTTATAATCATATTCAACTATGATTCATGAGGAACCAGGATAGAACAACCACATTGGTTGTCTCCCCCTGATCTGCCTTCAGTAGGGGCTTAATGAATGCTTGTTGAATATTAAATGAAAGAATTTTAGTCACATTCAGGTGTGTGAATTCCATGTCTAAAGAATTGTCCTTCCACTGTAACACTTTCTTTATTTCTTATACAACTTTCTTGAAAGCATATTTTACTTCTTCCAGGTAGTTAAGTATAAAAGATCACCTTTGCTCTCTAAAAGGACATAGGAAATGGATGCTCCATTAACAGATACTTGATTGTCTAAGTCAGCAATCTGGTTCCAAAGATGTTACTTGGAAAGGAGCATCACAGAAACTAGACCTAGTAAGTGAAAGTTTTATGAGTAAAGATTTTTAAGGAAAATTATCCAGACTTACAAGAAGCCTATAAACATAATAACCTAGCTGGTCTCAGTTTTCACTGACAAAGCAAACTGTTATTCTAACAAAATCTTGAACTTTGGAGTGCTTTAAACATAACCAATGTCATTCAAAGCTACATGTTGCCAAAGAAGACCATGCCATCAGAGAAATGATGACACGACTTGCACTTGACTTTGTTGGGTTTTTTTTTTTGAGTGCAGGTCACCAGCCTCATTTCTCCTCCAGAGCCACCTGAATCCAGTGACCAGATATTCAGCAGGATGACTGGAGATGACCCAAGATGAGGCAATAGGGATTAATTGGGGTGACTTGCCCAAGGTGTCAAATGTATGAGGTGAGATTTGAACTCAGATCCTCCTGACTCCTGCACTGGTGCTATATCCACTTCACCACCTAGCTGTCCCTTGAAGCTAGATGGAAACTCAATAAAAGAGCAAAGAAGGTAAATGGTATAATATAATCATTCAAAATGAGATAGAAAATCATTGAAGAATTTCCATCAAGATAAAACTATTGACAGTAGTTTTTAAAAAGTCATCATTTCAATGTCATGGAAATTAAAACAATATTATTTGTGATATAAAATTTTCTCTTTGGTCTTCTCTAAGTAATACACAATGTTCTAGTCAGAATATCAGTGCTAGCAAATATGTGAATTGATATCATGCTCATTAATTTATTTTAGTAGATTATAGATGACAAATAATGTTTGATCATTCAAATCTATTTGGGATCAAGCTGCACACAAATTAGTATATAAAAGACCACCACAAACCTGCAAAGGGATATGGAAGCCAGTAAAGGTCCCCCACATCTAACGCAGGATAATAATTAGTTTTATATAAGTCACGTTCACATCCAGCTCAAATGCAATCTATTCATCCCTGAACCTCTGCCAAACACTGTGACAAAGCATGAGCAGCAAATATAGCATCACAGGAGGCGAAAAGTGGAGAAAGTGCCATTAGCACAGTAAAAGGACAGGGGCTGCTGGGGGCAGAACAAGAGGAAATGAAGAAAGAGAACTCATCAGGTAAGATGAGAAAATATGGGACATTCCTATACTCCCAGGCCAAGGAAATCTGAAATTCAAAGTTGCAGTCAAACCAAGCTCTAACAGAAAATACCTAAATCTTTTTATTAAAATCATAAGGTATGCCAATAAGACTTTGTAATCCACAGTACCAAGAATTGCTGAAATATTCAGAGAGGTTAACAACTAGGTGCCCCAAGGAGTTAATAATAGAACTCTTAAGTATTTTTTTTTCAAAAATACTTTATCAACTCTAAGCCAAGTAAGATTTCCAGTAATTAAAAGTCCTACCTAGTAGAAGTTTTATTAAATGAATAGTTCACCTAAGTCTTTGTTAAAGAGCAGAATTTAATTCACAAAACTATCCTAAGGGTCAGAAAGGCAGCAAAAGAAAAGATGGACAGAAAAAACATTAACCAACTTTGAAGGGCTTTCCTATTTTCCATTCAGACAATTCTCTATTATCCATGCTAACAAGTGGTTTAATTGGGACATGACATATTTGTGAACTACTTTTTATGATGCACTGGAGGCTAAGTCTTTACTATAGCACATGTGATGACATCACAAAATAGATGTCCACATTCATGGAGAGAAAAATTTTGTAGCATTCAAAGTAGGTTCATTTACGCAAAGTTATATTTAAAAGTACCTTTACTGCACTCCTTCCCCCAGCATGCTGCATCCTAAGAGCATCTAGCTAATTTACCTATCTCTAATCTTGGCTTTGATTAGCATACATTTTCAAACTCTACAATTAACACTTTACTGTATACAATAGTCTCATCTCCTTCCCCCACCTGACCTTTCACTAGAACTAGGTAACAAGTAGCAAAATTATTTGAACAGAATTGTGGGGCCCCTTTTGCTACTCTTTGCTTTAGTGAAAAGAAATGGTCCCCCAAAACTGGAGAGAAGTAAAGTGAGAATACAATCTGCATATATGGGCATTGCTTATAAAGTGTTTGGTGACACTGAAATCCAAGGGTTAGTCCTGTCTATTTTCATAGATTGAACACAAATAAACACCTTTGGAAACCAGGGCAGTGGAAAAAACCTGGTGGAATCCATAAGTCCACTATCAGCCAGTTGGGTGATATGATATCCAAGGAAGCTAATGCAAACTTTAAGCTGCTTTGTGAAGTGAGGTCTAGCATCAATGAATATAAAGATTATAGTCGCACCATTATCTATCTGGTCACATCACATCTGTGGAGCATTGTGTTTAATTTTGGATGCTGTATTTTAGGACAAATATCGATAAGAATATCGATAAACTGGAGAGTTCCAAGGGAGGACAATTAGAATATTGAAAGGCCTCAATTCATGCCATATTCATTCCTTTAAGAAGCATTTATTAAATGCCAGCTATGTTCTAGGTACTGTTCAAGGTATTGGGGATACAAAGACAAAATCAAAACACTCCATGCCTTCAAAAAGGTTCCATTAGAGAAGACAACATGCAATATATATTATATACATTATATATATACATTCATATGTTATATATATGCTATATGTGTTTGTATACATATTTTATATATTTAATCATTAAATGTTATTAATGTATTAATGTGCATTCGTTAATATAGTCATATCATTCACACATATTTATATAAATGCACACAAAAACTTTTGAGACTGGGGGACACTAGCTACTGAGGAAAATGGGGTAGGTTTTCTTTATGAGGTGGCATTTGGGTTACGTGTTGATGAAAGCTAAGAGCTACAAGAGGCAATCATGAGAAAGGAATGCATTCTAGACATGAGGCACGACCTGTGCAAGAATGTGTAGGTCAGAGATAGAGGGTAATATACAGGAGTCAGTCTTTCTGGAGCATAGAACTGAAGGGGGATTAGTGTGAAATAAGCCTGAGCAATCATTTGGAGCAAGATTATGAAAATTGGTTAAATGCCAAACCGAGAAGTCTGTACTTTATCCTAGAGATAAGAGAGATCGACTGAAGCTGCTAGGGCTAGGGAATGGTGAGGGTCACACTTGTGGTTTTGGTTTTATTTTCATTATGGAGGTGCTGCAGTGGATAGAGCACTTGGAATCAGGAAGACTCATCTGAGTTTAAATCTGGCCTCAGACACTAACTGTATAACCCTGATGAGTCACTTAACCCTGTTTGCCTTAGTTTCCTCATATGTAAAATGAGCTAGAGAAGGAAATAGCAAACCACTCTATCTCTGCCGAGAAAATTTCCAATAGTGTCACGAAGAGTCAGATACAACAAAATGACTCAACAACCATACAACATCGAGGCATAGAATAAACTGAACTCTGCCCTAGCAAGATGACATCTGGAATATTATGTTAAGTTCTAGGTACTCCATTTTTGGAAAGATACTTATAAGCTGGAGAACATCTGTAGGAAGGCAACTGGGATTGTGAAGTGTGCTGAGTCCATATCATATGAGATTTAGTCATAAGAACTAAGGATCTTTTACAAGAAGTAAAAGAAAGATTCAGCCTGAGTACATGATATTTTGATCATTATCTTCAAGTTTTCTAAGGGCTACAGTGTGGAAGAACGAATGTTCTGCTTGATCCCACAGTGCAGAAACAGGAATGATGAGTGGAAATTTAAAAGAAGCATATTTAAGGCTGATGACTTCTGAGCGAGTAGTGCAAGAAGTGCAAAATGTACAAAAGTGGGCTGACTTGGGAGATAGTAGGATCTCCCTCATTTGAAGGTCTTCAAGCAAGGGCTGAATAAGCATTTGATGACAAAGTCATAATTGACAGTTTTTGCATCTGGGGCAAATAGCATGAAAAGATAGGTATGGTTGAGAGGAATGTATGTAGTTGGATCATGTTGGGGGGAAGTCACTCAAACTGGGACCTGGATAGCTGTCAATCTTAATTAATAATTCTTGACAGCTAAATCCAAAACTCCACAGCTTCTGAATTGCTGATTGTAAAGGTTGTCAGTACCCTTTAAATTTAAGTGAACTGTGAACATTGAACTGTGATCAATAGCCCTCTAAATTTTAGCATCCCACCACAAAAAGTTTTTCTACAATTATCCTAGTTAAGTCTTTGCTTGCCAGGAATGTTGTTGAGGAGATTTTTATTCAGGTTTGGTTTATACTAGACAACCACTGAAGTCCCTTTTAATTCTGAGACTCTGTGATTTATGGTGTCAGCCCAAGGTCACATGGCTAATAAATAATAGAGGAGGGTTTTTAATTCTGGTCTCTTGACTTCAAATCTAGTTGAATCAATTAATGAAGTTAAGGACTTCAGAATCCTCTATTAAGAAAGTGGCACAAATCAAAGGGTCTTTTAACTGTTCCTATTTTAATTCAACTGTTCATAGATAATGTAGTTAAGGAAAGTAGCAATTTCTCCTTTGAAGCCTTTACCCCTCAGCAGGAATTAAATCTCTAGAGACTACAAACAAGGGGAGCTGAAAGTGACTTCCTGGAGACCAATAGGGTAGAGGTTCAGTTTATTTCTTTCACGCTGTTGTACATAATACATGAGTCAGTTAGACGCTGCAAGTCTAGAATAGTGGGGAGATAATAACCCATAATCTGGTTAATTTAGCGGTCACCCTGACCTGGGTGGGACAAGGATCTATTTCTTTTTATTCACTTAAAATTTAGCATAGCTGTTTAATATTTAGGCAGTACTCAAACACATAGTTCAGATGAAAAGAACAGTTTATGTCTCCATTATCATAAAGTTCCATAATCCTCCTCCTGGTTCCACTCTCCTAATCAAGGCTCTGTTTTCCCCCCTAACTCTGTAGGAAGAAAATTCTCTCCCACTGTGACCTGATACTGTGATGGTGTGGATAAAGAAGGACCACGGATTGTTCTATAACTTTAATTGCATTCAATTCTTGCTAGTGATTATAAAAGCCTGTAGGAAATGTGAAATAATTCTGAAATTACTGGATTTACTTAGTTTGAAAGCATGATGTTGTAAGTAAGTAACTTTCAACACTGTTGAAACAGACAAGATTAGAAATGGGAAAGCATATTGTAATAATAATAATGGCAATTCCCACTAATGGAGTAGACATGGCTGAAGGGAAAGACCCCAGAATTTCATTACACACACACACACACACACACACACACACACACACACACACACACACAGCCATGGAGGCTCAGAAAGGAGTTTTCCAGATGTAATGCAAAGTAAATTGTACTGAAGCATAAATCCTTACATACTAGTATATGAGTGTCATGAAGAGATTGCACTCATTTACACTTTTGCTGGATAGCCACCCAACAGCAAACCTTAAATTTATTTCCTTTTTGAAGGGATAATGAGGGAATCCAGTCCATAAGGGAGTTCAATGGAGTTATCAACTGTTTGTAGCTTATGAATTTGTTGTCACCGTTTCCTGTGTGGTGACCTGAAGGCTGTCCTGTACTTGATATATGAATGTGAGCACTAGTGCTAGTTTGGGATCTGGGGACCTTTATACCCACTATGAGGAAAATTGGACACAAGCTATATTTGAGTTATATATTCTAAGATTTCCCAGAAGTAATTATCAATGGGTCAGTAAGAGCTGAAAAAGTAATGAATGCGGGCACACTAACCCCCAAGATTGAACTTGGTGACTGGAAGTCCAGAGTAATGAGTAATAGGTTGCAATCATCTTGACACTCATCAAAACTTTTTTTTTAAAGCAAATCCGTACTGCTTGCCCAACATGGCAGGATGAGGATAGCTCGTGTACAATTGTACAATATAAGTACATCTTGGGAGTTTTTTACCCCTTCATTACATCGTTCCACAACAGTCTTCTACCCTGGAAGATCAATCCACCCATGCAGCTCATTCTTCCAGTTGGTTAATTCTTTCAAGAACATACCTTTTAAGAAAAGTGCTGTGACCGACCACATCCAATCCATTCCTCTCTGGAGCCCTCTCCTGACTCATTTTCGGGATTTTCTCTGCTCTCCCCTATAACTACCACTCTACCCCTACTTTCAGCTTCCTTTTATGTGTTATCTTCCCCTAATAAAATGTAAGCTCTTTGAGGGCAGAAACTTTTTCCGTTTGATTATATGTTTATCTCCTTTCTTAGCCCTGTGTCTGGTTTGTGGTAAGTGCTTAATAAATGATTGTTGAATTTCTTTGACTTTTCCAGGATTGTTATGGGCTGCTGTTCGTATGAAAGCAAGCAACTTAAACAAGCAACCCTGTATCACTTTCCTTTTAGAAAGCTTTGTTTTGTTTTTCTTTTATCTTCTCTTTCATATTGTTGCTGCATTTAGCTGTTTATTTTATTTTTCTTATGGGGGAGGTGGTGGAGGGGATGGAGATGAAATTTTGCAAGTACTAACGTAGGAATGCATCTAGAGGAACTTTATACAATAATGCATTAGATGTGATTGCAAGCTCAACTTGGATATGGAAGTCTAGACCTTCACAAATAAGTATTAATCCAGGGAGTAACTGAGAACAGTACATCATGAATATTGCTGGGGATTCTTTGAAGTAACTGTAAAGTAATTAATGGAAGATGGCATTCAGGAAAAAAGTGCAACGATCACATTGCTTGTTGACTGAGTAAATGAGTATGTTTCTTGACACAGAATGCTTCTGAGGTCACCAGAGAGCTATCCAAAATTGGGAATATATACCAAATGCATCCTACACTCTCCTGACTTGATTTGGAAAGACTGAAGGAACATTATACCGGTTGATCACTGGGGTTCCCTGGTCTATTTGATTTATAGGAGGGAATGCCTTTACTTGTTAAGTCTTTGAGAGCATTTTCCTTAGTAAGTATGGAAAGGCTCATTGGCAACCTATTAAGAGGACTAAGAAAACTTCTTAATTAAGTTTCATTGATTAGGAATAAAGTGGTTGGCTTAGACTTTTGTGGAAGGAGGTACTCTTTATTCTGGCTTGTAAAAGAAAGTCATCATCTCATACTCAACCCTTTAGCCAGAGAGATCCTGGGAGGACTGTCTCAGGAGTTAATAGGAACCTCAACCTATTATTGATTTAGTAGCATCTCTCTTCAAAGTTATCAATGTTCTCTTAAATGCCAAGTCCAATGGCCTTTTTTATATCCTCATATTACTTGATCTCTGAGCAGCTGCTTTGATACTGTTAAGCATTCCCCTCTCCTGAGCCTTCCCCACTTTGTAGTCTGTTACAACACTTTCTTGGTTTTCTTCCTGTCTCTTGCTTCTCATTACACTTTGTTGAACTATTATCAATATCCTATGCCTGCAAATTGAGGGTCATCCTTAATGATCTATCCTGAGCCCTCTTCTTTTTTTCTGTATATTCATTGCCCTGGAGGAGGAAGGATGGCCTGTGTTTACAGAGCTAGCATTGAAGTTAGAAAAGCTAAATCTGTTCACATCTCACCTCAGACTCAATATTTATGTGACCCTGGGCAGTTGATCTAACCTCTCTAACACTAAGTTTCTTCTTCTATAAAAAAGAGATAGTAAAAATACCTACCTTCTTGCAAGCCTAAAATGAAATAAAGTATGTTCTGCAAACCTTAAAGTACTACATAAGCATGAGCTATCATTATTGGTGATTTCATCTCCTCTCATGGGTTCAATTATTATCTATGTGCAGATGGTCCTCAAAAGTATAGAGCTTCCATTCTTTTTTTCTATAATGATCAAGGTTCATGGGGATAGTTATGATTATTCAAAATACCCACAATGCACTCCAAGAATGTATTTCCAGCATTGAGTGGAATATATGCCATGTTTGTTACTGGTTTGTCTAGAATGTATGTAATTTTATATGAATGCTATGGGCTGGGCTAATGCTGCTTGAATTTAAAGAAGTTGATTTTTTTGTTTTCATTTGTGATGAATGGGGGATTGGTTTGGGGGTATGACATCTATAGGCTACACTGAGACATATGTGCCTAAACCATATTAGGTATTTCACTCTGTATATTGACAAATTAGCTCTGTGTGTGTGTGTGTGTGTATCCTTTATACTATACATTTGCACTCAGAATAATTTGCAGTAACAGAAATGTTTAATGAAGGAGTCAATGTAATGAAGAAATAGGACTTTGCCATGGCATCTGTAATATTAGTAGATGTTGCCAGGTTTTTCCCTTCCTCACACTTATGTTCTAGTGCCCTTCTGAGATTTATCAGAGCTTTGAGCTAATATGCATGAAGTGGTCCCAAGGAATGATGATGGGTGCTAAAAAGGCAAATGGAAAGGACTTCTGGTGTTTATTTTTAACCTAAAAAAGACTGGAACTCATGGTGACAGTGTGCAAAAAGACTCTTGAGTCTGGGAAGAGGTGAATTGAATTTACCCTAACTTAACTTGAAATAATGGCTGAGAACCTGTCCTTGACCAGTAGTCTTTCCTTTATGATAGCAAGTAGGGATACAAGGCTAACAAAGAACAGAGCTGGAAATGTATTCATTAGCACTGAGTCTCTATGTTTTTACTCTAAAAGAGTAATGGCATGATGAAGAAAGGTAAGGTTAGAGAGGAAGAAGAGAAAAAGAAAGAAGATGGAAGATATAAATAATACAGTAACAGTAGCATCACAATGACAGAGACAGAAAGAGCATAAATGTTAAGCAGTACCTCCTCGTGTTTGAGCTCAATATATGTAAACCCAGAGTTTCAATTCTGCACCATGGATTACATTAAATAATATCCTAATTATAAAAATCTTTTGCACAAAACAAACTTGGAAGATAAGTTGTACTAATATTCATTTCACTGTTGTAGAGAGGGAAAAACTGAGGTTTGATGATTTGTCAATCATCACCCAAGTTAGTAAGTGTCAGAGGCAGGCTGCCAACTCGGAAACCCCGGAGTTCAAATACGGTGTGTTTCCTACGTACAGAGTTTCACAGTTATAAAGTCAGTTCCTATTGCCAGGTCTAAAATCAGTTCTTTCAACTACATATCTCTTTCCTTTCCTTTCCTCTAGGCAGTATTCTAGGCTTATTGAGGGGAGGGGGTGGATTGAGATGTTGTAGAAGCATCACCTTTCCCAAGATCCCTTGATGAAAGCATCAGTGGAAAAGCAGTTGGGAAATAAGGTTTTCTGCTCTTCTCCCCCTCATACCATGGGGGAAGTTCCAACAGAGGCTAACTGGTCCAACAGTTGAGGATATTATAGAGGGGGCTTCAAGCCATGCACATATACCCTGGATTAAAGGACTTGTGAATCCCCTTCTATCTCTCAGGTCCTGTGGTTCTGCAAAATATGTTTCTAGTCCCTCTGATAATCTGCATGTTCATTTAATTTCACAGAAAACAAATCTGATAATATTTACCTTTTATCCTTTATTCTGTAGGGAGGAAGAAGAGGAACTTTGCAGAATACCTGTGGTTTCCCTATATCTTAGAATGTTTCTTATTTTTCTTATTCATGTATGAACAGAAACAATTTTTCCAGTAAGTAAATTAGATTGTGAGTTCCTTTGAGAGCAAGGATTGTTTTTTTAATTTTGATTTGTTTTGTTTTGCCTTTCTTTGTGTCTCCAGAGCTCAGCACAGTGTCAGGAACATAGTGGTCACTTAATAAATGAATATTAATCTGATTTGATTTATTTTTCCTCAATCAAAATAATAATTAAAAGTCTCTATCAGTAGTGACTTTACAGAGCAAACATGGTTTGATAAAGTGCCTGCTGATCATTGTACTGATAAGAATTCTTAAGTCTTTTTTAGTTTGCCTTTTTTCTTCTGTGTCTCCTCACCTTACTTTGCAAATCTTCTCAGGTTTCTCGAAAACCATCCTTTTCAACATTTCCATGGCACAATGTGGCCAAATGAATTTGTTTTGTTTGACTATATATATTACATATAAATATTTTTCCTTTCTTTCTTAGTTGGTGAGAATGGGGAAGAGAGGAAATAAATGCTAATTAACTGAAAACAAATTAATTTTTAAAAAATAAAACACTACCATCCATCTGCAAGATGGAGAATATCTCATTAGCCTCTCCTCTGTTATTATGGAAAGAGGTCACATCTTTGAAATTCACATGTGGCAAAATATAGATTTCTAAGTGGGTTATATCTTCTTGCCTTACTTTACCAATGAGTATTGAGAATGGAATTTTCTGGAATGATCACCAATGATTCACTTGGAGGAGGAGTTTAAACTCTTCTGTGCTCCTTAGAGATATTGAGAGTATTTCATATACTTGCATTGACCCCCTAGGGTAAACAAAAAAATGAGAATACTCCTTCCCCAAAGGGAGCCAGAATCCTTTTCTTCATGGTAGAATCAAACCTATTCTGTGAAAAACAAAATGGGTTATTTAGCAGAAATCGCCATGTAAATAATAGATATTATCATGTTTCTAATTTTATTTAGGGCTCATTTCAATCGTGGTATTAGGCACAACAATAATGTGTGCAGTTCTTGTTTGCTTCAATTTACTTCTGAAGCTTCAAATCCAATTACAATCTAAGAGAAACATGAAATCAATTGAACAGCTGGATGTGTAGTGATCCCATTTACCCAATTCTCTTTAAATTTCATACACTTGTAAGATGATCAAATCCTGCCTTTTATACTTCAACGTTATAATGTATTCTGTGAGAACAAAAAATGCTATGTCAAGCAGATGATCCCTGTAAGGATTTGGAGAATGCCTGTATTATTGATAAAGCATATTTCTTAGGGAAAACTAAATGCAATATGTATTTGGATAAGAGGATTCTACTTCTATAAAATTTCCTGAATCCACTCCCTTCTTTCTCTAGCTATCATTCTGATCACCACCAGAATAGGCTACTGTAATACCCTCTTCAATGATTTTCCTATTTCCTATTTCTATTCTGTCTTTATCTTCTTCCATATTGATAACAGACTAATCTTTCTTGTGCATATATCTGGTCATCTAATGCCTCTCCTCAAAAATCATCTATTCATAAATTTTCAGCTTCTCCCTAGTACCTACTAAGAAAAGTTCAAACTCCTTAGCCAAGTAGGTGTTTCAGATGCTCCATAACCTTGCAACCCCTTAAATTTATAGGATTTATTTCATACCTCAATAAAATGTAATCTCCTTTAGGACATGGACTATTCCAATCTTCTGTCTTTGCCTAACACAGTGCCTGGTGTAAAATACATGCTTAATAATATTTGTTGATTGGATCAATGAATTAATCCAACTTTTTTTCATGTATAACAAGTTTCTTCTGGCCTCTTCTCCCAGAAAAAGGCCTACTACATCTACTTCTCAAGGTAATATGAGAAATTCTGAGGGGTTGGGCTACCTGTTCTCCAATACCATCAGCCTCCACAAGTCGTGGGTTTTTTTCCCATTGGTAGGTGCCAGTGAGTTTCAACAACCTAGTTTCATTTAACCACTTACCACCTATTAGCTTTTAGAAAGGGATGTTAGCTTCAAAGACAGCATAAAAATACAAGCATTTCCTTCCAACACATTGGAGGTATACTCTCCCCTATCCCACTTCAGTCTTGGGGAAGGTGGGCTCAAATTTATTACTTAGTATTGGTCCCACCAAGTTCATGTCCATGTCCATGTCCAACTGCAATATTTGCTGCCCAATTATTCTTTGTCTCAGCTAGCACTGACTAGACTAAGACTCCAAGGTTACTCTTTGCACTTTAGGGCATAAATTTGGAGCTGATTGAAAACTCACATACTGGGGCTGCTGGGCCAATGGCATGCCTAAACTTCTAGTAGCTTCTGAGATTATTCTCCTGATCTTTTGAAACACTGTAGCACCAATGTGATACCCACAGCAGCCACTAGAAATATGCATGCATTTTTCCAGCGTAAATTACCTAAATATAAACTCTCTTCCTCAAAGATGAAACCAAGATATTTATTCAGATACCAGAAAAGCAATTTCACCATGGTAACAACAAAGTCTGTACACATTACCAGTATAGGGAGCACTGCCATCCCCAAGCCTTTCCTCCATCAGGCCTTCCCACAAACAAACTCCCTTAGGCAAAATCACTCCCTCTCTCATTCATGCTAGCTGCTCTGCTCTGCTCTGCCTGGTTTCTCTCAGCTCTCTCTTCCTGCTGTACCCTTCCTATTCCTCCTGTTGGGCAAGCCCTTCCCACCATCGGCTCCATGTGAGTCAAGCTGTGAACTGGACCAGAGCTCAAAGCAGGTCACATGTGCTTAAGGGCAGGAGAGATCTTCAAATTTCCTTACCATTACAAATACCTACCTCAAATCCCTTCACACACACACACACACACACACACACACACACACACGAACAAATGCATTTTATCATTTTTATTATGACTTGTGTATATGTCATAATCCCTAGTAGATCAGAAGAAGGGCTGGGCTTGGAATCAGGAAGACTTAACTTCATAAGTTCAAATCCAGTCTCAGACACTAGCTATATGACCCTGTACAAGTCACTGAAGCCTGCGTGCCACAGTTCTTCATCTGTAAAAGGAACTGAGGAAGGAGATGGTAATGGGCTCACAAAAAGTAGGATCCAACTGAAATGAATGAAAAACAACAAAAATAGATTACATGTTTCTTGAAGAAAGGGACTGGGTCTTCCACAAACTTGGTCATTCTTTTATTGCCTAAGACATTGCTCTGCACATAGTAAGAACTCAAATGTTTTATACAGGAAATAGCTTGATCAAAGGTATGGAGGTAGAAGAAGATAGAACAAGATCAGAGAGTATCAAATAGTGTTGTTTGACTATAACACACTGTATATGATAGGGATTAAGTTGAGCTAGAGTTGATTTAAAGATAGTCTAGAGCCTAGTAGAGGACCTTGAATTATTATAATAATTCATAATTATACAGGGTCCCAAAAATTTTGGCACAGTATGAAGGAAGGAAGGAAGGAAGGAAGGAAGGAAGGAAGGAAGGAAGGAAGGAAGGAAGGAAGGAAGGAAGGAAGGAAGGAAATGAGCATTTATTAAACACCTATTATGTACCAGGCACTATATTAAGTACTTTACAATTGTTATTTCATTTGATCCTCACAACAACCCAGGAAGGTAGATGTTGTTATCAGCCACATTTTATAGATTAGGAAACTGAGACAACCAAAGGTTAAATGACTCTCCCAAAGTCATATAGCTAGAAAGCATTGAACCAGAATTGAACTCAGATCTTCCTGAGTCTAAGCCCAGCACTCTATACCCTGGACTACCTAGCTGCTTCAGCTTTAATAGCCTAAAACTTCACTGAGACTTTTGGGACATGCTGTCTACTGCTTTAAAGTTTACAAAGTGTTTCCTTTACAACAAATCTTTGAGGCAGCATGATTGCTGTCAAATGGCATCACTATTTCCATTTTTCAGACAAGGAACCCAGGAATCAGAAAATGGCAGTTTTCTCCAGGTAAAAGAGATGGTTTATAGTTCTCTAAGGTTTAGAAAGCACTTAATAGGCATTTTCTCATTTTTTCCCTCACAACAACCCTGTGAGATAGGTACCACAGGTATTGGTATCTCCATTTTACACATGAGGAAACTGAAGCTCAGAGTATTTGAGAATCTTCTCCATAGTTGCACAGCTATTAAATGTCAGAGATAATACTTGACCCCAGGTCTTCTGACAAGTGCTCTTCAAATCCTATGAGACTTGATTCCCTAGGCAACGAGAAGTCATTGAAAATTGAGTAGGGGAATGAAATAATCAGAGCAGCACATAAGGAAGATTGCTCAGGCACTGATGTAAAAGATGGATTAGGAAAGGCAGAAACCACAAGCAAAGAGACTCGTTATTAGTTATCATACAGGTCCAGGGTTAAGAACCAAAACCATGAAATATACAGCTATCATGCTCTAAGGACACATTGACTTTCCTATCTTATCTTGTCTGGACATAGTCATTTGCATGTTGCCACCCCCATTAGACTGTTAGCTCCTTGAGTTCTTGTTGCGGTCATATCTGACACTCCATGACCCCATTTGGGTTTTCTTGGCAAAGATACTGGAGTGGTTTGCCATTTCCTTCTGCAGCTCACTTTGCAGATGAGGTAACTGGGGCAAACTGAGTTAAGTGATTTGCCAAGCCTCACACAAATAGTAAGAGTCTGAGGCTAGATTTGAACTCAGGAAGATGGGTCTTCCTCACACCAGGCCTTGCACATTATCCACTGTGCCAGGTGTCTACTTAGCTCCTTGGAAACAGGGACTATTTATGCCTTTCTTTGTATCCCCAGACATGGCATAGTTCCTAGCATATAGTAGGTGCTTAAGAAATGCTTCATGACCTAACTTGAAATATGTGTCTCTTCTTACTTACCAATGTAATTCAACAAACATTAAGTACTTATTGTTTGCAAGGCACTATGCTAACTGGGAGGGAAACAAAGACAAAAATAAAATCCTCCTTCCCTTGGACAGTTTATATTCTGGAGGGTAGCGTGCGTCAACAGAATATATACACAGATCAATAAAAATAATCTCAAGAAATAGAGAACATTAGCAACTTTAGGAATTAGAAAGTGCCTCATAAGAAGTAACAACTGAGTTGTGCCTTGAATGAATCTAGATATTCTGAGAGGTGAAAGTGAAAAAAAAGAAACGAACTCTGGACAATTGGGGAAAGTCTAGGCAGAGGCACAAGAGTGGGTAATAGAAAAGCCTTTAGAAGTCAGGGCCATTTTATGTGAAATAGAGAGAGTGTGAATGAGATAAATAAGAAATAAAACGAGATAGGTAGGTAGTAAACCAAATATGAAAATGGTAAATTCAGGATTTATCAGTTTTAGCCAAAGTGGGTTTTTTATTTCATTTGAAAGACATTAAGAAGTTGTAATGATGATGAACTGTGAAAAACTTGACTTTTCTGATCAATACAAAGATCCAAGACAATTCTAAAGGACTCATGACGATTAACTGCTCTCTACCTCCAGAGAGAGAACTGATGAATTCTGCAAACTAAACTATAATTTTCTCACTTTCTTTATTTTTGTTGCTTTTTTTTTTAATATAGCTAAACCACTCCAGTATCTTTGCCAAGAAAACTCCAAATTGGGTCACAGAGAGCTGGACACAACTGAAATGACTCAACAACAGTGACAAATATGGAAATACATTTTGCTTGATCTCACATATATAATTGATATCATATTGAGTGTCTTCTCAGTTGGTGGGGAGGCAGTGGGAAAGAAGGAGACATTTATAAAGAAAAGAATGTTAAAAATAAGTAAATGATAATTTTTTTAAATATTTTTAAAAGATGAGAAAATACTGAAGATTTTTAGGAGAAATTAGGTGTGAAGGAGGGCTACGAGGTTATATATGTGTTTTAGGGAATACCAATTTGACATCAGTGGAGGATAGATTAATAGGAAGAGAAACTAGAAACAGGGAAATTAAAAAGAAATCTGTGTCAATAGTCTGGGCAAGAAGTGTTAAAGGCTTGAAACAGGATAGAGGTTATGTGAGTAGAAAAAAAGATAGATTTGAAAGATGTAAATGTAGGGTTAACTAGAATTCATTGCAGGGTTAACTAGAATACTTGCATATGGAAGTTGAGGGAGAGGGAATAGCCAAGGTTTACTCTGACCTTAAAATACCTAGGAAGTTTCTGAGCAATAACTAAGGCACTTAACCTGCTTGCCTCAGTTTCCCTATCTGTGAAATGAGGCTAATCATAACACCTACTAAGATTGTTGTGAGGACCAAATGAAATAATATTTGAAGAGTGTTTTGCAATACTCAATGCACTATAAATATAAATGCTCGCTATTGTTACTATCATTATTGTTATAAATTACTGAACCTAATTTCAGTTTTTTCAGCTATAGGGCACTTGTGATAAAAATCACATTGTAAGCCTTAAAACATGAAAAAACTGAATTCTTTTTTTTATTTTTAAGAGGCAAGAGCTTGCAAGTATAAGAGATAATGATAATGAAAAAGAAGGCAAGCATGAGTTCTAATAATTCAGTACTAATTGGGATGGGAAACAATTTAAATTTAGACCTGTGACCCAGAAAATCAAGTAGCTGCCTGGTTTGCAGCCTGTATTGAACTAGAGAAAACAATAATGATAACTCACATTTCTATGGCACTGAAAAATTTATAAATGCATTCCTCAAAATTTCCCTATGAGAGAGGTCATATAAATATGATTGTCCCCTTTTTTTCATATGAGGAGACAGAACAGAAAAGCAATTTGCTTTACCCATTATATCAGAGGTGGTAGTTTGGCACTGGGACTTGAAATAAATCTCTTGATTTCTACTCTCCTGCTGCTCTGAATACAGGAGGCTCTAACAGAACATTCCAGATAGGCTCCAGAAGACTATTGAGAGCTGCCTGCTTCCTTAAAGGCCAGAAATTAAGCACTGTTTTGCTTTCTACTGTAAAGAGAATATAATATCATGGTCCTCTTCAAAAATGAGGGATAAACACAATCTATGAGTAGACCAAACTGCCTGAATCGAGACCCCACTAGTTGGATAACTCAGCTCGTCCTCTCACTTTCCCTCTCCCTCTCTGTCTCCTCTGCAAAGGAAGGTAAATTTTGATGGCTACAAGTTGCCCAGTTAATTTGGGGTTTATTGGCTAGATTTCTTTCTTTCTTCCCTTTCTTTCTTCTTTTCTTTTTCTTTCTTTCCTTTTTCCTCCCTTCCTTCCTTCCTTCCTTCCTTCCTTTCTTTCTTTTTCTTTCACAAAACCTTAAACCCAGTTCATAAGACCACAGTAGGTCTGCACCCATGCTCCACTTAATGGCTGTGTTTTGGGTCTTCATGGCTTATAGTGAATGCAAATGGTAACTGTTTCTCTTTGGAACAGCAACCCTGAAGGTCTTTCCCTCCGAGTTTGTTTTTTTTTTCCTTTTTTTCTAATTAAATGGGCCATCTCTTTAGGCTCACGAAGAACTCACATTTTGAAGAAACCTATTCATTGAATGGGCATTACCTCACTCTACCTGAAAAGGCCTTAGCCTAAAAGGGATAAGGTCTCCCATTGCATCCTGGGCCATCTCCAGTCATCCTGATGACTATCTGCTCACTGGGTCTAGTTGGCTCTGGAGGAGAAAGTGAAGCTGGTGAAAAGTGAGGTGACTTTGCAAGGCCCTCCTTTACTCAAATCAAAGTACACTGCAAGTCATGTCATCATTTCCTTGATGTCATTGTCCTCTTGGAAAACAAAGCACAAAAAAATGCCCCTATAAATGGGGGCAGAGTATTAGAAAAGAATATAGCCTTCTCAGAAAACCCAGGATATAAGCCATAGGACAGGAAAGGTTTAGGCCAAAGTTGCCAGACTGAATCATCCAGAATTAAAATCATCAAAAACTGAAACACCTCTAAGTAGAACTTTGCTACTAAACTGAGCAAAATGAAATCCCTAACTACTCTGTACACCTGGATATGGTTTTTGCCTTTTTCAATTCTTACACCTGTGGGAAAATAGCTTCATGTAAGCATTCTTACAAAAGAGATTTTTGCACTCACAAAGAGAGTGATGTCTTATTCTAAATAAAGAACACAAATCAGGGGGGAGGAGCCAAAATGGCAGAGTAGAAAGACTCACATATGCTAGCTCCGAACCCACAGTCCATATATTTTCTGTAAAAAGAACTCCCCACAAATTCTGGAGCAGTACAAGCCATGTAGAAACACAGTGGAAGAGATTTCCATTCCAGAGAGCCCTGGAAAGCCATCCCCAGGAGTCCGTCGCGCTCCGGACACGGAGCCCACCCCTGCGCAGCCCCAGAGGAGCAGATCCGAGCAGGCTTCAGGGACAGAATCTCTGGCAGCCACAAAGGTACCTCCACCCACAGGTGCTCCAGGTGAGTGAGACAGACTTCTGGGCTGGCCAAGAGGGGAGTGCGGTGTCTCTGTGGCTCAGGCCCCCTCGGGAGGCAGCAGCAGAGGCAGCAGCAGCCCGGAACTCCTGGAGTAGATGGGAGCTCAGGGCCATTACTGAAGGTCTCTGCACAAATCTCCTGAGGGAACTGAGCCTGGGAGGCAGCCCTGCCCCACCCGAGCACCAGAACTTAAGCTCACATTGGATAGCAGCTATGCCCACCACTGAAAGCCCCGAGGCTGGGGAGCAGTATTTGAATCTCAGACCCCAAGCACTAGCTGGGCGGATCTAGGCTAGGGTGCAAAGGAATCTCAGAAGTCAAGTAACTGGCTGGGAAAATGCCCAGAAAAGGGAAGAAAAATAAGACCATAGAAGGCTACTTTCTTGGGGGACAGATGTTTCCACCTTTCCTTTCTGATGAGGAAGAACAATGCTAATATTACATCAGGGAAAAACATAGAAGTCAAGGCCTCTGTATCCCAAACATCCAAAATAGATATCCAATGGGCTCAAGCCCTGGAAGAGCTCAAAAAGGATTTTGAAAATCAAGTTAGATAGGTGGAGGAAAAACTGGGAAGAGAAATGAGAGAGATGCAAGAAAAGCATAAAAAACGGGTCAATACCCTGGTAAAAGAGACCCAAAAAAATGCTGAAGAAAATAACACCTTGAAAAATAGGCTCACTCAATTGGAAAGAGGTTCAAAAAGCCAATGAGGAGAAGAATGCTTTCAAAAGCAGAATTAGCCAAATGGAAAAAGAGGTTCAAAAGTTCACTGAAGAAAATAGTTCTCTCAAAATTAGAATGGAACAGATGGAGGCTAATGACTTTCTGAGAAACCAAGAAATCACCAAACAAAACCAAAAGAATGAAAAAATGGAAGAGAATGTGAAATATCTCATGGGAAAAACAACTGACCTGGAAAATAGATCCAGGAGAGACAATTTAAAAATTATGGGACTACCTGAAAGCCATGATCAAAAAAAGACCTTAGACATCATCTTTCATGAAATTATCAAGGAAAACTGCCCTGATATTCTACAACCAGAGGGCAAAATAAGTATTGAAGGAATCCATCGATCACCACCTGAAAGAGATCCAAAAAGAGAAACACCTGGGAACATTGTGGCCAAATTCCAGAGTTCCCAGGTCAAGAAGAAAATATTGCAAGCAGCTAGAAAGAAACAATTCCAGTATTGTGGAAATAAAATCAGGATAACTCAAGATCTAGCGGCTTCTACATTAAGGGATTGAAGGGCATGGAATAGGATATTCCAGAAGTCAAAGGAACTAGGACTCAAACAAAGAATCACCTACCCAGCAAAACTGAGTATAATACTTCAGGGGAAAATATGGTCTTTCAATGAAACAGAGGACTTTCAAGCATTCTTGGTGAAAAGACCAGAGCTGAAAAGAAAATTTGACTTTCAAACACAAGAATGAGAAGAAGCATGAAAAAGTAAACAGCAAAGAGAAGTCATAAGGGACTTACCACTTACCAAAGGTGAACTGTTCACATTCCTACATTGAAAGACAATATTTGTAACTCTTAAAACTTTTCAATATCTGGGTAGTTGGTGGGACCACACACACACACACACATATACACACACGCGTGTGCACACACACACACACATACACACATGCATGCACATACAGAGACAGAGAGCACAGAGTGAATTGTATAGGATGGGACCATATCTTTAAAGAAATTAAGGTAAACGGTGAGAGAGAAATGTAGTGGGAGGAGTGTGAGGGGCGACGACCACCCTGAGTGGGAAGGCGGCGGCCAGGAGTCCATACCCACCAACTGCGCAGGCGTGTCATGAGCACAGCTCGTGACACTCTGACGTAGGGTGCAAGGAGGGCTCGTGTAGAAGGTACAGCACCACCCTCAGGTGGCTAAGCGTCCAATCAGCACCCCAGGATAGATACATGACCATAAAGGGAGAATGACCTAAGAACCCGGAACAGAGCGGGGATAAAAGACAACGCCCTAGGGAGCTCGGGGGGGATCTTCTGGTGTGCCTGATAAGAATAAACTGCTTCTCAACTGCACTCCGCGTCCTGCCTGGTTAAGAGCCTTCCCCTCCCCCAGGGGAAGGTCCGGAGACGTCCGAAGCCACGAGGGTTGGAGAGAAGGGGTCGGGATCTCGCCCGAAGGTTCGGGGGTCGAGCGCGCCCCGAACAGAGGAGAGAGGGTAAAATGGAATGGGGTAAATTATATCTCATTCAAGAGGCAAGCAGGAGACTTTTTAGTGGAGGGAAAAAGAGGAGAGCTGAGAAAAAAAACATGAAGTTTACCCTCATCACATTCGACTAAAGGAAGAAATAAAATGCACACTCATTTTGGTATGAAAACCTATCTTACAATACAGGAAAGTGGAGGAGAAGGAGATAAGCAGGGTAGGGGGTATGATGGAAGGGAGGGCAATGGGAGGAGGGAGCAATTTGAAGTCAACACTCGGGGAGGGACAGGATCAAAAGACAAAATAGAAACAATGGGGGGCAGGGTAGGATGGAGGGAAACACAGTTAGTCTTACACAACACGACTATTAGCGAAGTCATTTGCAAAACCACACAGATATGGCCTATATTGAATTGCCTGCCTTCCCAAAGGGAATGGGTGGGGAGGGAGGGATGGGGAGAATTTGGAACTCAAAGTTTTAGGAACAACTGTTGAGTATTGTTGTTGCTACTAGGAAATAAGAAATACAGTTAATGGGGAATAGAAAGTCATCTGGCCCTACAGGACAAAAGAGAAGATGGGGACAAGAGAAGGGAGGGATGATAGAAGAGAGGGCAGATTGGTGATAGGGGAAATTAGAATGCTTGGTGTATTGGGGTGGAGGAGGGGATAAATGGGGAGAAAATTTGGAACCCAAAATTTTGTGAAAGTGAATGTAAAAAGTTAAATAAATAAATTTATATTTAAAAAAAAAAGAAATGGAAAGAAAAAACAAAGAACACAAATCTGATGGAAAGACTATATAAGTTGCCTCTGAGATTACCTTCTCTTGACATGACACATATCTTGTAAGCACATAATTATTGTCTCCCCTATTAGAATTGAACTTCTTGAGAGGAAGAAAACTGTTTTTGTCTTTCATTGTATTTCCAGAGTTTAGCACAGTGCCTGGCACGTAGTAAGTGCCAAATAAATGCTTGTACTGAGTGACTTGTACTGATGTCAAAGCCTTCAGGAAAAGACCCCCCCTATATCCTTAGATGATGCATTTAAATTTAAGTGAATCTGTAAAGTGAAGCAGAAAGAAAACATTCAAAGGGTGTGAAATTTGAGGCCCAAGAAAAAGCATTTGTTACATCTCATCAGATGAATGCCCATTCATGTAGGAACAATCCAAACTTACTCTTGGCAGCACTCTTATTCCTTCCATTTCTTCTGGAATTTCCATTAGACTTGAGTTCATTCCCTGTCAGATTCATCTCACCTCTTTCTATTCAGCATTTCTTTATACCATCTGCTTTGTAAAACAATCCTCATACTAGTTTCCCATACAACTGATCTTTTCTTTTACAGATTTTAAATACCTTCTTCCAATTCTAATCACAGAACAGAAAGCAGATTCAAATCCTCACTGAAAGTAATTTCTATTTAAGCTATTTTACATAAAACAGAAACAAAAACTCTGTAGTTCATGGAGCAGCTAAGTGGCACAGGGGATAGAGAGCTGGGCCAAGAGTCAGGAAGACCTGAGTTCAAATACAGACTCAGATACTAGCTGTGTGACTGGGCAAGTTGCTTAACCCTGTCTGCTTCAGTTCCTCATCTGTAAAACGAGCTGGAGAAGACTCTTGTTGGAGAACAACGCCAAGAAAACCTCAAATGGAGTCACAGACAGTTGGACATGACTGATATATCTGAACAACAAATCCTGTACTTGTCCCTTCCTCAAAGCAGCCTCTCTAGGTATGATCATTATTTTTTCTCACCTGAACTATATGAATTGCCCCCTAAGTTGTCTTCCTGCCTCTGGTTTATCTTCTCCAATCCATCTTTCACTGTTACCTGAATGATCTCAGAATCAGAAATTGAGAGCTAGAAAAGACTTTAGACAACAACAAATATTGCCCCTGTGTTTTATAGATGAAGAGACAGGCCCAGAGAAAGTAAATGCTTTACTCAAAATTATACGCACAAAGTCGGTGGAAGATCTAAAACCAGTTCAAGTACTATCTGCTCCATGAAGATTTCCCTGACCTCTCAGAGTGAAAATGATCTCTCATTTTCTCCTAGTATTGTGTCTGAATCTTCTTGGCATTTAACCCTTTCTCCCTTATATCAAAGTCATTTGATATGTGTCTTTTCTCCTAATTAGATTTTAAGATCTTTGAGAGTAGGGACTACTGTATCATGTCTATATTTACAACCACAAAATTGACATAGTTAATGGAATATATTTGCTTTAATAACTTAGTCTTGCCAGAAAAGTAGCACAGAATTCTTAAGTTAGCCATTTCTGTGAGTCTTCTTGGGACTCTCTGCTTGGACAAGGTCAGAAGATCGTATCAGACTTGATGACAATGTGTTGTAAAATTTTTAGAACTAGAACCACTCCCATCCAAAGTAGAGAAGCTAGTTTTCTTATAGTGAAAAGTGAATTTCATCTGAGACTATTTGACTATCACCTATGAAACTTATAAAAGTATAACTGTTAATAAACAGTACGTATTGAAGTTACATCTTTGAAGCAACTTAATCACAACAGACCTTAGATTTAAAGATTTCCTTTTGCCTTAGGACTTAATAAGCAATATGCTTATATTAGTCTGGAGACACCATTTTTCTGAGGGTAGAAATTATCATTTATTCACTGTATGTGTGAAACTCCAGAATGTTATTATTCTTAATTTATAAATGAAACACAAATGAAATGTCCTTATATTTGCTACTGTGGAAACAAGACAAAAATAATAATAGCCTAGCCCTAAGTGTTGTGCCCTAAGCCCTAAGTGTTGTGATTAGTCCCATAGGACTATAATGTGATTTTATTCTAACTTTTGATTTCAAGAATGATTGTCTGGGTTGTTATTCACTGTTCAAGGGGAATGCCATGTGCTGCCCAAAGAGCAGTCTGAAAACTGTTACAGGTGGATAATGTGCCTGGAAATGTTGAGGGGATGACCTTGTAAAGGTAAAAGGTAGGATCCTCCTTTTTTTTCCATTGTGCTATTTCCTTTCTGAACAGGAGCTTTTCTCATCTGGTTAATTCTGATACTATCCAGTGAATAATGTGAAATTTTACTGTGTGATTGGCTGTTAACTACAACTTTTACCTGGAATCAAATAGAGCTAAGGGAGTGTTTTTCTCTGTTATGACTAGTGTCAGATTAGTGTGTGCCCTTGAAGGGACAGTCTTGATATTATCATAATCATATCCCTCCTTTTTCCTTTCATAGCAAATTTCTATCAAGGCAGATGAATAGTAGATGTCTGTCACTACAGTATCAAACCTATTAATTAACAGATCAATACTAAAACATCTGAGTTAACATAATAGGACACAAGTATGAAAAATCTTACTATTGTTAATCTGTACATGTGGTCAATGCCATATCCTTTGTAACTAGGTAAATGAGTTCTTAGGTTTGCCATCCCCTTGCTAATAGTTATATGTTCAATTATAAGATTAGGTCCTTAAATTACTTTATTCCTTCAAGATGATTTGAGAATTATATGTATATTCTCAAAAAAGAGGGGGATAAAATAAAGATGTAAAAGATTGGGGTTTTTAATTTAATGAAGCAGTAAACTTTTGGAAAGTAATAAGATTAGGCTGTTTTAAAAATTATGAAATTCTCTGAAGTTTCAGGTGAAGTATGGGTTCTTAATTTGTTGCTCTCCTTAATAACTCTGTCATAAATAGGATTAGATCCATGCAGTGTGAGTTAGTTCTTGTCCCATGAACTAATTACTAGACAACCCATCTAATTAGATTTTGCCATGGTTTTCTAAATTATGCAAGGTCTTATTACTAGCAGGACTTAGCAACATTATCTAGAAAATCTCTTCTAGTGACCTGGACTCCCCACACACACGCTTGCCCTGATCCATACCCAGCTGTGTGAGAGATGCACAGGAAATCCCTAAAGATAATGCACACTACAAAAGGACTTGACACCCCTAAAGCTATTGCTATTTTAAGGTTTTTTATTAACCTATTGTAACTTTTTCTTATTATGTTAGTCATGGATGTGTTATGGACCTGTTACCTAGTCTATAAGTTGCTTATCATTTCTGCTTGGACTGATGCCACTCCAGGAACTGAGGCCCTTATATTACAAATTTGCTGGTCATGTTTTGCCCACAGTATTATTCTTGTGGTTTCTAGGTACCTTTCTGCTCAAGATTCTAACTCTTTGTGAAAGTAAACTGGGATAATATAGGGATGAAAGTGGGTGCCCTACTAGTTGAACACCCACAAAGTGACTATTTTGAACTGCTAAAGTTTAAGGGTTATAAATATAGATATTTGGAGTGTAGAAGTTTCGTTGGCCAAAATATCTGTTTCTGGGTTTTCTTTTCCATGTTTTAAAATGGACTGTGTGCTGTTTATGTTTACAGTGGCTCCCTTGGGACAAAGAACTGATCCCAAAGCCATCTCCCACATTTACAAGCAGTAGAGGACAGAGTACCAATATAAGTCTAATTATGGTGCTACATCATGTGTATGCTTAACCTAACAGAAGGAAATTATTGAAATTTGTGCTGAGTCAGTGACCTCATTGCTTCCAGGCTTGCCTGTCTTCCAATTACATGCTGATCAGCTGGGAGAGGGGTCAGCTAGTCCGCAGCATGTACAGCGATCCAATCCCCTTTATCTTTCATGTTACCTAAAAGTCAGCACATATTCACATACATTTTCATCCCGCCCATCCACTCCCTTACATCTAATTTTATTTCCCTATGATGCAGCTGTGAGGGAGGTACTGAGACACAATGACCTATCTCCTTTTGAAAATGTGTATCTGTCAGAATTATCTTGCTCTTATTATGAAAAACTATCTTTAAAAGCAATCTCCATTTTGAATATCAGATTGGCTCTCATGGCCAGCCCACCAAAGTGTTACTGTAGCTATTTTTTAATGAACTCCTTTTTAATTTTTTTCTTCTTGAGTTTTATTTCTTTAATCAGGGCAAAGGTCCAAACATAGAATTTTCCTTTTAACAGTACATGCTCTATTGTACCACCAAAAAGGTTTAATCTATTCAGGCTCCAAAGACTGGGCCTTCATTGTCCAGTTCTGCCATTACAATCTTTTCCTTATTAAAAATTTACTGTACTTAGCAAATTGTGGTACATTTTGAACTCACTGTTCACATGCCCAATCCAGAACATTTCTGTGGCGTTTCAAGGATTTTATCCTTTTCAGTTGCTTCTAGTGCGTCATGGAAAATATTTTGTGATTGATTGAAAAGAAACAGTTATTCTGAGGCTATGTATAACACAGCAAGCAAGTTTCGAAGTTGGAACTCCAGTATGGAAATATCCAAGTTTCAGAAATGTCGAAGCTTTAGAAAACCTTGAGGTGGTACACACTTTTATCTATGCCAAAGGGTAACAAGAGAGGTAGAGCAGAAAATGAGTCCATAGGGATTATTGTACTTCTCCCTAACACCACTGAGTATATAATCAGAGAGACTGGAGTAGTAGGAGATAAAACATTCAACTGGGAAGAAAGAGACACACACTGAGGACAAAAATGAATAAAGCAGAGACATAGAGAAATTCAAAAAATAGTCACCCAAGTGAGGAAGCAAGTATAATATGTGTGATTCCCTTGGATCAGAAAAGAATGTGAGCTATGTATTAAATAAAAACAGAAGTACAAGTTTACCCTCTAGTCATATGTGTTCTCTATGTGGTTAGCTCACTAGTATCATATCCATTCTTCCTCTTGACTGTGTACTTATGAGAAAGTGTGCCCAAATTTTTAGGGGGAAATTTTTTGTACCATCGGTTTTTAGTAGATCACCTTAATAAATATTCCTTTCTAAGTACTAGTTAACTCTGGTTGATAATCAACAAAGAGAACATCAGTATAGCTTTATGACATACGGTACTAATAAACCTCAACTTTTCAAGGTTAACCCTAGAACCAGAAGGGGAGGACTCATCTGTTGCCCTCTGGGAACCTAGCCTACCAATCTGAGTGGAGGAGTAGTCCTGAAAGGAATGCTACATTTAAATATACAGTAACCAATGACAGCATTGAAAGATAAGTACTTTTCTGAGACTTCATTTTTTTTTAATGAAAATGCAATGACATACTCTGTTTCATGGAACATTGATGGACTATTTTTTAAAGCTTCAAACTTAAAAAGGCAAAGAATAAAGGGAACGGAGACACCTATTTCACTCATCATAAAAAGAAACACCGGCTAATGCAGCTCCTTTTAGAATCACTTCAATGCCTGGTAAATTCAGAAGGCATGTCAACATACAATTGAAAATTATTTTCGCTTATGTCTGAATTTGACATTGTGAACATGAATAGTTTTCAAACTGAAATATATAGTATGTATGTTTTAGATTATTATTTTTACAAAGTCAATAGGAAGATAAGACTAGAATAAAACACTTCATATAAAATGGCATCCCATCAGAAGCACACAATAAATGTTTACTCAGGATTCTACAGAGGATGTTTAAAGAGGAAAGGAAAAAAGTGACTATTGTTAAGTATATTCACTAACCAGAGCAAGGAAGCTTTTGTAACATTTTCCTGGGGCTGCACTGATGCTGGCAATTATGATACTAAAAGAACAACAAATAGAAAAGAACAATGTGTCTCAAAAAATGTGTCCTTCTACAAAACACATACACACACACAAACACACACACACACACACACCACAGACACACACATCCCAGACTCACTTTGCGTGCCCTTGTCTTCACTAAGGCAAATCTGAGTGCCAACCTAGGGCCATTTACCCAGCAAAGACAATAGGAGGCTGGGGAACAAGGAATAGAGGACGCCTAAAGCTACAAAAGTGATGGGGATGGAGGGAGGTCAAGGATAGAAAAAAGGAGAGAAAGCAGACCTTGGGGACACTAGGATGGAGGGACACAGTTTTTGTCCTGAAGCCACTTTTCTGTGATAAGACTCTAATAATAAAATGGCACCCCGAAGGCAGGAGCAAGCTCATGGGGCTAGAGGTGAGAAATCATTCTTCAAACCTATTGATGGAGAGTTCAGCTCAACATGAGGAGTTTTGAATCTGAACACTGACTGCATTATCTAAATTTTATTTTGTTTTACTGGAGGCACTGGGGGGACAGTGATTATCTATAAACAATTGCCAGATTTTAATCTAAGCACTTCATTCCTTACATTCCGAGGCCAAAGAGTCACGCTAGTCTGGGGCTACCTAGATGTGGGCAGAACATAAACATCAATCTGCATGTTGGATATTTTAATATATTTGGTTATTTTTTTCTAAGAGCCTAAAGAACTATATGTAGTGAAGTCATACTTATGGAATTGACTACATTTTGTCAACCTATTATGATTGAATTTCATTGAAATGCAACAGGGAAAGTAGGAGGAAATTTTTTCCCTGGTGTATCAATGCCTGAGCCAAAAGAGTGTAATTAGATAAATCTGCAGTTTAGACACCTCCATCTAAATAAATTTCAAGGGCAACCGCCCACAAAAGGAGCGGAGCTAGGGGATAGAGGTAACTGGCTTTCTAACAACCATAGAAAATATCTCCAAAAATTCTGGTGTCTCAAAGGAGCTTGTAGCTCTGGGGTGTTGGTAATATCTAACTAGTAGTACCTAACCCTCGACAATGAATATAGTCTGCTTCTTGGCCATCACTGCCCCTTAGTGGTTAAATTAATAAGTAATGATTCATTGTAGCTTGAAGCACTTAGAAAGAGGAGGAAAAAATAGGAGGCAAGAGTTAAACAGCACTACCTCCAAAGAGGGCCTGAGAAATTTAAGCCAACTACGGGCAACCCAGTGAATGAAGAAGAGGCAGAATAGCTAGGCAGAAGAGTTCAGTTGTTCTAGAGCTGGTTTGTCTCCAGGAAGGATTAGAAAAAGTGTTTTTAATCTTGTAAATACTTTTGGCACCTGTGATTTCAATGCTGTAGGGAGTTTTCTAGCCAAGAACTTTTTTGACTTAGAAACTTGCTGAGGGCACTGAAAGATTAAGAGACCTACCCAGGACCATAAAGTCAAATATATGTGAGAAGCAGAAGAACATGAATCAGCTCATCCTGTCAAATAACAATTTTTTTTGGTAAAATAAATAAGTGCCAGAGAAATAATGAGTGCTTTGGAGATATAATTTATTTTCACATAGAGTATTTCATCCGATCTTCACACTTATCACAATGGTTGACTGGTACTACTAGTATTATTCTGCCCATTTTATAGATTAAGAAACTAAGATTAAAAAATTCTGAATGGGCAGCTCAAGTGCCACGTTGTTATCTATAAAAATGCTAAAAGGACCAAAGGAAAACCTCTAAGGTGTGTCCCTTTGTGGCAGATAGGGTATAATTATTGTCAATAAGTAATCAAATATTTTTATTAAATATTCCAGTTTAGCTGGAATGTAGAGTGGCCTGCTTGTTGTTCCCCAAACTCAGCATTTTATCTCCCACCTCTAACTAGCATTTGCACAGATTGTCTTCCATGTCTAAAATGCACTCTGTACTCATTTTTGCCTTCAGAATGTTTTTACATCTTTTGGAGATCAGCTCATGTAGACGTGCTATTATCTATGTGTGTACATGCTATATTTTCCTCCTTTCTTTCTCACTTCCCAGTAAAATGGAAGTTTCTTGAGGGAAATTTCATGAGTTCCATGACATTTATTTTTGTCTTGGTGTCCTCAGGGCATAGTCTGTAAAGGATCCATCCAGAGTGATGGGTTCAAATTCCTTCTCCGGCATGTACTTGTTGTATGACTCTGGGTACATCACTAGATCTCTCAGTGCCTATGTAACTTTAAGTTCTAAAACAATTGCTAGTCTGCATTGGTAGAGGGAGATTTCTCACTGGGAGCTCCCTATATTGACGAAATCACAGTTTAAGGGGAAAACAATCCCCAGGACTTACGTATAGTAGATAAAATAAACTAAATTGAAAATTTTAACTAAATTCTGGTTGGTAGTATGTCCTAGATATCTCTGAAAAAGACTGAGCTTGGTAGTGAAAAGTTATAGGAAGATTATCATGGTAAGGGCAGATAAAGGTGGGTAGAGAGTGAGCAAGAGCTAAATATGACTGGCAGAAATAGACTACTCTGGAAATAACCCTACCATGTCTTCCTCATAGGGAATGTCATCATCAGAAGTCAGCTTTAGATATTGTCACACTAACAATGTTATAAAGGACTACAGACACCTCTGAATGAACTGCCAATCTGCTGATCTTCCTTATTCTCCAAAGCACATATTTTCTAATTTGCATATTGCTACATTTGTGATTTGGACACAAGTGTGTCAAGATAGAAAGCCCCATACGTTCTTGCAGCACAAACAGCTCAGACAGATGGCCACGGATCCAATTTGTTGAAACTAAATTACTGAGAGCCCAAGTGGAATAATTTACACATATGATTTTTGTAAATCCTTCAACTCAATCAGCCAGTTGTCAGGAGTTTCATTGTGGTTAGCAGTGCTCCTCAGAGAATGCAATTTCCTGAGCGCCACATACACAATTCTTGGAGCATTGGCACTGCTGAGCTTATTCTGCAAGTCGCATGTTTAATAATAAAAATGATTGACAGAAACTACCCAATATTGTCTAAAGTTGATATCAAATTACCATTCTCAATTCAAAAATAAGAGACAGTGTTTGTTGTAGTGGATAGAAAACTGGCTTTGGAATTAGAAAGATTCAAGTTCAAGTCCCTCTTCTGATACATACAAATTATGTGACCCTCGATAAATCACATAATCTATTGATGCTCCAAGTAGTTCTCTATAAGTTGTAAAGCATTTACCAATCTACACTGGTAGAGGGTATTTCCTTAGCAAGAGTTACCTATATCAATGAAAGCACAGATTTGATTAAAAAAAGTCAACAAGAAATATTTATTAAACATATACCTTGTGTTGGTTACTAAAGATACAAGCATTAAAATAAAATAGTCTCTACCCTGGAGAAACTTACATTCTAATAGGAGTGGGGCAAATACACAATATATACTGAGATATGCAAATCTAAAGTCATACAAAGTAATTTCAAAGACATTAACAACTGGGTGCATTTGGAAAGTCCTCACATATGAGGTGGTCCCTGAGCTGGACTTTGAAAGAAGCTGCATATTTGGTGGGCCAAGAGATGAAGTGAGAAGAAAGTATATTCCATATATGGAAATCAGTCTGTGCAATCACAGCAACAGAAGATGAAAAGATGGTCATTACCAGGCCAGTTTGAAGAGAAAAGAGAATGGTGAAGGGGGATGATATAGAAAAAACAGAAAGATGAGTTATAAAACATTTCAAATGTCAAAATAAAGATATACTTTTATCTAGGGGCAAGAAAGAGTCACTGAAGGTTTTTGACAGGAGATAATATGAACAAATGGGTGTGATAGGAATATCAATCTGTCATCTGTATGGAGGCTAGATTGGACAGGGAAGATCCAGAAAACACAGATACTAATTAGAAGGGTATTTAGGTTACCCAAATGAGAACCACCTAAACTAGGTTAGTGATTATTTGAATGGAGAAAAGGAAAAAGAATGTGTTATGAAAGTATAATTAGCAAAATCTGACAACTGGATAGTATATGGATTTTGAGAGAGAGGGAAGAGTCAAGGATAACTCCAAAGTTTCAGACCTAGGTAACTCAGACATGGTCATATCCTTAGTGTACACAAGGAGATCATATATTCCTTGAAGGTGTGGAAGATATTTGCGTTTCTCATATATTCCCACAGATAACATAGCATGTATTCAGAAAATACACAGTTAGGTTTTACTGTTAATAGATGCTAATGAGGTAAATGAAGACGTAAAAGAAACCCTGGAAGAGGGGAAGAATACTAGGCCAAGAATCAGGAGATCTCCATTCTAGTCCTAATTCTACCACTGACTCATAAATAGAGTCATAAATTCAAAGCCAGAAAGGAATTGAGACATCATCTAGTTCACTCCTTTACAGCCGAAGAAGCTTCTAGCTAGTTGCTTGTCCATGGTCACATGGGTAATAAGTAACGAAATCAAGATATTTACAAGTCCTTGACTTTTTCAGTTTCTCAGTTTCCTCATCTGTAAAATGAAAGGATTGGACTAAATCACTAAGCACCTTTCTAGTTCTACCAGTGAATGACTTAATATTTCATTAACTATTCCCTGTATTGCAGATGGGCAAAATAAGATTCAAAGAGTTTAATGGACTTGTCTAAGGTGAATATGGAAATCAAGACTAGGCTTTAAATTAAAAGATTCCCGATAAAGTTTTCTTTTGTCCAACTGATCATTATCTCCTTTTTCTAACAAGCATCCCCTAGTTGAAATAATTCTTTGAAGAGGCCCAACTCTAAGGAAAATACAGATTAAAGTAGTCAACTCCAAGCATGTGGGATTTAGTAAATGTCACAGTGGCCCCCAAGGAGATCAGGGTGTCTTTTTTCAAATAGGTTGCTTAGAATCAGTGACTAGAGTACAAAGGAGAAGCTTTTGATATAGTAGATTCACATAATGTCTTTTCTTTAGCTTTGTGTTCTTAAAAAAAAAAAAAACTGATGTTCTCTGTTCTCAAAGTGAGCATTTTCTGAAGAAGAAAATTCTCAGTATGAGCCTCCTGGGGAAGATAATCAAAGATAACATTGTAAATTGCAATTGTCATCACTATATAACTCAGCACCACACCAAAGAACTATGTTATGCAAAACATTTCATCAACAAGAGAAGAGTGCCTCCTACTCCAAAGTGGAACAATTCTAGAGTCTACAGATTATCACTCAATTGAAGAAGCCAAAAATAACTGTACTTCAATAAAAAAAAATCAAAGAACTCTTTTCTCCACCCCATCCCCACCAAAAACTGTTTTGCATTTGTTTAAAAAACACCAAGCTGCAATGTTAAGTTCTTCTTTATATACAGTAAGACTTCTGTTGGTCCAAAAATATTTTTTGATGGGGGGTGGAGGGAAGGGGTAGAAATAACATGTCATGCAATTAGTATTGACCAAAAATATAATATTCTACTAGATTATTTACCTAGGAATCAATTCAACCATTTTTGTGTTCAACAAAGTATTTTAATTATATTATTCATCTTTTTCAACAACTACAATAAATATAATAATGATTATTACCAGTTTGTTTCTGATAACAGAGGGGAGGAATCTGAAAACAATGCTGATCAGCGGGACTAGGCATTATAATCAAAGGTGTGGTAAAGGGAAAACAATAGAGAACAAAGACTATTATGGTCTGACTGGTAAATGGTGTATGTATAGAATAGTCATGGAAAACAAGGCTAGAATGGTAGACTGGCTCCAGATTGTGGATGGGAAGAAAAGAGGGAAAGCATTTAAGTGCCTAATACATGCCAGGCACTATGCCCTAACTACTTTTAAAATATTATCTCATGGAATCCTAACAAAACAGAAGCTATAGGGAGGAAGGGTTTGAATGACAGGATAAGGCATTTGGATTTATCTAGTATAAAATGGGAAGACAATGAAGGTTTTAGAGTATACATCAGAATGTCATCAGAACTATGTATTTGGAAAAATTAATCTGGAAGTGTTTTACTGACTAGATCAGAAATAAAGAGATAGTAGAGGTAGGAAATCCAATAAGGAGATAAAATAGTCCAGGAGAAGGATAAGGAGCACTTCAACTATAGTGTTGGGAATGAGACTAGGAAGGAAAGAATGGACATGAGAGATATTTCAAGGGTGAAACTGACAACCTAGTCAACTAATTGAATGTGGGTAACAAGACAGTTTCAATTAAATTAATTTTAATTCAACATACATAATTAGATCAAAAGCCTAAATGTTGGGGAATGTATAGTTGCCATTAACGGTGATAAAGGAAAAGAAGTAGGTTTTGAAGAGGAAAATGTAAGTTCAACAGGGGAGTTCGTATGGAGTTTGAGAAGTTGAGATGTCCAGGTAAATAGATGAAGCATCAATGTGTAAACATAGTTCCAAATTACTTTTCAGAATGGCTAGACCAATTTGCAGCTCTATAGCAGTGTATTATTTTGTTTGTTTTACCACAGTTCCTCCAACATTTGTCATTTTCTTTTTTATCTTTTCCAGTAAGCTTCATTTTTAAGTAATTATTCTTTCTAAGTACAAAGCCCAGGTTTGGATTGTTTGGTAGTTTTGTTTTTTTTTTTTTTTTTAATACCTACTGAAAAAATCTAAGTGGTTCCAGCACTCCTTAGGACATGATGTCCCACCCTAGTTATGGCTCTGATGCTATGAAAAATCAATGGTGGGAGAAATTGCTGGGTTTGGAGCGTTCAGAGGAGTTTAAAGGAAACTTCATGAAGGAGGTAGAATCAATTGACATTTCTAGGAAAAGATTTCTATAGCTATGGATGGGGAATATTGAAAGAAGAAGGTATCCATCCCAGGAATAAATAGACATTTCTTTCATTATACTACTTCTGCCACTGAATCTGGGATAGTTTTAAATTATTGAGTTGCTTCACTTTAACCTCTCTCATTCATGAGATTATGTATATATAAATTACTACATAAACACAATCTGGTTGGTTGGTTGTTTATTGTTCTGGAAGAGGATCAAAATGACATCAGTATGTTAGAGTCAAATTATTACAAAGCATCTGACTGTGACTGATCAGACCACCATGAGCTAGGAATGTTCTACCACAGGTCAAGCACAAATAGTCTACATGAGCATTTGGGATGGATTCTCTAAATTTGCACATCTCGCATTTCTTTTGAGCTACTTCAGTTCAACTTTACCCATATAGCACAGTACCTTCTCTGATGAGGGCATGCCATGTTGGATGGTCCTGTGTCAGTGTCTCCCATTTCATACAATTCCAAAGTTCTTAAGAGAGACCTTGAGAGTAACCTTATATCGATTCTTTTGACCACCATGTAATCACTTGCCTCTTGTGACTTTTCCACAAAATAGTCTTTTTGGCAAGTGTACATCTGGCATTCAAAGAATGTGGCCAGCCTATCAGAGTTGTGTTCTTGGCAATAGAGTTTGAATGCATGACAGTTTAGTTCAGGAAAGAACTTTAGTGTCTGGTATGCAGAGTAGTAGTAATACTTCTTTTCTTAGAAGCACTGATCACCAATTTAAGTGATTTCAAACATTATCCAGCTTATTACCCACTCACATATCTGACAACAAGTGAAGAAACTATCTAGCTGTCATAATGTTAGGTCCAAATATAATGGCAATGTTATTAAATGACAAGTAGTTTTATCATTTTATGAATAATATGTGTTGGCTTTAAGTTTGTTCCACCAGAGTTTGCTCAAGTACGTTTCTTCCCCATTGAGTAACTTTATATTAACATATAAATTAACTAATTGAAGATTTTGGACAAATACTTTCTTTTCAGGAAACCATGCCAATAGGCAATAACTCCATTAAAGAATCAGAGAACCCTTTGGCATGTGTACATGCTCAAAATTTTTTTGAGTAACCTAGTCTTCTAAAATCAAGATTGGTTGATTACTCTGTGATTGAATCACAATTTTGCATTAATGACTCATTCCACAGGGAGAAGTGAATGCATATAATTAGAAATGACTGAGATAAGACTTAAGTATCTTGATCTTTCTCAGGACTCTAATTGCCCAGATTAATTTGTCATCTCTCTAAACTACACAGAATATACACGATTTCTATATATGCCTCAGAGACATTTGAAATGTATATGCTATCTTCTGGGTCCTATAAAATACATCTCTATTACAAAACTTGGTTTGCCCTAGGTAAGCTTGTATATGTAGAGCTGATTTCATAACCTTTTGCTGTTATTTTCTGGTTATTTTTTAAAAGAAGAATTAATTTGTGGGTTTGGCTATCAAATTATAAAGGGATTTTTAAGCATTTCCTGTTAAATGACAGGAAACCTATATAGAACTTCATTGTTACCTTCCTACTTACCAAGTATACTACCATTCCATGTTTTGACTAAACATTCAATATTTGAGAAAAGTTGGTTTGCTTGCTCTTTCCCATATCCCATTTCTGTGCCTTTTGAAAAGACTTCCCCCCAAGCCTAGAACATACTCCATCCTCATCTCTTCCTTCTAAAATCTCTATCCTTCAAAACTTAGTTTAGGACCACTCCTTATAGACCTCTCCTAATCCACTCATTTGTTACTGTTCTCCTCTTAAGAAATATCTTTAAATTTACTTTGCATTTAATGTTATACTCATGTTACTAACCCCAAATAAAATATAAATCTTTGAGGTCAAGGAATATTTTGTTTTTGTTTTTGTATCCCCTGTGCTTATCAATGTCTGCCACATAGTAGGTGTTTAATAAAAGCTCTCAAAATGGAATGGAATCACAGAATTCAGTATTTTAGCTTTCTAGAAATCCATTAATTTGTGTTAGCAAAAGAACCAATTAAAATAAAACAGAATCAATAGACTCATTTGACCTGGAATGAGATTAGATTATGCAATTGGTAGTGAAAACTCCTTCTGAAGCAACTTCTAAGTAAATCTTCAGAAATCTTGGAGAATTTTCTGAAGAGGCTTAGACATTAAGTAATTTGCTTTAGAGTCAATATATGTCAGATGTGGGAAGTAAACCAAGGTCATCTTGACTTTGGGGATGGTTTTCTGATATACTGCTTTTATCTCTACCTGAATCAGAATTGTTGATCACTTGCTGATCACTAGAGAAGTCATCAGCTGAAATTAATTCATCTAGTCATTTTTTTCTTACACTTTGACCAGTTGTTTTCTATTCAATAGACCCATCTACTATTTATCAAGCTGCTCAGAGAGCTTCTGAGGAAAGCCTAGCTGACAGCGAAGAAATTCCTTCTTCTATGTGATTTGTGAAATAGGAGGTGAGGAGGCTGACAAAAGACCCTCCTCATTCCCCACATCCTCCAAGAAGCCTCAGCTTGTACAGTCAGCATTTTATTTGCTCATAGACTAGCCCATGCTTCAGATAGGGTTTTAGACTACATGCCCTCTACAGACCTTTCTTCTACCTCTGAACTCAAATATCAAAAGCTTCTAGAAACCACAAAGGTTTGCTCAAAATTGCACAAAATGATTTGCACAAAATAATTTGCTCCAAGTTCTCTGAAAGGCTAGCAAACAAGCATTATGTTAATCTGTCAAGTGGTACAGAACAAAAAAAAGCAAAAATAGACCTTGCCCTCAAGAATTCTACATTCTAATAGAGGGAAAAGGTAGATAAAGAGATATATGCAAGACACATACCAAATGGATGAAAGATAACCTTGAAAGGGAAGGAACTAACACATGAGAAAGGAGAGACCTCCCACAAAAGGTCTTTGAATCTGGAAGAAACTCAACAATTTTATGAGGCAAAGCTGAGGTGGAAGAGCATTCCTAGCATAAGAGATAGTCAATAAAAGGCAAAGAGATGGGGGATAGAGTTTCCTGTCTGAGAAAAAACAATTATGACAATAGGGCTGGATCATAAAGTTCACGGAGGAATATAAAGTGTAGAAAACCTGGAAATGTAGAAAGGAGCCAGGCTATGAAGAGATTTAAATGCCAGTCAGTCAACAGCATTTATAAGCACTTACTATATGCCAGGCACTTTGCTTACCCCTGTGAATACAAATACAATTAGAAGGCAGTGCCTACCTCAAGGAACTTAATATTCTAATGGAGGAAGGAATCTGAAAGATGATAGAGGAGCTCCTAGGATGCTAGGTTTGGGGGGCATAGCACAGAAAGTCAGGAGTGAGCCCAGACAGGAATGCAGATATGACTGGCCTGTAGGCCCTCTATAAAGGAGGTTTCTGGGAGGAATCATCAAATTTATAATGGATCCTACACAAATTTATAATGGATCCTACACATATTAAGGAGGTAAAGGGGAGGAACTGGAGTTTATTGAGTAGAAGCATGACATGATCAGGAATAACTTTAGGGAGGGACAGGAATCAATTGAATTTTTTTCCAGTGAATGGTTTGCTTAATGTCCACAGTAAGTGGATATTTTCTTTGGTCATTCAGTAGCTTTTCAATTGTGTTCCACTCTTCCAGACCCCATTTGGGGTTTTTTTGGCAGAGATAGAATGATTTGCCATTTTCTTCTCTAGCTCAATCTACAGATGAGCAAAGGGTTAAGTGACTTGCCCAACATTGTACAGTCCATATCTGAGGACAGATTCGAACTCAGGAAGATGAGTATTTCTGACTCCAGGTCTAGCATTCTGTCCACTGCACTATCTAGCTGCCCAAGTGTATTTAGCTTCAGCCAAAACCGTGCTTATCTATCTATGCCATCCCTTTGAGAATTAGTACATATGGTCTTCCATTGAAAATGTCTATAATAGAGACTTCTTTCTAACGAGATTATGAAATCCATGAAGGCACATGTTATCTTCTATAGCTTTGTATCTCCCACCCCCATGCCTTTCCGAATTCTATATTCCAGGCAAGCTAGACTAACTATTCCGCAGCCAACCTAAGCTAAACTTGTCCTTTTCTATAGGCTGTCTCCCATATTTGGAATGCAAGCTCCACCCACCTTCATCACTAGTTTAAGAGTCTTATCTTCTTTCAACACCTCAGGGACCACCTTCTCCATATGAAATCTGATATAGAGATATCTGATTTCTATAGCTAAAAGTATTCTCATTCTCAAATTTCTCCACTTTTTCTGGATTGATCTTCCACTTTCTTCCTTATACTATAGTATTATTATATTACTATACTATATGTGTTGTGTTATATTGTATTGTGTTGTATTATATTATAGCATCTATCGTATTATTGTATTATATATTATATTGTCATATTGTATTATACATTATGTTATATTATGTACATGTATTATATTACATCATTGTATTATATTGTTATGTTATAGTACCTTATATTTATTTTATTATCACTTAATGCCTTGTATTATACTAATCTATGAATCTATCTTCTCTTTGCGCTGTTTGTTGAGTTGAAATCTATTACTCTTTATAACATACCATATTGACTCCTTTAAGAATAATAACTGTTAAAAAATGGAGGGGGGAGGAGCCAAGATGGTGGAGTAGAAAGATTCACATACGATAGCTCCGAATCCACAGCCCATAAATTTCCTGTAAAAAGAACTCCCCACAAATTCTGGAGCACTGGAAGCTGTGTAGCAACGCAGTGGAGGAGATTTTCATTCCAGAGAGCCCTGAAAAACTGGCACCAAAGGTCCATCGCTCATCGGACAGTGGAGCCCAGCCATGGCCACACGGCCCCGACAGGAGCGGATCCGAGCAGGCTTCAGGGACGGAACCTCTGGCGGCCACAAAGGTCCCTCCACCCACAGGCTCACAGGTCAGTGAGAGAGACTTCTGGGCTGGCCGAGAGGGGAGCAGGGTGTCTCCATGGCTCAGGCTCCCTCAGGAGGCAGTGGCAGAGGCAGTGGTGGCCAGGGGCTCCCAGAGGAGACAGGACCTCAGATTCATTACTGAAGATCTCCACATAAACCCCCTGAGGGAACTGAGCCTGGGAGGCGGCCCTGCCCCTACCTGAGAACCTGAATTTAATCTTACCCTGAATAGCAGCCCTGGCCGCAGCTGAAGGCCCTGAGGCTGCGGAGCAGCATTTGAATCTCAGACCCCAAGCACTAGTGAGGAGGTGGTGGAGAGGAATCTCAGAAGTCAAGTAACTGGCTGGGAAAATGCCCAGAAAAGGGAAAAAAAATAAGACCATAGAAGGTTACTTTCTTGGTCAATAGATGTTTCCACCTTTCCTTTATGATGAGGAAGAACAATGCTTACCATCAGGGAAAGACATAGAATCCAAGGCCTCTGAATCCCAAACATCCGAAATAGATATCCAATGGGCTCAGGACATGGAAGGGCTCAAAAAGGATTTTGAAAATCAAGTTAGAGAGGTGCAGGAGAAACTGGGAAGAGAAATGAGAGAGATGCAAGAAAAGCATGAAAAACAGGTCAATACCTTGGTAAAAGAGACCCAAAAAAATGCTGAAGAAAATAACACCTTGAAAAATAGGCTCACTCAATTGGCAAAAGAGGTTCAAAAAGCCAATGAGGAGAAGAATGCTTTCAAAAGCAGAATTAGCCAAATGGAAAAAGAGGTTCAAAAGCTCACTGAAGAGAATAGTTCTCTCAAAATTAGAATGGAACAGATGGAGGCTAATGACTTTCTGAGAAACCAAGAAATCACCAAACAAAACCAAAAGAATGAAAAAATGGAAGAGAATGTGAAATATCTCATGGGAAAAAACAACTGACCTGGAAAATAGATCCAGGAGAGACGATTTAAAAATTATGGGACTACCTGAAAGCCATGATCAAAAAAAGAGCCTAGACATCATCTTTCATGAAATTATCAAGAAAAACTGCCCTGAGATTCTAGAACCAGAGGGCAAAATAAATATTGAAGGAATCCATTGATCACCACCTGAAAGAGATTCAAAAAGAGAAACTCCTAGGAACATTGTGGCCAAATTCCAGAATTCCCAGGTCAAGGAGAAAATATTGCAAGCAGCTAGAAAGAAACAGTTCCAGGATTGTGGAAATAAAATCAACATAACATAAGACCTAGCAACTTCTACATTAAGGGATTGAAGGGTGTGGAATAGGATATTCCAGAAGTCAAAGGAACTAGGACTCAAACCAAGAATCACCTACCCAGAAAAACTGAGTATAATACTTCAGGGGAAAATATGGTCTTTCAATGAAACAGAGGACTTTCAAGCATTCTAGATGAAAAGACCAGAGCTGAAGAGAAAATTTGACCTTCAAACACAAGAATGAGAAAAAACATGAAAAAGCAAAAAGCAAAAAGAAGTCATAAGGGACTTACCAAAGGTGAACTGTTTACATTCCTACATGGAAAGACAGTATTTGTAACTCTTAAAACTTTTCAGTATCTGGGTAGTTGGTGGGACTACACACACACATACACACACACACGTACACACATGCACGGGCACACACACACATACACACATGCACACACACAGAGAGACAGAGAGCACAGAGTGCACTGAATAGGATGGGATCATGTCTTAAAAGAAATTAAGGTAAACAGTGAGAGAGAAATGTAGTGGGAGGAGAGAGGGTGAAATGGAATGGGGTATATTATCTCTCATTCAAGAGGCAAGTGGGAGACTTTTTAGTGGAGGGAAATAGAGGAGAGCTGAGAAAAAAACATGAAGTTTACTCTCATCACATTCGACTAAAGGAGGGAATAAAATGCACACTTATTTTGGTACAAAAACCTATCTTACAATACAGGAAAGTGGGGGAGAAGGAGATAAGCAGGGTGGGGGGGATGATGGAAGGGAGGGCAATGGGAGGAGGGAGCAATTTGAAGTCAACATTCGGGAAGGGACAGGATCAAAAGACAGAATAGAACAATGGGGGGCAGGATAGGATGGAGGGAAACACAATTAGTCTTACACAACACGACTATCATCAAAGTCATTTGCAAATGACTTAAATACACAGATATGGCCTATATTGAATTGCCTGCCTTCCCAAAGGGAATAGGTGGGAAGGGAGGGATGGGGAGAAGTTGGAACTCAAAGTTTTAGGAGCAACTGTTTAGTATTGTTGTTGCTACTAGGAAATAAGACATACAGTTAATGAGGAATAGAAAGTCATCTGGCCCTACAGGACAAAAGAGAAGATGGGGACAACAGACGGGAGGGATGATAGAAGAGAGGGCAGATTGGTGATAGGGAAAATTAGAATGCTCGGTGTATTGGGGTGTGGGGAGGGGACAAATGGGGAGAAAATTTGGAACCCAAAATTTTATGAAAATGAATGTAAAAAGTTAAATAAATAAATTTATATTAAAAAAAAAATGGAGCAAACAGTATTAGGTGACTCATCCATGTTCTCCCAGTTGGTAAGTGTCTGAGGCCAGATGTGAACTCAGGAACATGAGTCTTCCTGACTCCAGGCCTGGCACTCTTATCAACCGAGCCACCTAGATGCCCCTTTTGTCTTGAAAGTTGAGTGAAATCTCCTGGAAGTCAAGGGCTGCATATTTTATTTCTTTGTGGCAATAATAGCAGCCAGCATGTACCTTGCATATAAAGACATACTCAATAATTATTTGTCAGAGGGAATGAAGATGGGGAGAACAGAAAGAAAGTAAATGTGAAAATAAAATGAAATTCAATCCCCCCCCCAAAAAAAAAAGAATAATAACCCATCCTCTTGCCATGCCTCTGACCAGGAAGGGTCATATTTAAACATGCCCCTTCAAATTTAAAAAAAAAAGATAAATAAGAATAGGTACTTAGCTATGACCTCACATAAACGGCTAATTTATTTTTAAACTGCAATCATGTGAAAATTCTTCCTTGTAGTTAACCAGTGATAGAAAACCCAATTCCTCTTCCTTTTTTGAAAGAGTTAAACCTGTTTTCTTTGCCCCACATTTCATTAATCCTCCTGGGAGATGATTAAATTATTCTCAGTCATCTCTCTTTTGCTTAATCCCCGCAAGTCCTAGATTCCAAATCAACCTCCAACATTCATTGGCTCTTTAACCATGAATGAGTCACTCTCTGGGCCTCTGATTCTCATCTGTGAAGTAGAAATAATAATATTTCAGTACTTAGCTCATAGGTTTGAAGTGAAGCTCAAGTAAGATAACGGAAAGCAAAGCAATTTGCTATCTTTAAAGAACTATGCAAATTTCAGTCATTATAATTATGATTATTTATATGTTCTGTGGTCTAAATCTAAATATTACTGTTTTCTTTTAGGATCATAAGTTATGGAACTAGAAGTCCTAGAGCAAATCTAATCCACCTCTATCCACAGATAAGAATGGAAACTGAGGAGAAAGGGACCAAGAGATTAAGCACTGTTAGAAAGTAACAGACTCAGGTCATTTGACTCCAAATTAAAACCTTTACCTTGAATAATCGTATTTTTTCAGTCAGTCAATCAATAAACATTTCTTAAGCTCCTGTTATGTGCTAGGCATTGTGTGAAGTGCTGAAAGATACAAAATAAGGTCAAAGACAGTAATGGTTCTCAATAGAGGAGAAAATGTGGGAATGACTATGTACAAACAAGTTATATACAGGATATATTAAAAATAAACAAGACAGATAAGGAACTAGAATTAAAGGGATTAGGAAAGACTTCCTATAAAAAAATGAGATCTTAGCTGTGGCTTGAAAGTAGCCAGGGAAGCCAGGAGGTAGAGAGATGTGGAGGGAGAACATACTACGTATGGGGTCAATGAGTGAAAATGACTAAAACAGGAATGGATGGAGTGTCTTGTCCAAAGAATAATAAGGAGGTGAATGTCACATGGTGTGACATAAGGTATGAGAAGAGTGGAAAGGTAGAGGGAGGGATAGGTTCTGAAGGACTTTGAATGTCAAAGAGAGGAATTTATTTGATCCTGGAGGTAGGTGATAGGGAGTCATTGGAGTTTATTGAGTAGTGAGATGACATGATCTGATCTGCACTTTAGGAAGATCACCTTGACAGGTAAGTGGACAGATGGAGTGAAAAGAAACTTGAGGAAAAGCAGATCAGTCAGGAGCTAGTATGGCAATGGTCCATGAATGAGGTGACAAGAATCTGCATCAGGGCAAACAATTTTTCCTACTTATATCTTTAGTTGGTGAAAACTGAATTGCCTGTTATATACATACGTGGCCTGTTTCAAATATGCCTGTCCATAAAATGAATGTAATAATCAAATTGTTACAGTACCGTACCAGTAGATTGACACTATAAATGATGGACCAGGTCACATGGAGAGTACAATAGGAGTAATGTGTCTTACGTCTTACTATTGCTTCACAAACCAACTGATCTCAAATTTAATGCATTATTTAATTTCTTTTTGCAACACCAAAGAACCCTGATGAATTCATTCAACTGTTCATACCCTTGGGCTATATTTAACTGCATATTTAAAATGAAACATCAGCTTTCTTGCCTGGAGAAAAAAGAAATTGTAATAAAATAGCATAGATGTATTTATAACAAATTTCAGAGTTAACTCAAAAGTAATTAAAAAACATTCCAAAAACAGTTGGCTGGAATGTACAAAATTAAACTCCACTAATCTAGACAACTTAATCAAGATTTATGTAACTTCAAGTTGTGACCTATTAAATTGACACTCTTTGAAAGCTAATTTGTAGAGAGATACAATTATGTAGGAAAATATTATGTTCAAAAAGATGGAAAATGTCCTTTCTAGCAAGAAATTACTAACAAAACTGGAGCTTCCACATCTAAACAGTGTTTTAATATTAACTCAGTTGTAAAGGAGCCAAATGGTTCTCAAATGCAGTTTTTGTCCAAGAATATATTATCTGAAAAACAATGAGAACAATTCTGGTCTTTCATCCAGAAATGGTTTCATGTTCCAGAACCAAATAAACTTCCTAAAGAGCCCATAAACAAGAGCTTCATGGCCATCTGTGACAGTAAGGCTCATGCAATGTATTTTCAATATGGGCTACAGGCTCAAGAATCTGTTAAATAAAGAATATTTATACAATTTAATGGGGTAGTTCCTTAGTAGCCTTTACATGCAATTAACTTATGTCAGTTTCTGATAGCACCTGCTCATTAGAGATATTCACAGGGAATAGTCTTATTTTATATGTAGACTTTTAGCACATGAATATGAATTTTGTGAGGCAACTGTTGTGAGATTGGTTCTGAAAGTTCTGGGTAAGGTATCAGCTTTAGTGCATATCTAAATAAGGCCAAGAGTTTTGGCAAGCCATGTCCAAAGCAAATTGTCATACAGCAGAAGATGTCCTGCAGATATTAAAGGATATTCAAGGCACATGTTTAAATATTTCCTTCTTCAGCTCAAAAAAAAAAATATTCAGTGTCTTCCCTATTGTCTAAGATGAACAAAACATTCATTTCTCACTCAGATTTTAAAACCCTGAATAATTTGTCTCCAAACTATCTTTCTACTGTTTGCTCATTTTCCCAGCCAATTACCTGACTTTTTAGCCCTTTGTTAAGATAGGACTCTGCTTCCAGTGTGGAAAGTGCACTGTCCCAAGCTTCAGGGATTTTGTGCAACTGTTTTCAGATATTTCTAGGAACCTATAAATTTTTAGTTCTTCCAAGGTAGTATGATCTCCTCTCCTAGTCTGTACTCTGGTCTGTAAGTAACCACAAGCATTCTTTTCTGCCTTGGAACTGTGAGGAGGATTCCCTCTCCATTGCTGCCACAAGCCCCATCACATCAGTGCTCCTGGTCGTTCCAGCACCACCACTCCCAGCAAGGGCAAAGCAAGAGAATCCTGCCTCAGCAAAGAGATCCCTGCAATCCCCCTCTGATCAGCCACTCGATCCCCCCACCATCTGTGGAATGAGAGCTCTGGAAGCAACAGCAAACTATCTTTGCAGTCTTATTTCATGCCATAGGCTATTCAGGTGATGATATCTAGCCAGCATTTGGGAATAAAAAACTGGAATGCATAAGTGAGATTAAGGTTGGAGTTATAAGCTTGGGCATCATCTGTTTGAAATCATGATTAAACATAGGGAGATTAAATAGGATAATATACATAATGTGCTTTACAAATGCTGACTTTATCCATTCTAAAATATTAGAGTCTGGAGAAAATTGTATAATAATTCATTTTCTCAGGTTTCTTAAAGCAATATAGAAGATTATAGGATTTGGAGGTAGAAGGGACTTTAAAGATCTTCCAATCCAAGACCCACATGATAGAGGCGGAGAAAATAAAAGCCCAGAGAGAGAAAGAGACTTGTTCAACATCATATACATGTAGAAGGAGTGTAACTGAGATTCTGATTGTGTATTAATAGTAGTACTACTATTTCATTTTTATATGGCACTTGAAGTTGTACAACTCTGTGAAATAGTTATAGAAATTGTCATTATTTCCATTACTAAATAAGGGAATTGAGTTTCAAAGATATTACATGGCTTGCCTAAAGTCACATCAGGGCAACTAGGTGCACAGTGGACAGAGTGCTGTGCCTGGACTCAGGAGTACTCATCTTCCTGAGTTCAAAACTGGTTTCAGACACTTACAAGTTGTATGAAGCTGGGCAAGTCATTTAGCCCTGTTTGCCTCAGTTTTCTCATCTGTAAAATGAGCTGCAAAAGGAAATGGTAAACCCAGTATCTTTGCCAAGAGAACCTCAAATGAGATCATGAAGAGTTGGACACAAGTGAAAATTAAAAAGGTCATATCATTAGTAACTGTTAGAACTGGGATTTGAATCTAGATTTCCTAGGACCATAGAATATATGACTAGAAGGAACCTTTGATGTTCTAGTCCATGCTCCCTATTTTGCAGGTGATGAAACTGAAGCTCTGAGAGGTTAATTGACTTTCCAAGGTCACATTGCTAGTAATTGTTAGAACTAGGATTTGAACACAAGTCTTCTGACTAATTTCAAAAGCTCTTTTTTAGATACCTACTCACACTCACAGTTTGATGTTCTGGCTTTAAATCTACTTATACCTCACTTCCCTAGGTATTTTCTCTTTGCTGGTGGATGTCAAACATTATACCTATCAATTTTATGCCATCACTGTGATCAGATACTAAAACTGATCAAAAGGAACTATGATCCAATAATCATTCATATTCACTAGATAATGATGCCTCCCCCATAAAGTACCTTAATCCTCTACTTTCCCTGGACTCCCCCAGTCAAGATTCATCCTAGAAGCAACCCACAACTCTCCATGGATCTACTCTAGGAGATACTTTCAGACTTTTAAGGATATGCATGTAAATACCCAGAAACCTACAAACACACAAAGAGACTCCCAGCTTCAACCTTGCAACATTTTTCTCTATCTCTCTCTCTCCTCACCTTCCTCTTCTCTCTCCTTTCATCTCCTCTCCTCTCCTTTTACCATCCCTCTCACATCCCTCCATTTTCCACTAATCAATCCAAGCACAACAGCCACTCCATCATCACAATTAATTCTTTCCATGTGAGTCTTCCTTCCAGTGTAGGGATCCCCTCCAAGACCATATAAAAAAAATCCCAGTGGTGGTATTCTAAGGCAAAATGTCTTCCACACTCAGAGAAAGAAATATGGAAGTCATTCGCAGAATGTAGCAGATCATGTTTGTATGTGTGTGGGTTTTAGTGTATTATGTTTTGATTTGTTATATGATTTTCTTCCATTTATTTTAGTTTCGACTACATAACATGACTATTGTGAAAATGTACTCAATAGGAAAGTATATGTAAAACCTATACAGAATTGTATGCTGTCGCAGGGAGGGGGTGGTAGTGGGGGAAAGGTGGGGGGGGGATAAAATCTTAATTTTAAGGAAGTGATTGTAGAACACTAAAAAAATAATAAAAAATATACTTATTCAGATAAAAAATAAAAATAAAAAATAAGCTAATAGTTTCTCATTGGGATCTAAAACGTCACTTTTAATTTCTCAAATTTCATGCTTTCTGTTTTTTAGATTTTCTAAAGTTATTGATTTCTTACCTTGTAGCCTTAAACAGAAACTGGTCTTTAGTCTTTGTTTTCTTTGTAATTTTCACTATTCAATGAGGTTTCCTCTGAACTTGAGCATTGCAGATACCAGTGGAAATTAATTTCAATTCTATAGAGAAAAAGGAAAGAAACTGTTCATATAGTGAGTCCTATGGGGTAGTATGTGGTAAAAGCATAGAACTCTTATTTCCTTTATTCTAGTCATTCATTGAGTCCTTTGATGTCAATATCTCAATCTATCTTCACAAGGCTGATTCTCTACAGAACCTTCAGAATAGAAGGATCTGGTCTACAAAACTGACAGTTACATGTGGTCACTGAAACTCTACCTGACCTGTTCTCAGCATTTCCCATTGACTCTATGGTTCAAACTACACATCCAGGTCCAAAATGTGCCTAGAATTTTTTTATCCTCTCTCCTTTCATAGGATTTAAAACCAGAAGCTATCTTAAATATAATATAATATAAACCTTTCACTCTATAGAGATAGATACTGAAACCAAGAGGAAACAAATGACTTGTCCAAAGACCCAAAGATAGTCAGTAGCAACTCTAAGGTTCAAACCCAGGACCTCGCATTTCAAGTTCAGTGTGCTTTCTGATACATCTCTTTTTGCTTCCATTCCTCCTGATTTTCCTTGGCCCAGAATTTAGAAAGCAGTTCAGTCTATATTCTTACACTACACTAAAACTCTATACTTCATTCTCCAACGTTTGCCTAGTCTTCTTCCAGTTGAAAGCTATGGTATCAACAATATGTTATAATACAAAGAGTACAAAATTGAGAGTAAAGAAATCTAGTATTACATCTTGTCTTTGATACTAGCTACCCAACTTTAAAAAAACTCATTTTACCTTTCTTAGTCACAAATTTCTCTTCTGTAAAATGGGGGTAGTATATCTGTACTGCCTAACTCAGAGGTGGGTTGTTGATTTGTGTGTTGTTGTTCTGATTGCGGTTGTTTTAATATGGGCATGACTTAGTCAACCCCTCAGCTCTAATTTAAATCTCTAACCTAGCTGCTATCAAGCACAATATTCAATAAATGTTACATGACCCAGACTGGTTTATTTGTAGATATAATACAAGATGTAGATGTGGTATGTAGAATTTGAGAGAAAAGGGAGAGAAAAGGATGATTATGACCATACTCTAGTCTCAGTCAGATACTCTCAACCTGGGAGAGGATACAATTAATCTCTCCCCATTCCTGAAATATACTACAACAAACCAGTGCCCTCCAACACCACTGCCAGCAACTTCCAGCTAATAACAAATTCCATGATGAGGGATGAACCCTTGAAGTTCCAGCGACCTCAGAAATGTGTATAAAACATAACCACTACAATTTTACCAAGACATCGCATGAGAAATAACACCTTGGGCATATTCTGTCTCTTGCATGAGATAAAGGAAAATTCCTTTCCTAATGAACAAGTTATTATCTGCATGTTTCCCACCATTCTGGACAATTCTTGGGCCACAGGCTAAACCACAAAACAAAGAGATATCAGATTCACAATATTCCACCTTGATGGCTAAGATGAGATGGCTCACTTAGATGTATTTGTACACGTCATTGACACATCTCTTTCACTTTCCCAAAATTTCCATTGAAGAACAGGTACCCATTATCATGAATGCAAATAGGGTCTGCATACTCTGTTGCACTGGGGCAGAGGGGCAATTATTATACAGTAAGCAAATGTGTTGCGGTAAGATTTCTATTGTAATTCTTATAAATGAACTAGAATTAGTACTTTCTGAATCATAATGCATTTTTTAAATTTCATAAGCCATCACACTCTTGGTTCCTTTCAACTGGATTTTAAAATGTCTAAACGTTGCTTACCTGCTCAAAAATCTTCAATGACTCCCCACTGATTCCGGAATAAATTACAAACTCCCCAACCTGGCAGCTCCACAATCTGGCTCTAACTTACCTTTAAAAACATTTCACATTAGTTGCAGTTACATACTTTACATGCCATTTTAATTAGACTGTTACCCTGTTCCCTAAATTAAGTAATTTCTGGTTTTCAGGCTTTGTGCAGTCTGTCTCCTATTTCTGGAACACCCTTCTTATTTCTTCCTCTTAAAATCCTTACTTTTCCTTCAAAGTTTGGCCCAAAGACTATCCCCTCTAGGAATCCCTACATATATTGTGTTCTGCCAGTACAAGATAAGTTCCTTGATGGTCAAAGTCTAATTTTCATTTATCTGTGCCTGGCATTTAAGAAATTATCTTGAATTGAGTTGAACTTAATTGAATTGGATTGGATTGGATTGTCAATTCCCATTGTCTCCAAAGTAATGAGTGAGAGAGACCATCTTATTCAAGTTCTTCAAGCAAAAATTATTTATAAACTATATTGAGACCCTTTAGGGGCTTCCCACTTCTTGTCAATATTACAAATCCTGTCTCTGGCATACAGTAGGCATTTAATAAAGCTTTTTTAAAAATTTGGTTGAATCATTTTCAGGAATATCAACTATGTATAGAAATCATCACTGTAAGAGTCCTACATGACAAAAACAAGGTATAAAATTTATTTGAGCGCCTTTTAATTTAGATATGAACTTTATCTTGAGGTGAGGTTTTTCTTTCCACTGTAAAGGTAGCTGTAGCTTTACAATAGTAGAGTATAACCTTTTCCTTTCTTTTCATAAGACTTTACAATCCTGTGTTAATAGTTTGCAAATGACATTTTCCAAACAGTCTAGGATTTTAGGCACTTTTTAACCTACTTTCTCCCTGGGCAATTTAGGGTACAATTTTGTCATATGAAAATTTTACATTGAAATAAAAATGAAACAGAAGGAACTAGCATATCAAGATATGATTCACTCTGTATAAGATCTATTTCTATGCCAAGGGGACTGTTTTAAAGGTTGCACCAGAAGGTTATTTAAAAGATCTAATCAAGCAATGTAACAAAAAGTCTAATTCAATGTAGATCTTCCTGGCAAAATATCAGATCAGAAATGGAAATTTTAAACTGAGTACATGTTCCATGTGGCTAGTTAAATACCTAGTTCTTTTCTGACATTCAATTTCTCTATTTGGCTTTTGGATTTGAGATGTTTGGCTCAGCTTCTAGGTGAGAGGATTCAATAATAAATATAGTATTCAGTCTTTCCTCTAACCAAACCTCCAAACTATTAGTCACTTACTTAGTCACCGATGTTTAAAAAAAAAGAAAAAGGCTTTGGTTCCAAGAGAAAAACTTGAGATCATTAACAGCACTACAAAATTTTCCAAATGCAATTTAACCCCACTCTTACCTCTCTAATTATAAGTCTCTTATAATTATCCATTCATATATGTTATATTATTATTATATATTATCCGTTCATAGGATCTTTCCAAAATATATGTGTCTCTGGACTAGCTCCACAGGCTGAATTGCCAAATGCAAATCATAATCTGGACAAGAGACACTTTACATCCACTTCTTGCTCTTGTTCTAGTTTTCTCTGTGAATAGTTGATATTATATATCTGGAAGTCATAAAATTCCTCACTCTGAAGAATTCATCTTTCAGATCACCTGAAGGTGAATGAAGAGATGCACAATTGATGTGAATAGGTACAACACACTAAAAATAAAGGATAATGTAGTTAAAAAGTAAAAAAGATATCATAAAGGAGATACTTGATCAGAAAAGAAAGTTGACTGGTCATTTGCAAGAATGAGGGCTCACTGTCAGCATGTTCTACTTGTATGTGCACAATGTAAAAAAATCTGTTGGAGCCACTCATTTTAGTTATTTAAAATGTCATTTACTGACCTTTTTCCTGATCTCAGTGATGCTTCTCTCTTGTTGGTGGTGAGGGAGGTCTTTGATTTGACAGTTACAGAGAATATAAAAGGAATAATAGTGAGGATACATAAAAGCCATTCTTTATGGAGACAGTCTGTACATTATTTAAATGTTATACAAGAAGTGTAAAAGTCTGATCAGAGGTAGATAGATGGATGCAGAAGCATCAAGGGGATATTAGACTTGAAATCAGAAAAACCTAAATTTGAATCAAGACTCAAATACTTACTAGATATATGTCCAGGAAGGTAGCTATCATCTGATATGAAACCGTTGACCACAACAAACTATGAAATACCAATTTGCGATATTTAAATTTTTGAGGAGACTGCAAATGTTGACATATGGGGATACCTTTGTCTCTTTCTTACACAGAATCAGGAAGTCACAATATCCTAAAACTTGCAGGAATCTTAGAGATCACATGAACCTCCAGTTTCAAATCATGCTCCTTGACTCTTGGTCATCATTCTCACCTCCTATCCACCAGAACCATGGACACCTGGAACCACCCTGGGCACTACAGGTAGTCATTTGCTTTATCTTGCCAAAGACCAAATCTACAACTCACATTTCTCTAAAATTATACACACATCACCATCACTCTACTTCCAACTCTCCCTTAAGTGTTATATTCCTGTATTAAAATGGCAGCCCCTTGAGAGGAGAGACTGTGTTACTTGTATATATTTGTTTCTTCAGCAATTAATGCAGTTCCTGGTGCATCATAAGTGCTTTAAGTGTTCTCTCTATATCTAAACAATTCAGTCCCTAAGCATTAATCTGCTATAAAATATGTATAAATGGTTGAAACTACATCTAAATTTCTCACACACATTACTTGCACTTTTCATATGCAGTTATCTCATTCTCCCTTGTACTGTAGCTTGGAGAATTAATCAAAAACATGGGGAAGAAGTCATGATAACTTATTGTTCATTTATTCAGTCATGTCCAACTCTTCATGACCCCATGGATCATGGTGCATCAGGCCCTTCTGTCTTCTACTGTCTCCCAAAGTCTCTCAAAGTTCATGTTCACTGTTTGCATAACACGGTCTATCCATCTTATTCACTGCCTTCCTGTTCTCTTTTTGCCTTCAATCCTTCCCAACATCAGGGTCTCTTTCAAAAAGTCCCATCTTCTCCATTTAAGCTGAAGCTTCAATATTTAACCTTCCAGTGAATAGTCTGAATTAATTTCTTTAAGTATTAGACTGACATGATCTTTTTGCTATCCAAGTCTTCTACAGCACCACAATTCAAAAGTGGGATTCTGTGGTGCTCAGTTTTTTTCCTTATAGTCCAACTCTCACAACCATACATTGCTACTGGAAAAAACATAGACTTGACTATAGAGTTTGTCAGCAAGGTGATGTCTCTGCTTTTTAGTATGTCATCCAGATTTGCCATAGCTTTCCTTCTGAGAAGCAAGTTCTTTTAATTTCATTGGTGGAGTCACCATATGCAGTGAACTTTGAGCCCAAAAATATAAAATCTGACACTGCTTCCATTTCTTTTTTTGGGGGGGCGGGATTCCAATTGAGAAGTTTATTTAAACAGATCAAATAAAACAGGTGCCTCCGTGTTTCTGCACTTAGAAGAAGGTGTTGGGCCTCTTGGTAGTGGTTTGTGTTGGCGACGCAGAACTCTGTAGGGCAGAGGAAACTTGATTTTGGAGTTGTGAAAGTGCTTGACTGCCGCCGGTGGCACTTGCTGGCAGGAATTTCTTCCACTTTCATAATCTGGGTGGAGTGGGCCCCGCACGATGACTGGCTCCCATATCTCGGTACCACTGAGTGCCGGCACCAGCAGTGGTCAGGTCCCTGTACTCCCTGTACATGTTGTGGGTCCCACTCCTGGAATCATAGCACAGCCAGATGCCAAAATTTTTCACCCTAAGAGGGGACTTTTGAAAGACCTGTCCACAGTATATGATTTCTCTAGAAGACTTCTTCATCCTTTTCAACTGGGAAACGAAGTACCAGAACTGGGACTTTGCCACAACATGATTAGGAGCAAAGATCCGCATGCGATAAAGAGGCGGCACAGGACTCTTGGGAGTAGGCAGGCAGCGGCCAACTACCTTATACTCTCTCAGGGTGCCCGAGGCCTTCATGGTGCTGCCGCCTCACTCCCCGCCAACCCGCAAAAGACACTGCTTCCATTTCTTCATCCTCTATTTTCCAGGAAGTGAGGAGACCAGTTTCCAAGATATTAGGGATTTTATTCTGTAATATTAAGTTTCAAGCCAGCTTTCACACTCTCCTATTTCACCCTCATCAAGATGCTTCTCAGTTCCTCTTCACTTGCAGCCAGCAGAGTGATATCATCTGCATATCTGAGATTGTTGACATTTCTCCCAGGATTAATTGATTTAACACTGGAAAAAGAGTATGTTAAGGTTGTATATTGTCATTTATTTATTTAACTTGAGAACATCTTCTCCAAGTCAGGGCCATATTTTTCTAAGCAAATTCTTCTGCTTAGTGATTGGAAGTGTAATGTGTACATTAGTAATTGGAAGTGATTGGGATGTAATGGGTACAAAACACAAAGAAGAATATTGAATAGTCTAGAGTGATGCATGATATTAAAATAGAAAACTTACGAGAAAAAGACAAAGAATCAAACCAAGTTCTTAGGTTCAGGTTAGAAAGTATGCTCCACTACATCCCATTGCCTCCTTCAAGAATAACATCCATGAGAATGGATGAGAGCTTCAAAGTACATTATAAAGCATTAATCATCAAAATAATTTGGTTATGATTTAAACAGAGTATAATGGGGAATTGACCAATAGGAACCCAGGCCTTCCAGAGTGAATAATCTGCTCTACCTGGCACCAATCTTCATGTGGGTGGGGTAGGGGTAGGGTTGGTTTGAGGAGTTTGCTTCTGGAAATGCATGATGTTATGTAATGGAGGGTCCCTGTTCCCAATTTATTATATTGCTCATATTCTAAGACTATTTCCTAGCCACTTCCTGCACGATGAAGAAAAGTCTTTTAACTAGCTGTAGAACAGAAAATGTGCATACAATAGATAAGTCTCTCTTAATATTGGCATTAATTAAGGCAAGAATTTCTCTAAGTCTTTAGGTGTATAGAGAGGTAGCACAAGCAGTCTCGAGCTGACAGATGCCCTTTAATATGTGACATTATTGTTTCTTCTGTTTTGTTTCTTCTTTCTTACTCTTATAGGAAATAGAATGGATCAGGCTGTGATCTTGTGAGGTTCTGAGTCAAAAGAGTTATCAGAGGTCCAAAGGCCAAGCCTGAGAAAAATCTACTCCTGCAGTGACCTGCTGGATCCAGTAGCGGATTGAATCAAAAGCTGATACTTCTGTTCCGGTCTTGCAAAAAAAACGGATGCAGTTCATCCATCAGTTTTGCTATACCCAAAAGTCAATTTGATGATGAATATGCTTTATAGTCACCACTTTAAGTCTGAGTCTACTATCCCCAGGGACTTAGAGGTAGAAGAGAGATGACGTCTTCAGTCTCAGAGTTGGTAGTGCTTTGGTCCTTGCTAGTTGTTCTCAGCAAATATTCTTTTGTTAAAGTTAATTGGTGTTAATTGCTTATCAATAATGTTGAAGATAACAGCCAAATGATATTGGTGTATTAATTACTGGTTGTGTGATATTGGAGATACATTAACTGGTCAATGGATATTGAAGGGCATACACCAGAATAGGGGCTCAGTAACCTTGGCATAGGGACATGATTCACCTGTTCTGATGAGGTTAGAAGAATGAAGCTACGAGTCTATATTACCTACATAGATAAATAGAATAAGTTATATAAATAAACAATAAGTTATAATAATTTAATCCTGTGCATATCAATATACACAGGGGGACCTGTCATTACTGGTTCTTAGATCTGTATTTTTAAAATGAAAGGCAACTTTTGAGGGGTCAACAATCACTTTAATCAAACACATGTATCAGTCACTTAGTACAGGGGAAAAAGTCATCACACTGTTTCTAGTTAAAGAAACTTTTGTTTCTGTACTTTGCTCCTAGTAAATACTCTTGGCTGGTAAAGGCAAGATTCAATCAGAGACACTTTATATTAAAATAAAAACAGCAAAAGATCCCACTTTGCTTGCCCTTACACTGTGTTTGATAAATCTAAGTACATAGATAAGAATACTTTTTTTACAAGAACTACTAGAAAAACTGAAAAGTAGTGTGGTAGTAATTGTTAGTCCGATATATTATAGATGACTCTGGAGAGGAAAGTGAGGTTGTTGACCTTGCACAGCCCTTCCTCACTCAAATCAAAGTCAACCGCAAGTCATGTCATCATCTTGATGTCATGGTCATCTTCAAGAATGAAGGACAAACACAACCACATTATATCATATATCAAAGGCAGCTACGATAGAGTGCTAGACCTAGAAAGAGGGAGATCTTAGTTCAAATCCAGATGCTTACTAGTTGTGTGATCATAAGCAAGTCACTGTAACTCTGTCTGCCTCAGTTTCCTCATCTGTAGAATGGAATAATGATAGTACTTATCTCTCAGCAGTATTATGTGTATAAAATCAGATAACACTTGCAAAGCACTTTACAAACTGGAAACTCCTATATAAATTCCAGGGACTATTATTATTATCATACATGAAAATAAGATTAAAATGTATATGAGAATTGAATATAAAGTATGACATCATTTTGAAAAATACAGGAGAAGCAAAGGAGGTACTTTTCACCATTCTGACCAAGGGGACCATTGCTTTTTTTCCTATGAATAATATTATATTTTTTCCCAATTATAGCTAAAACAGTTTTAACATTCATTTTTTAAAATTTTTAGTTCCAAAGTTTCTCTTTCCCTCCCTCCCTCATCCCCATCCTGTCTCCCTGAGACAGTAAACAATTTGATATTTGTATGTATAATCATAAGAATCATATTTCTATATTAGTCATGTTGTGAAAGAAAATACAGACAACTCCCCCAAAAAAATAAAGTGAAAAATAGTATGCTTCAATCTGCATTAAGACTCCATCAGTTCTTTCTCTGGAAGTGGATAGCACCTTTTTGTCATAAGTCTTTCAGAACTTCCTTGGATCATTGTATTAGTGAGAATAGCTAAGTCATTCAAAGCTGAACATTATATAATATTGCTGTTATTGAATACAGTGATGTTCTGGTTTTGCTCACTTCACTTCACTTCCTATCAGTTGATGTAAGGCTTTCCAGGTTTTTCTGAAATTATCCTGCTCATCCTTTCTTATAGCACAATAGTATTCCATTTCAATTATATACCACAACTCGTTTGGCCATTTCCCAGTTGGAGGACATTCCATTATTATTATTGCTATATATGCTATTTACATATACTTTAGTACATATTATATATACTATAACAATATATAATTGTTAAACAAGGGATAGAAGCAATCTTGAAAGGCAACCTTGACAACTTAGATTAGATATGTCAAAGCTTTTATATTAACACAATCAATGAAGTGAAAATTAAAAAGAGAAATTCTATAAACTGAGAAAAAAATCTTGTATTAAATATTACTGATAAAAATCCAGTATCTCTAAGGAAGTCATTTGAATATATAAGATCAAGAGTCATTCCTCAATGAAATCACAGGATATTAGAAAGTCAAATTCAAAAGAAGGTCAATGATGAGGGCAACTTTAAGAAACTAAGATTGTGTGTGCATGTGCACATACATGAGGAGCATATTTTAGGAAAGGAGGAGGGTCTTATTTAATTTCACCTGACTGGATTTATACTACTGATGTTACAGACAAGGAAGTGGTAATTAGCTAGCCTACAAGATTTAAGTCCCAAGAAAAAAATTCTAGAAATTTCTACCAAAGGTTTCCAGCAAAGCCTGGATCATTTTGAAGGAGTCTCTTTAACCAGTGGAGCAAATGCTGATTTGAGCTATGTCCCTTTGTGAGAGGAATAGTTGGTCCAAAGTCTGTTTCTCTTCATCATAGGAGGAAAGTCCCAGATAGAGTCTAGAAACACATCTTATCTCAGAGGAAAAATAAAAGAATTTCTCTCCTCTCCAAAACTTCCCCACCATCTCTTACCCTCACACTGGCATACAGCCTTGAGTCAATGCTTACTCTCCACCAATTACAAAAGTCTTAACACAAAATGATCCAGGCTTTTCTGGAAACCTAGTTTCCTATATAGAACTTGGGGAAAAAAATGCAGAAGGAAGAGGAATACAAGCAAGGAGGAGGAAGGAGTGGTGAAGGCAAAAAAAGGTCTTTGTATCAGAGGGAGAAGGATTAGGTGCAGAAAATCACAAGTTTTTATGAACTCTAGCAGTCAAAGAGTATATAACTTCATAGTGAATAATCATTATGAACAACCCTCTGATTATTCTCTAGTGCTTGGAAAGTTATATGTGGACAAATTATGAAACTGCAAAGGACATTGAGCTCCATTCCTAGCTTTCAAGAACGTATTTCTCTGGGACTATTGATTGGTTGCAGCCCATTTAGCATATTCTTATGCACTATTATATTCAACAGAATCACTCTAAAAAGAGCATGAAATGTTTCCACTGAGACTGGCTTGTTAAAGGAGCTCCACGAGTGTTACTCCTCCTCCACAGATTGCTTGTCTCATTCTCTACATCATGTATTTGAAATCTTCTCTCTTCTTTCAATTCAACAAGCATTTATTATTTACTGCATGATAAGCACTAGGATTGTCACTATCAATAGAAAGACAAAAAGGAAAATGTCTCTGTCCTCAAGAACGTTATGTTTTATTGGGGGTGGGAGTGGGGAACAATACTTCCACAGATAAGTAAACACAAAATATCTACAAAATGAATAGAAAGTATTTTGGAGGGGGAAAAGAGAGAATCATTAACAACTGGGAGAATCAGAAAATACCTTTTGTAGAAAGTAGCCCTTGATCAGAGATTCTAAGAAACAGAAGTGGATGGAAGGAAGGAAGGAAGGAAGGAAGGAAGGAAGGAAGGAAGGAAGGAAGGAAGGAAGGAAGGAAGGAAGGAAGATTAACAGAGGTTAAGTGACTTGCCCAGCATCACAGAACTAGTAAATGTCTGAGGTAGCATTTGAACTCAGGTCTTTCTGATGACTCTAGGTCCAGCACTATACCACCTAGTTGTCTCAATTACAGGACCATAGTATCAAAGACTTCCAGTTGGAGCGGATTAAAAGTCATCTAGCACAATACTCCTTCCCCTGTTCATTTTATAGACAGATGCAGATACTGGAGCCCGGAAGTGAAGTGACTTGTTTGAAGTCACACAGGTAGGAATTTCAGGCACAGGTATTGCTAGAAAGACAGTTTATCTGGAATGGAGAATGTGTAGTGGGGAGTAATGTCTAGTCAGATAAGCGTGATGGCAATCAAATTAGGATCTCTTTCTGGTTTTGTTTTAACTAAAAGTGTCCCTGATGGAATACTGGGATTAAAGAAGATCTTTCCCACCCATTGATGGGCCTGCCCATTGTGGGAAACTTGATTAGGGAAGTTGTTTTATAGGAGGATCCCAAGTATCTTTTGTTTTTTCTGTTAAGGCACTGGGTGAGAGGATTATGCCGTCTGGTTCTAAAAAGTATATAAATACTCTGAGGATGAGATTTTACTTTGTATTTACTTTGGGGCTTAGTTTTTTTGTTTGTGTGGGGGGACTTAGATTTTGAAAGAAGGTTCCAGTGCCAGATGAGGACTCTGGGAAGCCACTTTAAGGAGCCCCTTACCTTTGAAAACTCAGATGTCAGTGCTTCCCTCTCTGGTGACTGTGGTCAGACATTTGGGGTTCAACTGTCTGTTGAATTCAGGCAGAGAAACCCATGTCTGCTGATCTTTAGATTTCTCTGTATTTTCTTTGAAGTTCAGGGTGTTGACACCCCTGAACTAGGTGAATGATACATTTGATTGGTATATATGTAGCAATGATACATGTGTTTGATTGAAGTGATCGTTAACCCCTCAAAAGTTGCCTTTCTTTTTACGAATACAGATCTAAGAACTTGTGACAGCCCTCTGTGTATACTGGGGTGCTTACTGTTACAAGAGTACAGCTAGATTCATAAGGGCTTTAAATGTCAGGGGAATCTGCATTCTATTCTAGAGTCCATAGGAAACCACTCAGGCATGAGCTTTCACAATATCCATTCCTGCACCTACAGGAAGGATAGATGGAGAAGAGTGCTAGAAGACCTGTGCTAGGGGCTCAGAGACTACTTTGGATACTGTTGCACTAGTACAGGCAATAGGTAAAGAGAGTCTGAAGTACAAAGGTAATGGTGTGAATAGCAACACCTTATCTCTCTTGTAACTCTTTTTCAGTTACTTTGTATTGCAGCTATTTCTCTTTCCTTAAATTTTAATCACCTTGAGGGCAGGAGCCTATCTTATTCAATTGGGTATCCCCCTTATCTCCTCACACAAAACTCATCATAGGTGCTTATTAAATGCAACTGAAGTTAATTTACAACTATGCCTGGGACAGTGAAGTGGCAGATGGGATAATGCTCTAGAGCTAGAGCCAGAAAGTTCTAAATTTAAATCCTGTTGGAGATACTTGCAAGCTGTGTGATCCTCAGTGGTAACAAAAATAATAGTTAATATTTATGTAGCACTTACTATATGCCAAGCACCATGCTAAACACTACAATTACTACCTGATTTCATCCTCACAACAACAATGGGAGGTGGGTGTTGTTATTATTATCCTAATTTTACAATGGAAGAAACTGGGGTCAACAGGTTAAGTGACTTGACCAGGGCCACACAACTAATAAGTGTCTGACATCGGATTTTAACTCAGGTCATCTTGACTCCAGGCCTAGTCCTCTGTCCACTGTGCCATCTATGCTGTCCATAATAAGTAATATATTATTTATGTAAGCAATTACTAAAATAAGTAATATAAATTTACCTACATAAGTGATATTTTATAGGTAATATAGCCTGTTTAAGTCTCTGTTTTCCTATCTATAAATGGGGATACAATTGTTATAAGGATCAGGTGAGGTAAAGCATTATATAAACTTAGGTTTTATTCCTGTTGTTATTAGAATCTCCAGACAGGATTGCACAAATTGCTGCACAACTATCTTGTATAGTCTAGATTTAGCTCTTCAAGAGAAATTTATATATTTGAACTGCACACAGGCCAAAAATACTTTTTAATGATTAAGTTGGTGACAACAATTTAGAGCAGCATCAGCTAATTGCAGAATTGAGGCAAAGAAAGTAATTAAAATTAGAGATGAGCCAGCAAGTAATTGACCTAACTGTGAGCTTGGAACACCTACCAATCTGTATATACTATTCTACTAGTCCCCTTAGGAATGAAACACAAATTTTTTTATCTTAAGCTCAATATGTTATGTACTATAAAATAACAACAAAAACTACCTCAGTTAGAGTAACTCAGAATGAATTGTGATTTAAATCAATTCAACAAGAATTATATCTTATTGTCAAGCACTAAGCTAGATTCTAGGGATACAACCAAAAAGAAATGATCCCTGCCTTCAAGCTGCAAATACTCTGTTACAGAGAATTTAGGTCAGGGGTGGGGAACCTGCAGCCTCAAGGCCACATGTGGCCTTCAAGGTCCTCAAGTGTAGTGATTTGACTGAATCCAAACTTCACAGAACAGATCCTTTTATTAAGAGGATCTGTTCTATGAAGTTTGGATTCAGTCAAAAGATCACAGTTGAGGACCTTGAGGGCCACATGTGACCTTGAGACCAGAGGTTCCCTACCCCTGGTTTAGGTTTAAAAAAAAGCAACAATTTTCCCTCAGATAGGAAATTTCTATTCACAATTAATATACCTTGTAATATCCAGCAGAACCTAACCTAAAACTTTGTTTCAAAAAATCACTTTCACAAATGAAAAATGGAACAAGATCAGAGCTTTCATAGCTGTGTCAAACTGGAAAGTTCTTATCCAAACAAGATGCTGAGAGATTTCCAAGAGATAAAACAGATCATTTCAGATACATGAAGTTGAAAATCTTTGTAAAATTTTTCAAAATCAAGGAAGCAAGAATAAAATTGAAAACTCTAAAATAATAACAAAAAATACCTTTAATTAAATCACTCTAAAAAATGTCTGAAGTTTCATATCTATATCTACATGTTATACCCTATTCAGAATGCCTGAAGGAAAAAGACTTACTTATCCTGGGTATCAATAGACTCAAGAGATCTAAGATACTGGTTTTCAAGTTTTTAAAAGGCTGTCATGTGGAAAAAGTATTAGATTTTTCTTACCTGGCCCCAGAGAGCTGAAACAGGAACACTGGTTAGAAAATAAAGTGCTTAGCACTGTGCCTGGCACATAAGTGCTATATATATATATATATATATATATATATATATATATATATATATATATATATATATATATATATATATATATATATATGCTAGTTTTATCATTACTATTATTAATACTATATGCAAAGAGTTAACTCTATAGCTGATAAAAGGAAAACTTTCCTAATGATTAGAACTATCCAAAAGTAGAACAGGTCACCTTAGAAGGCTTCCCCTTATTTGGAATCTTCAAGCAGAGACTGTATGATCATTCAGTAGGCATGTTGTATTGAGGATTCTTTGGGGGCTGAGTAAGATAAAATAGCTTCTGAGGTTCCTCTAAAAACTTGATGATATTTGTTATATATAGCATTACTAAGTTTAAGATTGTGATTGAAACAGAGTTCTCTTCATGTAGCACCTGAAAATTAAACCTTTTCCCTCAATAGGCACCTTCATTACATAGCACATTTGAAGACTACTTAGAAACTTCCACTGAGATTGAGAAAGAAAAAAGATAATCGCTGAAGTATTGTGTTGAAGGTGTCATTGTGTACAGTCTCTAAGAGCTTCAAACTGAAAAATCAATGCACTTTCAACAAAACAGTACGGAACCAAAGTCTCTGACTCTTAACATTCTAGCTGTGACAATGGATTCTTGCAGCTGCTCTGCTTTTATGTTCTTTGTGTCAAGGGCAAAATGAGGCTAATGTAAAGGAGGAGATGCCAAGTCTGATAGACAAACATTTAATCTTTAGGTACTAATTCCTCAGAAACAAATAAAGAAATGTCAATATTCCTATGCATACTATACAATATGGCATTTAGAATATGTAAAGGAAGTTCAGATAATTTTATCATACCATTTTTCTGGCACTGTTTAATCTCCAGGGTCAATGCTTACCTGGAATAGTCTCAGAATTATTCTCCAAGGGAGAGCATGCCATGGAATTTTTTCTAACCCAGCTGATATTTGCTGTAAAATTTTTAGAATGCTATACTTCTGACAGGATATAGTTTCTTTTATCTTCCTTCCAAGTCATCCAGATGAGAGCTAAAATATGGGTTAACTCTACTAGAATACTTCACAAATAAAAATGGCCCCCAAAAGTGAACTATGTGTATAACAATGACCACAATTGTTGACAATCTGAATCTCTAAATAACAGACTGAAGATGCTGGCAAGGGGTTTAGAATTGTAAAGGTTCACCCTTATTATAGACTTGGACAACTATATGGGGAAATATAAGGGGAAAGGCCTTTCAGATACAAAGCAAGCATCCTGGACCTTGAAAAGACTTGAATAGCTCAATTGTATAAGGAGAAGTTAGTGAAATAATGAATCTGACATAAGGTATAGATGGGGGCATCAGAGTGACACACTGTATAGAGCACTGGGCCTGAAGGCAGGAAGAGCCGAGTTCAGATCCAACTTCAAGCGTTTACTGGCTATGCAATTTCTGCTTGGAGGTGACAAATCTCAGGGAGTCAAAAAGGAATTTACTTGTAATTCCAGGCTAAAGTTTATTGCCTTTGCTGAGCAATGTACTGTAAAACTCTAGATGAAGAGAAATTTATAATACCCAACTGAGCTAGAGGCTGAAAATAAAGAAGGCTGCAGTTTTCTAGCTCAGCAGGTTCAATAGATTGATATGTCTGGTAGTGATGCCGCACCCTGTCAACAGCCTAGTCTCAAAACAGTTGGCTCAGACCAGGCAGCAGTAGCCCAGTGATCAAATAAACTGGTCCAGGCTAACCTGGTAGCCTAGCAGTAGAGTCACTTTTTTGACTCAATTCCATAGCATCTGCCCAGGAGTGGAGTGATCTACCCATAAGAGTTCATCCACAGTCCAGTAGGCAAGTGACCTCCTTGGACCATCCCAGCAACAAGTTGAACTGGTGAGGAGCCAGTTCATCAATCAAGCCACCAGCATGACTAGGATCAATAGCAAATTGACCTATTAGGTCAGGAGGCCACATCTTATAAGGAATAAGCCTCGCTGAACTAGCATTCCCTGGAAGGAACCAGCCCACCATAACAGCAAAGTGATTCATTCATTACTACCACCGAATCCTTCCCCCATAGGGAACTCTGTATATATTTGTATGAGATTGCAATTCAAGTTGCTGAAGAAAAGAGTTGAATAAATATTGCAAGTCCATTGACAAATTGTTAAGGGGAAGTACATTTGTGGGGGTTCATGAGCTACAAGTATTAGGAGAATATTCATCCATGATATTACCCCTAGAAACCAAAGAGTAGTAGCAGCTGTCCTTCTGGGAACACAAATTGCCAATACCAAGGTAGGTTCCAGGAAAGGCCTGAGAGACAGAGTGCTATATAACTTTAAGAAACTATTTCAAGAGCACAGATAAAACAATCCAAGATTTTAGTCACAGAGTCTCTCTATGAACATCAGAATCTGGCTTGTTTTAGCTTTTCCTAAGAATATTCAATTTTCCTCTCAAAAACATCAAGTTTCAAAAGCATGGAACATAGAAATGGGTTTTATTACTTGCCTGTAAAGAACAGATAAGGGATTTATACCCAAATCTCTTTAGCAAAGGAATTGGATATATATATTTCACTGCCAAACAAGTACCACTTCTTACTCTCTAACCCAAAAATGGTTTGGTTTCAGGCCCCACAATAGATTGCTACCATTGTAGAGATAGTTCTAGTAGCCTGAGTACTCTGTTTTCTTGGATATTTGGGCCAATTGACTGAGCAATTTCTATTCCTCTCCCTTCTGCCCTAGGATCCATACCATCTGTATTCCAGTATCTGCCACCATTAAGGTATTAGCTGCTTTGCCTGACCACCACCATCATCACCACCACTGCCACTACCATCATCACCATCACCATCATCATCACCTCCACCATTATTTCCACCACCATCACCATCAAGACCACCACCACCACTACTATGACCAGGACCATGACCATCACACCAAATTTACAGAATTTTTCTGCAGTTTCCAGATTGAGTAAGCAGCCTGACAGTCATTAATTACCTCCCCCCATTAATCCCAGTTGGCCTTCCTCATACATTCCATATCTATTTTTATGCCTGTTAATTTCTCCTCCCCAGAAGACCCTGGTGTCCTCCAGAATCTCTCAAAGAAATGTTTCCTATCAATACAAATGTCTGCTACATACATACATATATATTAGAGCACATACACATACACATATACATATATATGATTTTGTATACTGGACAAAACTTGTTATTTCATTAATATAGGAAATTCTTTCTGCCTATGCATACAGGCATCTACTCTGCAACATACAGACTTGAAGAATTGCCTGGGGCTCTGATAGGTTGAGTAACTTATCGTGTTATGCTACCAATATGTATCTGAAGCAAGGCTTGAACCCAAGTCTTCATGGTGTAACAGCAAACAAAGTAGGATTTTTTTGCTGCTGTTTTGGAGTTTTAGCCAATCAAGTGCCTTTGATTGAGTCTTGACTTTGATTTAATCAATCAGAAATCTTTGACTGGAAACAGTACATATATTGTATTGCTTGGAGAGAGAGTAGAGCAGTCAGAAGCAGAGCTGTAAGAGAGAAGCAAGTGTGAACGAGCTAGGAGAGCTTGCTTGTGGGGAGGCTTAACAGAAACAATGTTTGTGACATCAGGAGCAGTCTGTTGATCTGTGTTGATTTCTCAGACAAAAGTCCTGTCTGTTGATCTGTGCTGATTTCTCAGACAGAAGTCCTGTCTGTTGGTCTATGTTAATTTCTCAGACAGAAGTCCTGTCTGTTGGCCTATGTTAATTTCTCAGACAGAAGTACTGTCTGTTGGCTTTTATGAGTGAATTGAGTTGATGGCACTGGTAATGTGCACAAATATTGTTATAGCCCTGTTAAGCTTTGTTTTCCTAGAAACAGAAGCTGCAAGCAGAAGCCCCTGGAGACTGCTGTCATGCAGAAGCAGGAAGAATTTGGAGTGGAAGAGTCCCACCGTGAGCTGAGACAAGGAGCAGGAGCAGAGAGTGTCTGCATGTGAACCCAGGCAAGAGTTGGGAGCAGCTGGCCCGCAGAGGAGAAGCTGAGCCAAGGGGTTTGGAAGTTACCTCAAGTCAAGATGAGTTGGACACTGTATATTGATTAAGGAAATTGTTCTTACAATGACCTAGGGGTGGATGGTGTGGTATATTCTGCTACCCCTTGAGTATGCATTGAGCTAGGGAAGACCTTGGCCTGGGACCCCCTGACTCTGAGGATGTAACGATAAATACTATGTGCCATATGACATACTGAATGTTATGAGATGCATATATGTATTAGATGATATGTTTTGCTTAAGGACATTGCTATGAATGTTATGCTTTATTGGACAATGTTTAGTTTACTGCTAAATAAATAGTTTATTATCCTATGATATTAGACCCTTAAAATTATTCACAGCAGCAATCTTTGTGTGTGCTGACTTGATTGGAGTTACACATGGCTTCAAGGACAGCTCTCTGTCCACAAGAATCCACTATGTTATGCTTCTTCTCATACACATATCATCAACATTGGTTCTTACATATGTGTAGATACACAAAACCATCTAATGTATAAAATTTGAGTCAAAATAACAGAAATTACCAAACAAATTAAAAGAACAATTCACTTTCTAAACTACCACTTTCTGACTACCAGAAATAATCAATTGTGTGACCTTAGACAAGTAGCCTCTCTGGCCTCAGGTAACAAAATTATAAAAACTGTCCCTTTGGTCCTCTGTGAAATGAATGGGCCACTGAAGCTCTGAACCTTGGAATCAACAATATTGGAACCAAAGTGAAGCTCGCTTTTGCCCCCTTCCTGTTTTCTGTCTGATACCATTCTCCATTGACTTTTCCTGATCCTTTCTCACTCCCTAAAATAATATAAATTTTGTGTCTTTCTAAGGATTTACTCTATCTAAAGGGGGGAAAAAACAGAGTTAAAGTGAAAGAGAGTATTAGAATTTGTTTTTTCTTTGTTCCCTTCCCTCTTAAAAGAAACTCTATTCTAGATCTAGTCATATTCTTCTACTTCATCCCATTTGAGCAGGTGCATATTAAACTCAGTGTTCCTAGGTGACGTAGAGTGGACTTAGGAAGGTTGTTTTATGTCTCAATTCTTCTAGGATCTTATTCTGCAAACATGGCATCTGGTGTCTGGAGTTCCAAATTTGGGATAGACACTTAGTAAAGTGCCTGGCACATAATAAACCTGCAATCAATGCTCGTTACGTACCTTCCTTGTCTTTACTTAATGAACTTTTGTCCTTTCCCCTTCCTGGACAAGGCTCCCTAGACAAGAATAATTTTTTTTTTATCTTCCAGTACGTTCCTGCTGCACTGTAGCGATCATCATCAATCTAAATTCTTCTTAGATATCTCAGTAACTCAGGCCCCTAGGATTTTCCAGCTTAATGTCACAGCTAGTTCTTTACTTTGAGGTGAAGTTAGTTTTTCTACCTCTTGACCTAGAATGCTTCTGAGCACCCTCTTCTCTGCATTCCTTCTCTGACTTTGGAATCCAATAGTATTCCCAGCAAGAGTCCCCCAAGACTAACTCTATCTCTTATACGGTCTCTCATCTCCTGCTAAGGGATAATGAGAAATGGAAGTTACAGCTGGAGAACAACAAATAAGCCAGTTTGGCTGGAACATAGAATGTGTGATAAGAGTGATAAGTATTCATCCTAGGAAGATGGGTTAGAGTTAGATTAGAAAGTGATTTAATTAACAAATAGAGAAATTCATAGTTTACCCTAAAAGAAATAAGGATTTACAGAAGCTCCTTGATAGGGAGATATCCCCTTAACCTAAAAGGATTTGTTCTGTGAAATTTGGATTCAGTCAAAGGGCAGCACTTGAGTGCCACAGGTTCCCTACCCCTGTCTAAGACAATCTGAGAAGACCCCAGGAAAGCACAACCTCCAGGGGCCCAGGTTCATCCTGAGTCAAACAGAAAACACCTCCCAGCCAACTCTGCAGAATCAACAGATAACAAGCCCTGGGGCAGCTGGGTTGAGAGGCAGCCTCAGCCTTAGAAATTTTCATTTCAGGACCTGTGTGGGGGCCTGAAGACTGAGTAGGAGAAGATTGAAGGACCTTCCATTGTTGAGGGATGCCAAGCATAGCTGTGCTAACCAGATGTGTCCCACGCTGCAGCTATGGGAGAGGAAGTAATACATACCTGATAAGTGTAGTAATGAGGGGTGAGGACCCTATGGGCTATAGGCACTTGCAGAAAAGCAGAGTCCCTGGTTTCAGTTTCAGAGCAGAAAGGACAGCTGTAGTTTGCAGCCACTGAAGGGACTGGCAGGACTTCAGGGAGTAAAATCATTTGCAAGATGGTGCAAGGGGAGTAGGGGGCATTTAGGGTTGGGGAGGGGGGGGGCTGGCTATGGCCCTAGCTATGGAGTGGAGAAGAGATTCCAAGATTTGGTCCCAAGACAGATCTCAGAAAATAACAGTAAGAAGGACCTAAAACTTGGGTCATCATTCCCCATACCTCAGGAATAGCTGCTAAAAACAAAACAAAAGAAAAAATAATAAAAATGAGTAAGCAAAGAGAACCCAAGCAGAGGAGTGAGGAGAGATAGGGTAAATAGAGTGAAAAAATAGTGAGGAAAAATGGGAAGGGAAATGGGGATAGAGAAGATCTAAGTTCATATTCAGAGGAAAATAATGGGGCTAAAATAAGGTCACTCCTTTTTCAATGAGAAACATCAGATGATCTCAAGCACAAATAGAGTTATTGGAAGAAATTTAAAAGAACTTTCTTTAAAAATAAAATAAGAGAGACTGAGGGAAAAATAGAAAAAAATAAGGGCAATCCAAGAAAATCAAGAAAATTATGAAAAGAAAGTCAACCAACATGAAATAGAGAATCAAAAATGTAAGAAAGAAAATAATTCTTTGAAAACTAGAATTGGGCAAAGGGAAGTTAATGACATTCTAAGATACCAAGAAATCATAAAACAAAATCAAAAGAATGAAAAAATAGAAGAGAAAGTGAAACCTGTCATCAGAAAAACAACTGATCTAGAGAACAGATCAAAGAGAAACAATATAAGAATAGTCAAACTATCTGAAAATTCAACTTAAAAAATCTTGATACAATAATACAAGAAATTGTCAAAGAAAATTACCCTGAAATTTGAGAAGAAGGTAAAGCAGAAATAGAAAAAAAATCCACCAATTACCTCCTGAACGCTAAACATATTCTGGTTTCCCAGGAGGAAAACTTATAGAAATATCATAGCCAAGTTTTAAAGCTCCCAGGTTAAGAAGTAAATGTTGAAAGTAACAAGAAAAAAATTGTATTTTAAATATCATCAAGCTACCATAAATATCACATAAAATCTAGCAGATTCTACATTGAAGGACCCTAGGTCTTGGACTATTATATTCTGTACAGCAAAAGAGCTGGGGTTACAATCAAGGGTAAGTTATCCAGAAAAGTTAAGTATAATCCTGAATGAAAAAAGGAAGGCTATTTAATGAACTGAAAGACTTTTGGGTTTTTATGACAAAAAAATTAAACCCAGAACTTAAGGGAAATTTTGACATATAATATCCAGGAGAAATATAAGGTAAACATTAAAGACCACTTACAAGGTACTCAATAAGGTCAAATTATTTACTTCACATATGTGAATATATCAGCAGTACTCTTATGATTGTCATCATTATTGGGGTATTTTGAAAGAAAGGCTTGGGCTGAATTATGATGGGGCAATTTCAAAAAAACCTGTGGAGGGAGAGATAAAAAGGAAAAATATATAAAAGAGGCATAAAAAGAAAAATTGATACAAAAGAAGCTAGTAAGGGGAAGGATGGGTAGTGCTGTGTTAGAAGTGAGCCTGTCTAACAAGCCCCCAACTGTGAGAAACATGCTCACCTTAAACAAAGAACAATATCTGTTGTGAAATCAGGAAAGACTTTATTAATCTTTATGTCCATTCCCTCTGAATGGACAGGTAGCCTCCTAGTAAAGTTGCAGGACGACTATAACACATACAGAAAGATGGGTCTTCTTATACTGTTTTCTGAACTTTGGATCTCCTGCGACACCATCCCCTGACCTTGTGAATCCATGTTCTCCTCTCTGATAGGCCCTTCCTCACACAGATCCTTGGGCCTGCACATTAATTTCTGACCTCTAACCTGTCCATGCTAGGTCATTTAGGAATGTGGACAACAGAACTTTCTTACTTCCCACATGCTGGAATCTTACTCTCACTGAGAATGGGTTAAAGGAGATTTTATTTATATATAAAATATATATGTGTGTGTATACGTATGTATAAGAATATGTACACATGTATATGTATACATACACATATATATGTGTGTATGTATATGTGTGTATGTATAAAAGTCTTCTAAATTCAGGAAGAAATAAGAGGGCAAGGGGATGGGAGGAAGAGGATAAAGGAGGGACTTTTAGAGGGGTGGGTAGATTAAGGAATAGGCAAGCAAGGTAGCAGGTAAAAGTAAAGCAAAGGAGTGAAGAGAGATAGGGTAAATAGGGTGAAAAAGAAGAGGAAAATGGGAAGGGAAATACACAAGTAATGGGACAAATTTACCCATAAAACGGAAGTGGAGGCAGATTAAAAATTTGAATTCAACAATTTAATTTTTTCAGGATACATTATAAAAATGAGATACACACAGAGATAAAATACAGGGCAAGAGCGGAATTTATATGAAAAAAGCAGGTATATTAATCATGGTCTCAAGGAAAGTTAAAGTTAAAATAGATTTAATCAAAAGTGAAAAAGAGAGAAACTATGCTATGTGTCAGTAATCTTATCCAATGTTGTTTTAGACTATCTAAAATACCTAGAGTACAAAATACCTGAGTGTATCCCCAGGAATCACATGAACATAAACAGAAAATATTTTTATACAAATAAAGTCACATTTAAATAATTGAAATAATATTTATCATTCATGGGGAGGTAAATATAATTGTTGAAACCAAAATTTACCTAACTATTCAATGTCATCCCAATTAAATTACTAAAAATTATTTTAGTGAGTTAGAAAAAATAATAACAAAGTTCATTTTAGAAGAGAAAAAAGGTCAGGAACTTCAGAGAAACCAAGAAAAAAGATGTAAAGGAAATATATTCAGTAGTATCAGACCTTAAACTATACGGGAGAGTATTGTTGAAGTGGAAAAAGAATAATTTCAACTACTTTAAAATAATTTTTGCATAAATAAAACCTATGTAGCCCAGAACAGAAGGAATACAGAAAATCGTAGGAAAATTTTCATAGTCTCTCAGATAGGATATGATTGGGTTGGAATACTGGTATCGTGTAGGAAGTGATGTGCTGGTTGATTTAGAAATACATGCATAGACTTGGACCTATGGAGGAATAGTCTATTCATCTTCAAAGAAACAGATGACAGGTAGAAATAAGCATAGTAAGGTCTTACATATATGCGTATGAGTATCTATGCTTATATATGTGTATGTTTACAGATATCTACATAATATATGTGTGTGTGTATATGTATATGTGTATATATGTATATAAAACACCCTTCTATACCCCCCTTTTACCTGTTCCCTCATCCACCCCCCTAAATATCTCTCCCTTGTCCTCTCCCCTCTCCCTATCCCCCTACCATTTTATTTCTTCTGAATTTAGAAGACTTTTATACTTTTCTAAATGTATATGTGTTGTTCCCTCTTAAACCCATTCCCCAAAAAAGTAGGTTACCAGAACTACCAGTCCTCCTCCCCATCTATATTGATTCTTTCTCTTGTACATCATTTGTTTAAAACAATTACTTTTTAGCTGCTCCTAAATGGTTTTACTTTTTAAATTCATATTATACTCAGGTTTACCCCAGTCTTTCTTATGAGCTACCCAATTATTAATAATAATCTTAGATTTACATTTTACATATATAAAAAGCAAATGGTTTGTCCTTATTGAATCCCTTATAATCAGTCTTTGGTATGTAGCTTATATTTTTCTTGACTCTTGTATATCAAATTGACAGGGTACATATGAGCCTAAGTGGAGTCCTTTGTCCCCTGCCCTGAGGGGATTTTGGTCCCATGTGTTTTAAGGGCCCTCAAAGGCTTGCCTTGAGGGCTCCTTGAATTATCCTCATTTGATTTAGCATTCTCTTGAGGTCCACATCACCCACTCTGGATACTCCCCACACTTGATCCTTGATCCTGTCAAAATTCTTATTGTCTGCACTACCTGCCACTCCCATCAAGATCCTCCCTGGATTTGATCTACATTCCAGGCTGACCTCCTCTATCAACACCATCCCTGGGACCCCAGACTACTTGTTGACACTTGAATTCTTCACTCAGTCTTTTCTGTATACAAGATCCATCTCACATCCATGAAGGCACTCAGATTCAATTCAGCTCAGACTCTGTCTAGTTCAGATTCTATCTGGTCCATTTGTTTAATACAAGCATTACAAATGCTTAGGATCCTTAAGAGTCAACCCAATATGGGGAATCTTTAATAAACTTTATTTTTCTTTGACTTTAAGAAGACTTGAGTCGAATTCACTTGAGCAAGACTCAGTGTGTCAGTATTTTGGGGTCCCCATCACCCCAAACCTCAACAAAATATATTAAGTTCAAGTTACTGTATTTTTTTTTTAAATAAAGTCTTGCAGTTCTTAAGAAAGAAATCTAGCTGATAAACCCCAAGAGAATTCAGTAATCAAAATTTACATTCCTTTGGGCTGAGCATCTTCAGGCAATAGGAAGTCAGTGGATTTGATTGAAGAGCTTGATGTGGTCTGATCTGCAATTAAGAAAAATCACTTTGGGATGAGCCAAGATGGCAGAGTAGAAAGATTCACATATGCTAGCTCCGAACCCACAGCCCATAAATTACCTATAAAAAGAACTTCCAACGGGATCGGGAGCAGTGGAAGCCACACACAACAACAGAGTGGAGGAGATTTCTGTTCCAGAGAGCCCTGAAAAATGGGCACCAAAGGTCCATAGTGCACTGGACCCAGAGCGGAGCCCAGCCCTGCCTTGGACACAAGGCTCCGAGAGGAGCAGATCTGAGCAGGCTTCAGGGACTGAATCTCCAGCAGCAGTGAAGCTCCCTCCACCCACAGGCACTACAGGTCAATGAGACCCTATCTGGCCTGCCAAGAGGGGAGTGTGTCTCCATAACTCAGGCCCCCTCAGGAGGAAGTGGCAGGGAAAGTGGCAGCCAGGGGCTCCCAGAGGGGACAAGAGCTCAGGTCCATTACTGAAGATCTCCGCAAAAACCCCCAGAGGGAACTGAGCCCTGAGAGGCGGGCCTGCCCCCACCTGAGAACTTGAATTTAATCTCACCCTGAATAGTAGCCCCACCCTCCGTTGAATGCCCTGAGGCTGGGGAGCAGCATTTGAATCTCAGACCCCAAGCACTAGTGAGGTGGAGGTGGAGAGGAATCTTAGAAGTCAAGTAACTGTCTGGGAAAATGCCCAGAAAAGGGAAAAAAATAAGACCATAGAAGCTTACTTTCTTGGTGAACAGATGTTTCCTCCTTTCCTTTCTGATGAGGAAGAACAATGCTAACCACCAGGGAAAAACATAGAAGTCAAGGCCTCTGTATCCCAAACATCCAAAATAGATATCCAATGGGTTCAGGCCCTGCAAGAGCTCAAAAAGGATTTTGAAAATCAAGTTAGATAGGTGGAGGAAAAACTGGGAAGAGAAATGAGAGAGATGCAAGAAAAGCATGAAAAACAGGTCAATACCTTGCTAAAGGAGATCCAAAAAAATGCTGAAGAAAATAACACCTTGAAAAATAGGCTCACTCAATTGGCAAAAGAGGTTCAAAAAGCCAATGAGGAGAAGAATGCTTTCAAAAGCAAAATTAGCCAAATGGAAAAAGAGGTTCAAAAGCTCACTGAAGAAAATAGTTCTCTCAATATTAGAATGGAACAGATGGAGGCTAATGACTTTCTGAGAAACCAAGAAATCACAAAACAAAATCACAAGAATGAAAAAATGGAAGAGAATGTGAAATATCTCATGGGAAAAACAACTGACCTGGAAAATAGATCCAGCATAAACAATTAAAAAATTATGGGACTACCTGAAAGTCATGATCAAAAAAAAGCCTAGACATCATCTTTCATGAAATTATCAAGGAAAACTGCCCTGAGATTCTAGAACCAGAGGGCAAAATAAGTATTGAAGGAATCCATCGATCACCAACTGAAAGAGATCCAAAAAGAGAAACTCCTAGGAACATTGTGGCCAAATTCCAGAATTCTCAGGTCAAGGAGGAAATATTGCAAGCAGCTAGAAAAAAACAATTCAAGTATTGTGGAAATACAATCAGGATAACACAAGATATAACAGATTCTACATTAAGGGATCAAAGGGCATGGAATAGGATATTCCAGAAGTCAAAGGAACTAGGACTCAAACCAAGAATCACCTACCCAGCAAAACTGAGTATAATACTTCAGGGGAAAAAAATGGTCTTTCAATGAAATTGAGGACTTTCAAGCATTCTTGATGAAAAGAGCAGAGCTGAAAAGAAAATTTGACTTTCAAACACAAGAATGAGAAGAAGTATGAAAAAGTAAACAGTAAAGAGAAGTCATAAGGGACTTACCAAAAGTGAACTGTTTACTTTCCTACATGGGAAAGACAATATTTGTAACTCTTGAAACTTTTCAGTATCTGGGTAATTGGTGGGATTATACACACACACACACAGACACACACACACACACACATGCATATGCGCACGCACACACATACACACAGAGACAGAGAGCACAGAGTTAATTGAATAGGATGGGACCATATCTTAAAAAAATGAAGCGGTGAGAGAGAAACATATTGGGAGGAGAGAGGGTGAAATGGAATGGTGCAAATTATCTCTCATAGAAGAGGCAAGCAGGAGACCTTTTAGAGGAGGGAAAAAGAGGAGACCTGAGAGAAAAACATGAAGTTTACTCTCATCACATCCTACTAAAGGAAGGAACGAAATGCACACTCATTTTGGTATGAAAACCTATCTTACAATACAGGAAAGTGGGGGAGAAGGGGATAAGCAGGGTGGAGGGGATGATGGAAGGGAGGGCAATGGGAGGAGGGAGCAATTTGAAGTCAACACTCTTGGGGAGGGACAGGATCAAAAGAGAGAGTAAAAACAATGGGGGGCAGGATAGAGTGGAGGGAAATATAGTTAGTCTTACACAACATGACTATTATCAAAGTCATTTGCAAAACTACACAGATATGGCCTATATTGAATTGCCTGCCTTCTCAAAGGGAATGGGTGGGGAGGGAGGGATAGGGAGAAATTGGAACTCAAAGTTTTAGGAACAACTGTGGAGTATTGTTCTTGCTACTAGGAAATAAGAAATACAGTTAATGGGGAATAGAAAGTCATCTGGCCGTACAGGACAAAAGAGAAGATGGGGACAAGAGAAGGGAGGGATGATAGAAGAGAGGGCAGATTGGTCATAGGGGAAATTAGAATGCTCGGTGTATTGGGGTGGGGGGGAGGGGATAAAAGGGGAGAAAATTTGGAACCCAGAACTTTGAGAAAATGAATGTAAAAAGTTTAATAAATAAATTTATAAAAAAAACAGATTGTAAAAAAAATAAAATAAAAAGTCTTGTAAGTTTGACAGTTGATCAAATATTCATTTTCTTTTTATTCAGGATTATTCTTAACTTTGCAAGGCATGATTCAGTGGAAGCCTCAGTTCTTTTGCTCTTCCATATATATTGTTCCAAGACCTGCAATCCTTTAATGCCTCACTACTAAGTCTTGTGTGATTCTAATTGTGGCACCACCCTATGAAAATTGTTTTATTTTTATTCCTCTAAATATTTTATCCTTGACCTGGAGGGTTTGGAATTTGACTATTCTAGTTCTATGAGTTTTCCTCATTGGACCTCTTTTAAGTGGTAACAGATGGATTTTTTTTTCTATTTCCACTTTCCCACCTTGTTCTAATGCTTCAGGACAATTTTATTTAACAATGTCTTGTATTATTGTATCAAGAGTCTTCTGTGGATCACAACTTTCAGTTAGTCTGATTATTTTTATGTTTTCTCTTCTTGATCTATTCTCCAAATCTATTGTTTTTCTTATGTTTCACTTTCTCTTCTATTTTTTCATTATTCATATTTTGTTTAATTATTTCTTGACCTTTTATAATTCCACTGGCTTCCCATTGCCTAATTCTAGTTGTCTGGGTGTCATTTTCTTCCTTAAAATTCTGGATCTTCTTTTCTAATTAGTTGACTTTCCTTTCAAATTCTTCTTGTTTTCTTGGATTATTTTAGTTTTTTTAGTTTTTCCTCCATCTATCATTTGATTTTTAAATCTTTTTAAAGATCTCTGAATTCTTTTTGGGCAGGTGACCATTTGACATTACTTTTTGGGGTAGAAGAGGGTTTCTTTACTTCAATATCTTCCTGTGAACATGAACCCTGATCTTCTCTATTCCCATAATAGCTTTCTATGGTTGGATTCTTTCTCCTTTGCCTGTGCATTTTTTCTGGTGATAGCCTAATTTTTGTCGTCACATCTAGCCCTGGGGCATGGTGGATGGTGCTTCTTACCCCTGATCTTCAGTTCTCACCCCTAGCCTGGAACCAAAGTCAAACCTCCAACCTCCAGTAAGTGCCCACAACCAGTGGCATTTCGCCCCACTGCTTCTGCATTCAACCAGAGCATGCTGGTTCTTTCTCACCTCCCCTACTCTCCACAGGCACAGCTGGTTCTGGTGTTTCTTAACAGCACAGGTTCCCTCCTTCTTCCCCTGGCTCAAAGTTCACATGCCTGACTCTTTCCTCACTATGCTGGTAGTAAAAGTTCCTGTGGCTAGGCCTTATGAAGCCTCTCAAATCAACTAACCCCGGGATTGCTGTTTATTGCTAAAGCAGACCTTAGCCTGGAACTGTTACTCTTCACGGAACCAAACTTCATCCTGGAATTTTTATTCTGATCTTCTCAAACTGTCCCAGGAAGACCTCTGCTGTGCCCCGATTCTTATTTATTTTTATCTATACTTTGTTCACCCTAAGGTGCTATTTTAACTCTTTTGTAGGGGAAAATCTTGACAGCTTGGAACTTTCTGACCTCTGCCATCTTCCCAGAATCCTCTCCAACTCCTGCTTTTTTGGATTTATCTCATTTTTATTCTGTGTTTATCTCTGTTTTTTAGGTGTGTTTCTTATAAACAACAGATAGTGAGGCTATGTTTTCTTATTGAAACTGTCACTCTTTTATCTTTTTGACTTTTTTAATATATCCACCTTTAAAGTTATTAGAAGAGTTGATATTTTCCTCCACTTGTGTATCTAACATTGATTTTTATGAAACTTTTTGTTTCCCTTTTCTCTCTTAAAACAGAACTTTGTCCACCACCCTGAGTTACAGAGCCTGCACAGCTCCAGCCCCTTGGCCCTTGCAGCAGCTTGAATATTCAGAGGTCTCACAACATGGAGAACATTGATAATAAAGAAACTGAACTTGACCAACAAGAAGGCTTGTTGAAGATGTGAAAGAAGAAACTGTTGAAAATGCAAACAGCAAAGCTAGTTTTTCAGATGATGCAGAATCCTCAAACTCTTGCAGCTCTTCAAGAAAGGTTGGATAGTTTGGTAGGAACATCAACTAGATACATTGTATGGTGCTATCTGTAGCACCTAGAGTCCTCCCTCATGTCTGAGTCATTAGAAATTCTACCTCAGGTTTGAGGCATTCTGTGATGCAATACTCCATAATCCTCTATCAATGTGTTTATTTTTAGCAGTCAATTAGAAGACAGTTGTTTAAAATGAAAGGCATTTAATAAAATAGCATAGCAAATAAAGTGACAAAGATAAAGACTGGCTCCTCTTACACACATGGAATATATTTTCCCACATGTTGTCATGCTGTTACTGAAGAAAAGTAGACATGTGGGACCAGAAAATACATACAAAAACAGAGTACACATATAAAAATACATATAGCCAGGAAATACATCAAGGCACATACCAAGAAGCTGCATAGCCAAAGGACACATGTAGCCAGGGCAACATACTCCACTTATTCAGTAGTGTTGCCAATGTTCTCTGTTGAACTTGTCTCTACACTTGTGTATCATACGACTTCTCTATTTTGGGCATATCATCTCTGCTGAGCATGTTATAGCTATGCTCAGCATCATATCTCTACTCTCCATCCTATCACCTCTACTGAGTGTTTTCTTTGGTATCATGGTGGTCAAGTTGCTTTATGTTATAATTTGTTGAGTTCCTCAGATCTAAACTATTCAAGACCAGGTAGTTGTTGTCTACTACTTTCTGAAGAACAGATGTTTTAATGATTAGCTTAGAAATATAAACCCACAAAAGGTAATAGAATATCCCAATTTAAGACTCTCTGGTCTTTAAACCCAATAAGGAACCCAAGATCATCTTCCTCTACCCCTAGATCCACATTCCTTTTGTTTTATGTATATTTGCCAGCAACAAAAGTGTGCTGGCCTTTTTTTCTCCAATTATCTCCCACAATTATCTCCTCACATCTGCATAGTTATTTTTAATAAACTAAAAGAAACTATTTTTATTTGGTGTCCTATTTCCTTATTTGAGTGTAAACTTCAGGAAGGTAGGCATCATATCTTATCTACATAAGGTTTGTGTACACAGTAGACACTTAATAAATATCCATTGCTTTATTATTTTATTCTGATCTTCTCAAACTGTCCCAGGAAGACCTCTGCTGTGCCCCGATTCTTATTTATTTTTATCTATACTTTGTTCACCCTAAGGTGCTATTTTAACTCTTTTGTAGGGGAAAATCTTGAGAGCTTGGAATTTTCATGCTGCATGATATATATATATATCTTTAGCCCTCAGTCAAAAATATATTATTCAAGCTAATGAAATTCATTACTTTGTAAATTTCCTATTAACACCTCAGTCTTCATTATAGCCTTAGTTGATTCTGTAACTTATTGTTTTTACCATTCAAGTTAAAAATAGAACTATGGTAGATATAGAAATAATGGTCTTGATCAGAGAGCTCACATAACAGTTTTGGTTCATGAGTTTCGAGTGAATAAGCAGAAGCCCTACATTTCACTGCAAATGTAAATTAACATAAAATCAGTTAATAGCAGATGAGAAAAACATTAGAAGCTGTTAAAGAGAATTAACTATCTAAGGTAATGGATACATGAAAAACAGAAAAAAGAATTAAGGAGGTAAATATGGGGTTGAATATAGTGAATCAATCTATAGTTAAATGGCATGATTTTAAATGGTGCTCTATGATTAAATGAGTTATCAATCTGAAAAAATTATACCTCATATTATTTGTTATGATGTAATCTATCAGTGACACAGAATACAAATATGAACATACTAAAAAGAATAAATTTAATACAATTCACTAAAAATCTGTAAGGAATTAATTTGTTGTGACAAAGTATAAAAAGTCTTATATACTCCATGGAGATATAAAAAGCAGTAAAGTAGATAATACAGTAGTGACTAGAGTACTGAATTTTGATAAAGGAAGATAAAGATTCCAATTTTGCTTAAGACACCTACTACCTATGTAACCATGGATAAATGACATAAATTATCTAAGCCTAAATTTCCTCATCTGTAAAATGGGGGAAATGATATCTGTTGTACCTCCTTAAGAGTACCTTAAGTACCAACAAGTATCTCCTTGTTGGGCTCAAGTGAGAGAAGACATTAAAGTGATTTTCAAACTTCAAAGTTAAATAAAAACAATAAATACACAATTAAGCAAGTATACCTCCTACTATGTACCAGACACTATCCTAAACACTTTACAAATATTATCCATTTGATCCTCACAACAGTCTTGGGAAGTATTTACCTTTGTTATCCCCATTTTACAGGTGAGAAAACTAAAACAGACAAAAGTTAAATGACTTGCCCAAGGTCGCACAGGCAATAAATGTTTGAACCTGGAACTGAACTCAAATTTTCTTGATTCCAGGTCCTACACTCTATCCATCACATCACTTAGCTTCCCCTATAATATGTCAGATATTATTATTATTATTAAAGATATTGAAGCCTATTAATAAATTAAATAAACAATATTCTGGACCAAAAGTGGCAAACTTACTTTTGGTCTTTTAAAATAATGTTTTTGTTCCTGGAGACTTTATGGTAAGAACTTGGACTTTAGAATTTGATGTTAAATCTACAATAGAAGATCATATACCACCATTGAACAGGCATACATTCCAGGATCCCAGGTGAGAAAATTTCATTAAAGTTTTCAGTCTTAAAATTTTGACTATTATTTGAAGTCTATGCTTTGCCTATATTATCTGGTTATTGGCTATAGGACAGTCCATAAGCAAAGTTGAATCCCATGTGTGTAGGCAGTCTTTCATTATTATTGTCGTTATTGCTTGTACTTTTTATTTAAAAGCTTAACAGCAGCCATTAAAATTCAGTACTACCGAGCAGAATGGAATATGACCCGGTGAGAAGTAAAGCACTATTAGTGACTCCATCAGCCTGATCAGAAGACTTGCCAGGATTAAGGAGAGACAAGTCCAGAGAGCCTGAAATAATGCCTGTAATTAAGATTCCATATTTGAGATCTCTGGCTAATCTTTCAATTCATCCTAGATTTCAGTGTGCATGTTTAGTTTTATTCTACCACAAATATAGCCATAAAATGATATTCATTTTCTGAATCTTGCCACAAGCTACTATTTGCAAATTGGCTCCTAGAAAATACCTTTGGTTACTGAAGGCTAATGAAGTGAGTGCTACTTATAAATCCTTTATTTTCTCATTTACTTTTTATTGCACTGCAAATAATAATGGCTTCAATTTTTATAGACTTAACAGTTTGCAAAACACAATCCTGACTATGGTCCTATGGAGGAAGTGGTATAAACTAACTGTTGTATTTTAAGTATGAGTTTTAAGCAGAGTCAAGTCATAGATCTAGCAAGTGAAGACTTGCTCTTATTGAATAAGGCTTCTCTCTATGAGGTGTTTCTTCCACCTGTGAAGACTGAAAGTCATTTAAACTGAACTTAGTGTAAATCTTGTGGATATCATAATTGCTCCCTAGAGCAAGCACGGGAGGGCTTCTGCTATGTCTTTTAACATTCAATAGGTATCTGTACAGCATTCAGCTGCTATTATCCCATACTCTCTTTATCTGACTAATCTACCATCTTTTCAATTAATTCATTTCCTTTGTAATGTCATTTATAATATTTCTTGTTGTAACATATTGTTGAGAAAACAATGAAAACAAGTTCTACCCACCAATGCCCATTGGTTCACCTCATCTTTGATTTTTTTCTAACATCATAACATTCTATCATTTGGAAGAAATAAAGAAGAAGGTGGAATAAGGGAGGAAAATAAGAAGAAAGGATGGGATAAAAATTACTTGCGATTTTTTTGACAACTACGCAAAGTGCTAAGGATACAAAGAACAAAAAATTAGAGTACTTACCCTCAAGGAGTTTGCATTCTGTCAGGGTAGAGGCACATATTATGCAAAACAACTAAGTATGCATGCTGGGCAAATAAAAATTAATCTGGAGAGAGAAGCACTATCAACCGGTGGGACCACAAAAGGTCTCAAATGTCAAATAAATATTGATATGACTTGAATTGTTGATTTTAATTGAAATGAACTGGGAAATGCAACAGGAAAGAAAAACACTTTGTTCGATTAGTAATTACTGATTAGTAATATCAAGTAAGGCAGAACATACTCAGGAAAAGGGTTTTCTACTGGCATAATGTCCAACACAAAGTCCAAATCTAAGAAGGATCCCCTATAAATTATGTAGTATTTCAGAAATTCCTGTTTGATTCTAATACTGTTCTGAGGTTATCAAACTCTATAACATTGTTAATACTTTTTTTGTATTTAAATTTATTTAAGTTTTCAACATTCATTTCCACAAAATTTTGGGTTCCAAATTTTCTCCCCATTTCTCCTCTCCCCCCACCCCAAAATGCCAAGCATTCTAATTACCCCTATCACCAATCTGTCTTCCCTTTTAACATCTCTCCCTTCCCTTATCTCCATTTTCTCTTTTGTCATGCAGGGCAAGATAAATTTCTATACCCCATTATCTGTATTTTTTATTTCCTAGCTGCAAGAACAATACTCAATAGTTTTTCCTAAAACTTTGAAGTCCAACTTCTCTTCATCCCTCCCTCCTCACCCATTCCTTTTAGAAAGTCAAGCAATTCAACATAGGCCATATCTGTGTAGTTTTGCAAATGACTTCCAAAATAGTCATATCGTGTAAGACTAACTACATTTCCCTCCATCCTATCCTGACCCCCGTTTCTACTATTCTCTTTTTTGATCCTATCCCTCCCCAAGTGTGTTGACTTCTATTTGCTCCCTCCTCCAACTGCCTTCCCTTCCTTTATTCTGCCACCCTGCTTATCCCCTTCTCCTCCACTTTCTTGTATTGTAAGATAGGTTTTCATACTAAAATGAATGTGGATTTTATTCCTTCATTTAGTTGAATGTGATGAGAGTAACCTTCATGTTTTTTCTCTCACCTCCCCACTTTTTCCCTCCACTGAAAAGTCTTTTTCTTGCCTCTTTTATGAGAGATAATTTGCCCCATTTCATTTCTCCCTTTCTCCTTCCAATATATACCTCTCTCACTGATTAATTTCATTATTTTAAGATATGATCCCATCCTATTCAATTCACCCCGTGCTCTGTGTGTGTGTGTGTGTGTGTGTGTGTGTGTGTGTGTGTAATCCCACCAACTACCCAGATACTGAAAAAAGTTTCAAGAGTTACAAATATTGTCTTTCCATGTAGGAATGTAAACAGTTCAACTTCAGTAAGTCCCTTATGACTTCTCTTTGCTGTTTACCTTTTCATGCTTCTCTTGATTCTTGTGTTTGAAAAACAGATTTTTTTTTTCAGCTCAGGTCTTTTCATCAAGAATGCTTGAAAGTCCTCTATTTCATTTAAAGATCAGTTTTTCCCCTGAAGCATTATACTCACTTTTGCTGGGTAGGTGATTCTTGTCCTAGTTCCTTTAACTTCTGGAAAATCATACTCCATGCCCTTCTATCCCTTAATGTAGAAGCTGCTAGATCTTGTGTTATCCTGATTGTATTAGCACAATACTTGAATTGTTTCTTTCTAGCAGCTTGCAATATTTTCTCCTTAACCAGGGAACTCTGGGATATGGCCACAATGTTCCTAGGAGTTTCTGTTTTTCGACTTTCAGGAGATGATCAGTTGCTTCTTTCAATACTTATTTTTCCCCCTGGTTCTAGAATCTCAGGGCAGTTTTCCTTGATAATCTACTGAAAGATGATGTATAGTCTTTTTTTTTATCATGGCTTTCAGGTAGTCCCATAATTTTTAAATGATCTCTCCTGGATCTATTTTCCAGGTCAGTTGTTTTTCCAATGAGATATTTCACATTATGTTCCATTTTCATTCTTTTGGTTTGTTTTGTGATTTCTTGGTTTCTCAGAAAGTCATTAGCCTCCATGTGTTCCATTCTAATTTTGAAAGAACTATTTTTTTTCCTTTATTTATTTAACATTTTACATTCATTTTCACAAAATTTTGGGTTCCAAATTTTCTGCCCATTTATCCCCTCCCCCCACCCCAATACACCAAGCATTCTAATTTTCCCTATCACCAATCTGCCCTCTCTTCTATCATCCCTCCCTTCTCTTGTCCCCATCTTCTCTTTTGTCCTGTAGGGCCAGATGACTTTCTATTCCCCATTAACTGTATTTCTTATTTCCTAGTAGCAACAACAATACTCAACAGTTGTTCCTAAAACTTTGAGTTCCAACTTCTCCCCATCCCTCCCTTACCTCCCTTTGGGAAGGCAGGTGGTTCAATATAGGCCATATCTGTGTAGTTTTGCAAATGACTTCGATAACAGTCGTGTTGTATAAGACTAACTGTATTTCCCTCCATCCTATTCTGCCCCCCATTGTTTCTATTCTCTCTTTTGATCCTGTCCCTCCCCAAGAGTGTTGACTTCAAATTGCTCCCTACTTCCATTGCCCTCCCTTCCATCATCCCTCCTGCCCTGCTTATCTCCTTCTTCCCCATTTTTCTGTACTGTAAGATAGGTTTTCATACCAAAATGAGTTTGCATTTTACTCCTTCCTTTAGTTGAATGTGATGAGGGTAAACTTCAAGTTTTTTTCTCAGCTCTCCTCTTTTTCCCTTCACTAAAAAGTTTCCTGCTTGCCTCTTGAATGAGATATAATTAACCCCATTCCATTTCAGCCTCTCTCCTCCCACTACATTTCTCTCTCACCATTTACCTTGATTTCTTTTAAGATATAGTCCCATTCTATTCAATTCACTCTGTGCTCTCTGTCTCTGTGTGTGCATGCTTGTGTGTATGTGTGTGTGCATGCATGCATGTACGTGTGTGTGTGTGTGCATGTGTGTGTGTAAATCTGTGTGTGGTCCCACCAACTACCCAGATACTGAAATGTTTTAAGAGTTACAAATATTGTCTTTCTATGTAGGAGACAGTTCACCTTTGGTAAGTCCCTTATATGACTTCTCTTTGCTGTTTACTTTTTCATGCTTCTTCTCATTCTTGTGTTTGAAAGTCAAATTTTCTTTTCAGCTCTGCTCTTTTCATCAAGAATGCTTGAAAGTCCTCAATTTCATTGAAAGACCATTTTTTTTCCCCTGAAGCATTATACTCAGTTTTGCTGGGTAGGTGATTCTTGGTTTGAGAGCTAGTTCCTTTGACTTCTGGAATATCCTATTCCACACACTTTAATCCCTTAATGTAGAAGCTGCTAGATCTTGAGTTATCCTGATAGCATTTCCACAATACTGGAATTGTTTCTTTCTAGCTGCTTGCAAGATTTTCTCCTTGACCTGGGAGTTCTGGAATTTGGCCACAATGTTCCTAGGAGTTTCTCTTTTTGGATCTCTTTCAGGCAGTGATTGATGGATTCCTTCAATACTTATTTTGCCCTCTGGTTCTAGAATATCAGGGCAGTTTTCCTTGATAATTTCATGAAAGATGATGTCTAGGCTCTTTTTTTCATCATGGTTTTCAGGTAGTCCCATAATTTTTAAATTGTCTCTCCTGGATCTATTTTCCAGGTCAATTGTTTTTCCAATGAGATATTTCACATTCTCTTCCATTTTTTCATTCTTTTGGTTTTGTTTTATGAGTTCTTGGTTTCTCAGAAAGTCATTAGATTCCATCTGTTCCATTCTAATCTTGAGAGAACTATTTTCTTCAGTGAGCTTTTGAATCTCTTTTTCCATTTGACTAATTTTGCTTTTGAAAGCATTCTTCTCCTCATTGGTTTTTTGAATCTCTTTTTCCAATTGAGTGAGCCTATTTTTCAAGGTGATATTTTTCTCAGCATTTTTTTTGGGTCTCCTTTAGCAAGGTGTTGACCTGCTTTTCATGCTTTTCTTGCATCTCTCTCATTTCTCTTCCCAGTTTTTCCTCCACCTCTCTCACTTGATTTTCAAAATCCCTTTTGAGCTCTTCCATGGCCTGAGACCACCGAATATTTATTTTGGATGTTTGGGATACAGAAGTCTTGACGTTTATGTCTTTCCCTTATGACAAGCATTGTTCTTCCTCTTCAGAAATGATGGGAGAAGATATCTGTTCACCAAGAAAGTAACCTTCTATAGTCTTATTCTTTTTCCCTTTTTGGGGCATTTTCCCAACAAGTTACTTGACTTTTAGGTCCTTTTGTCAAGAGTAGGGTATACTCTGGGAATCTGTAAGATCTCAGGTCCTCCAAGGTGGCACAATCAAGTATGTACACTGATCTGGAAGCAGAAAGAGATTTTTGTGTCCAGAATCTTAGCAGTTACCTCTCCACAGCCATCTGGCCTCCAGTTCCACCAAATCAGCACTGGGGGCTGATTTTCAGATAAGCTGGATGGGTAGGGCCACCATTCAGTGTGAGACAAAGACCAGCTCCCCCAGGGCCTCCACTTAGGGCCAAGGCAAGAATCAGGTCCTCAGTGCCCCTAGGGTTTTTACTCTCCAACGATGGATGCAGGCTGCTGTGGGGGCTGGCATGAGAACTGCTGCTGCCTGCCTGATGTGGCCTCTGTAGCCGGGCAGCTGCCTGCCGCCAGAGCTATGGGAAGGCCCTTCTTCCTTCCTGGACAACTGAAAAAACCCCATCACTGATCTTTGGTGCCTGTGGGTTGAAGGATCTGTGAACCTGCTGCTGCTAGGACTGGGGATTCCACCCCCAAGGACTGTTCACGCTGCGCTGGGCTCCACTCCACGTCCTGTGCAACAGACATTTCCCGTGGGCCTTTCAGGTCACCCTGGGCTGGAAATCTCCTCCACTATGTTGTTCTCCACTTCTGCTGCTCCAGAATTTGTTGAGTATCCCTCTCTACAGGTATTTTATGGGCTGTGTGGCTAATGGTGGGCAAGAGTAGGTTTAAATACATTATGTATGAAGAATTGTGTAGGAGGGGCACAAAACATATCATCAGGGAGAAATGACCCAAAAAGGAGGTAGGATGATTATGTAATTAGAGAGAAGGATAAATAATGGGCAACCTGAGTATTCCATTGGCATCTTCATTAGGTCAAGAGTTTTTCTCCTTTTATTCTCTTCTCAACCCCCTACAATCTAGTTTTTGACCTTACTCTCTCAAAGCTGCTCTCTCCAAAACTGCCAATGATCTTAGTTGCCAAATCCAATGGCCTTTTTCCAGTCTTCGTTTTCTTTGATGTCTCTGTAACCTGTTGATCATTCTCTCCTCCTTGATAATCTCTTCTCTCTAGGTTTTCAAGATACTGCTATCTCCTGGTTTTCCTCCTACCTATCTGACCACTCCTACTCATTCTCCTTTGCTGGATTCTCATGCAGGTCACATTCTCTAACCATAGGTGTCCTTTCAGGTTCTGTTCTGGGCTCTCTTCTCTTCTCCCTATATTCTACTTCACTTGGTAAAGGAATAGAGTCAGTAAAACCCAAGTCAATTAGTTATCCTAACCCCTCTTAATTCTAGTACCTTCCTTCTGTTAATTATTTCTTACTTATCCTGTAAAAATCTTTGTATATATTTGTTTGCATGTTTTCTCCCCCATTAGACTGTAGATTTTTTAAGGGCAGACACTGTCTTTTGCATTCTTTTGTATCCCTAGCACTAGGCACAGTTTCTGGCAGATAGTAGGCATTTAATAAATGTCTATTCATTGATTGATTAATCAAGACATCTAGAGAAAGGTTCCCAGTACATTAGGAGGATCTTTTGTGAAACTTTTATGGAAGGACACAGACAAGAGCTGCACAGAATGTGAAGACAGGGTTGAGTTGTGATCTATATTCTTAGACTGAGCACCTGTATCATTTAGACCACTAGCCCACAGAAGCAATGCCAAATAACAAATAGTTAGCAATATCTGAATAAAGTCAAACTTATACCAGAAAACATTGAAAGAGACAAAGAAGGACATTATATCCTAATAGCTTTTTTGAAATATGAGAATATATCAATCAATATATTTGTATCTAGTAGCTATAGCAAAATTCATAAAAGAAAACCTCCATAGCCTTATGAGAGACTTAGATTTTTTTTTAAATCATAATAGGAGATTTTTCCATCCCATTTCTATTACATTATGTATCTATCAAAGAGATAAACAAGAAAGAACTCAGGGAAATAACCAGTATTTAACTAGGCTGAGTTGATCTTTTAGAAAATTTAATGGGACAAGCAAAAAAATACACCTGCTTTTCCAATGTTTATGAAACTTGTAGTGATGAATCCATCAATCACCAAGCATTTATTCAGGGAATACTATGTGCCAGGCAATGTGCTAGGAATACAAAGAAAAATGTGAAAACAGTCCCTCTTCTTAAGGAACTTAAATTCTAGCTAGATGAAACAGCATGTACATCCATAGGAATACATTAAATAGATACTAAATCAATAAGGTGAATGGGGCCAAGGAAGGGACTAGTATTTAGGGGTAATAAAGAAATGTCTCATGTAGAAAATGTCACTTGATCTGAGCCTTAAAGAAAACTAGGAATTTGGAGAGGTGAAGTTGAAGAAAGAGTCATTTTTAACCATAGGGAACCAGTCAACACAAGGCATAGAGTCAAAAAATGGAGAACCATGTATAAAGAACAGCCAGAATGCCAGTTTCTTTGGAGTATGCATGAAGGAAAATAAAGTGCAATAAAACTGAGCTGGAACTTGGTTGTGAAAGTCTTTAAATGCCAAACAAAATATTTGGTCCTGCAGTTAATGTGGGACCATAAATAGGCTGAGGCCATATCTATATAGATTATATGGGATGACAAAGGTCCACAAGAGTAGCTGGGATTTCTAAGGGAAGTCAATTCTGTAGATAAGACAGTATTATAAGACACCAAGACTTGAAGGTATATTGATGGACAAAGGATCATGACACATAGGTAGCTAAAACATATGGATTACTTTGTTTCATGCTTAATAAAAATGCTTGGCCAAGTTACATGATAGCTAGTAGCCCCCAGACATGAAAATGACCCAATGCAAGAGAAGTGGTACATGCTCAGATTTGGAAGATTCCCTAATCCAAGTTGGCAGTATTGGCCATCTCCCAAGCATCCATGCAGAAATAAGGAGACAAAAAAGGTCCTGGCTTTCAAATGAATCAGAGGTAAAACTAGTATCAGAACTACTAGCATTCACCATTGCTCTGTTTTCAAGAACTCTATCTTTATAATCTAAATAATTCTTTTCTAAACCTTGTTGATGCTATGTCAACATTTATGTCAATTTAATGCCTGAACTTCAAATAGCTTTCTGATTTTCTTGTTGTGCTGAGATTTATTCTATTTGTTCTGAAGGAAAATCATTTTATTTTACTGGGGAAGTGAAAGACTTAAGGTAAAGAGACCAAGAAAGAGGCTATTGAAATAGTCCAGGTAAAAAATGATGAAGAGCTAATCTGGGGTTATGAACTTGGTACCTAGAAAGTTGGTGTATCCTCAAAAGAAATAAGACAGTTCATAAGAGAGGTGAGTTTTGAAAGAAAAGATAATGATTTTCATTTAAGACGTTAAAAGTTTGATATTCCTACTGGATGCTCAGTTAGAAATTTCTAAACAACTGTTGACAATGTGGGACTTGGAATTCAAGAAAAAGAATAAAATCAGAAGTATAAATATGAGGGTCATCAGTCCAGGAATGACAATTAAACCACATAAACTGAAGATGCTACAAGTGAAAGATTATATAATGAGAAAATGAGAAGGCACAAGAGAAAACTGAAGGATAATCGCAATTCAGAGACCTGTTAGAGATGATAGTCAAGAGACTAATAAAGAACAGAGAGGTAGGACAACAAGCAAGCAACGCTACAAAAAAAATCCAGATAAAAGAGCGCATTCAGGGGGATATGGTAGTTGGCAATATCAGTCAAGAAGAATGAACGAGGACTGAAAAAGACCTCAATATTAAATGCACAGGAAAAAGCACTCAATTACTCATGCAACAGAAAACTGGTCACTAAGGTCCAGTCCTTAGAACATGTTCTGCCTGCAACCAAACCATGTTGAGACTTGGCACCTGTGTATTATATTGAAGGATGCCTTTCTGCATTCAAGAATTCTGCAGGAATTCTCTATGTCCAGAGCTAATTTGAAAGTGACTATGTACAAAAGGGGAAAAAAATTCTTCTCTCTCTTCCCTAGTGGTTTTCAAGTGAGGGGGAAGAAGAACCGCATCTGAGTGAGGAAAGAGTAGCAGCAACAGCAGTCACTGCTGCAACTGCCAGATCTCCCAACTTGGGCTCCCATGTGGCCGTGAACACATGGCATCTGTCTTCTCTGTCCCTGTTGTAGCTATTCTTATCTGATTTTAGGGGAATAGGGATCAGAGATAGTGTGAACTAAATTATGACTTGGTAGATTTCCAGGGCAGAGGAACCACCAGAAGTACAGCAATGATAGTCCATGAGATGGTCTGCTCAGCCCAGTCTAACAGCTGCCAAGCCTGATGAGGAACCAGACCTGAGGTGAATTTCCTTGACCTAGTACACCTTGTAAATTTCGTTTGTATCTCAATTTATCCAAAGAAGCATAGAAGCCCCTAGGCAGAATGGCAAACTAGGTAGAATTTCTTCTTTTTTATCCTCTCATCCCATTCTTCTAGCCTTTCTTTCCCCTTCCTTCTACAAAATATCTAGATGATCAATGTTCTCATGTTGTCCTCTGTTGCCTGCATCCCAAATCTAGGATAGTGCTCTGAGCCTTGTACCCTTTCAAATTTCTCCTATTTAGTATGCATCTGGAGGTCTTGTTTCAATTTTCACCACAGGAGCAAGAATTTCATATAAATGGCTTGACAATGCACATTTGGAGTAGGTTAGGTCTTGTGGTGGCATATATTGGGCTCTTAGTAAATGGAGTTGGCTGTCTGATTTTATCAATGCTTTACTTCTCCAAAAGAGACCTGCAAAGTCCTCTTTCACTTAGCTTTATATTTCTTCTCTTCTCCAGTTTTGTTTATCGCAAGAATGTCAAGACAGATATGAATCAAATCCTTTAGTAATATGTCTACACACTGGACTTCAGTCTCACATCTACAATAATAATATTAGAGTTTGCTGATGGTTTTTAAATTGTGTGGTTTTACAAAAAAAAAAGGGGAAACAATAAATATTGAAGAATATATAGAAAAATTGGAACATTAAAGCATTATTAGTGGAGTTGTGAATTGATCCAACTATTCTAGAGAGCAATTTCTATGCCCAAAGGGCTATAAAACTGTTTCTATCCTTTGATCCAACAATACCACTACCAAGTCTGTATCCCAAAGAGATTGTAAAAGAGGGAAAAAGGACCCACATGTACAAGGATATTTATAGCAACTCTTTTTGTAGGGGCAAAGAATTGGAAATTGAGGGGTACTCATCAATTGGGGAATGGCTGAAGAAGTTGTGGTCTATGAAAGTAATGGAATACCATAGTTCTATAAGGATGAGCAAGAAGATTTCAGAAAAACATGGAAAGGTTTACATAAACTGATGCTGAATGAAGTGAGCAGAACCAAGAGAACATTGTACACAGAGACATTGTACAAATTTTGATAGACTTAGCTCCTCTCAGCAATACAATGATCTAAGACAATTCCAGGGGACTTATGATGAAAAATGCTATCCACATCCAGAGAAAGAACTGCGGAGTCTGAATACAGATCAAAGTATACTATTCTCTCTCTCTCTCTCTCTCTCTCTCTCTGTCTGTCTTTCTCACTCTCGTTCTCACTTTCACTCTCATTCTCACTCTCTCTCTCTGTTTTCTTTTTCTCATTGTGTTTTGCTCTGGTTCCAGTTCCTCTTCTACAACATGACTAATGTGGAAATATGTTTAACCTGATTCTACAAGTATAGCCTATATCAGATAGCATGCCATCTTGGGGAAGGGTGAGGTTAGGGAGGGGGAAAATTTGGAACTCAAAATGTTATAAAAGTGAACGTTGAAAGCTAAATATAAATTAATTAAATTAAAAAAATAAAAATAAATCATGTGGTATTTAAAACACAAGAAATACTCAATCCAAAGGAAAATATAAATAAAGTAGAAAATTTATGACTTTTACAGACTATTAGGCAATAAAATTTATAATAGATAATGATTCAGTACATAAAAGATGTGGAGTTCCTCATATAGGAAATATGATTGGATGAAAACAGAAAGAATATCAGACTATTTCAAAGATAATGAAAATACAGATACACTAAAATGCAGGATAAGCTCTATTCAATGGCAAATTTATAGCCTTGAAAGCTTCTATCAATTAGAATAAAAAAGAGAACAATTAATCACATCTTCATTTTAATAACTTAGTAAAGGAACAAAGCAACAAACTAATAGAAACCAAAGAAAAATAACCAAGCTCAAAATAGATCTCATATAGGAGCTATTTTAAGAAACATGTATGTTATATATCATATTATAGCATAAGTGACTATAAATTGACTGTGAATTCTTCCCTAATGGCTGTCTTCAGACAGAGATTGAATCATAGAGAATGAACCATGGGAAGGGACATGTCTAAGGAGAAAGAAAAGGACCATGGGTACTAAAGTTTTACTGGCAGACTCCCGTTCAATCTCTATTCATGCCTACAGACTATATAATCACTTAGAGTATTCTTGTTCAAATATAGGATAAACTAGATGCCTAATGAGGCTCTTCCAAATCTGCAATTCTATGTTTCTGTGAAGTCATCAGAAGTACAAATTAGAAATAAGAGATTACAAGGACAAAAGATATCATAGAATCATAAGTGATCACCAAGTTCTATGCCAATAAATTCTAGAACCAAAAAGAAAAAGAAAATTATCCATCAAAATATAAAATGATCAAACTCATAAAAACAAGTGGTGGACAAACTAAATAAGCCAATCAAAGAAGGGAAAATCAGGTAGGCCATTAAAAATTTGCCCTGCAAAAAGACATCAAATTCAATCAGATTCATGAGCCAATTTTACCCAATTTTTAAAAAACAAATAACTTCTATATGTAATGAACCTATAACTGGGGATTTTCCTTGTTTTCTTCATGGATTCTCTTTCTCAGAAAGCTTTGATTCAACGGCTTTGTAGGTACTGAAAGTGATTCCACAGGGACCCATGTGAAAAAACACAAGGACCTGAGTGATGTTTTGAATTTGAAGACCTGAGAGAATTAAATGAATGAGAGATGAGAGTAGAGATAGGGACCAGGAAAGGCCATTCCAGTGGATATGGTCTATTTCCCACAGTTAGAGAAAGGCAGCAAGTTGCCTCCACTATATACATAGATAGGGATATGTAAAAGTAAGTCTACTGTGGCAGCAGAGGTCAGTACAAATCAAATTAATTTCTGACTAATTGAGCTGATGATTGAACAGAATCATAGGTTTCTACAGGTGTTGGAGTCAAATTGAAGAAATACAACTCCCAGAAAGCATATAAGTGATTGAACCATCCCTCCTAAACTCAAGTGTCAGGAGGCTTGTATGAAGCATGTACTTATTGTTTCTTCCAAAATGAAGTGGGAGCTTATAGGAATAATTTTTCCATTAAAGAAAGAATAAACAAAATATAGATGATTGTTACTTATGAGATATACATCTTATACTTGCATCTTATTAACCTCTAACCTGATCCAATTAAACTGTTTGATACACTTTCTACAAATCTTTGACAGAACTTATTGGGAAGGAATAGAAAGCATGCTGGATTTGGAGTCAGAGGATAAAAGTTCAGTTCTTGACTTTGGCTCTGACATTGACTTTTTTATTTACTATTACCATTTACTATCTATTCTCTTCCAGATAAGAAGTAAAGAAGTGAATCAAATTTTCTTGTTGAAGGGCTGGATTTAGCAAGAAGAAAGGACATTTCTTTGGAAGAGACTTTAGTAGAAGAAATAGTGAGGGAACATGTTAGAGGAATATGAGATGAGCAGAAGAGGGGGTTTTCACTGAATTGCCCCAGTTTCTTAGATTAAGTATGAAATGGGATTGAAACTTCCATCACTAAAAAATTCTATAAAATACTTTGAATAAAAGCTAGTAAATATATTAACTAAGAAGCAAAAAGAGGTATGTCAAAAAGACCCAAGAGTATACAGAGCAAGTTAATATCAATTCAGTAATTCTCAAACAGGTTGCTGAAAAGTGCTATTGTTGGCCATAACAAAGCTTTCCACTCAATTCTATATTCATGGTTTATCCATGTAATGTATATATAACATATATACAATATGCATAGTATATTAATGTATAATATGAAACACAAAAGTTTTTCAGAGAGAAAGTTTAAGCACATGGTGTTCATCCTAGCTTTAAATCCATTATCATTTCTCCTAAATGTAGCCCAGTATGGATTCCAATTAAAAGAAAGAAGTTTAAAAATGCATCAAGCCCTTGTTACATATGAGTGAGATAAAGTTATATAGCTCCGCTGAAAGCTAAACTAATAGCAACTTCATCTCATGGAATTTATCTCAGTGATATTAAAATGATATTTGAACTCAGTAAGGATAAAATTCTTAATGGACCACAAGGAAAGATAAAACTTCACACTTGAATTAGGAAACTAGATTGAACCAATGAATGAAAACACTCCAAGTATAAAAATGCCACATAGAAGGCCATGGTTGAATTAGTTAAAAGACTTGCTGGTATTCTGAAATCAAAGAAGAGTGGGAAGAAAACATTAAAAGAAATTAATAAATATTCAATACATTTCTTAATGTACACTTTCAGAATTGAAAAATAGACTAAAGCAAATTTGTGAAGAACTGTAACAAAAATCCATACCATGATAACAAGACATAGGACCCATCACCTTAAAACAGTTGTAGAAAAAAATAATTTTGTTATTGCTGTTTTGTCATGTCTGACTCTTCATGACCCCATATAGGGTTTTCTTGACAAAGATACTGAAATGGTTTGCCATTTCCTTCTCCAGCTCATTTTACAAATGAGGAAACTGACGCAAACTGGTTAAGTGATTTGCCCAGGCTTACATATCTAGTAAGTGTCTGAGACCAGATTTGACAACAAAGAGAAGTCTATTGGATACCAAAACCAGTGCTCTATCCACTGTATCACCTAGCTGCTCTAGAAAAACCATTACAACAAATTACAAGCAGGTCAAAAACCTATAGAAATATTTTTAGAATAAGTAGAAATCACTTCTTTGAGCAATGATAAAGTCTGACAAAAGGTATATGCCAATGGATTTGTCAAATGCAACCTCCAGATGGAGTCTATGAGAAGACTGAGCTCCCTGGGTAGAACCAAAAGGCTTGCCCTGGATGAAATCCACATGAACCCAGCAAAACATGTCAACAAAAGCAAGTGTTGAACAAATGACTGAGTCGTGGAGATTTTTTTCATGAAAACAAAGGGGTTTATGAGAAATTACAGAAGGTTTATCCTTAAGCAGGCTAGACTTAGTGAACAATGTAGATTATTGAAAGAAAGAGGAGATAGTACAATACATCATTGTAGGCTCTAAAATTTTAATATTTAACACCTAAAAAACATAACTTTGTGGTTTTCATTTTATATCTGAAGTTTCCAATATTTCATAAACTGTTGAATAAGTCTCCAAACTACAAAAATAGACCTCAAAATATTCTTGAGGATTCAGCCAATGAATTGCATTGCAACCTGGTCAACTAAAACTATGGTCCCTTGAACCATAAAAACTTAAGGATAAAGTTTTTAATAGATGTGGCCATACCAAAAACTCATAACCCTAAAGTTACAAGGAACAAAAAGTTTTTGAAATATAGAGACAGTAGAAATCAAAATCATAAAGGAAAATATGATATGCATATCATCCCTGTCATCCTTTTGTGCTCTTGGAGATGTACTGAGGATGTGTTAGTGAGTCCATGACAAATATCCTAATGTTTTTATTTACCTAGGAAAAAATTGTTATTTTATCTGTCTGTGTAACTGCCCATAGAATAAATATAAAACAATAATAGCAGGATAGTAATTTTACACCCTTTTCTCTGCCCTGAGTTCCTGCCTCCAACATTGTCAACTGCCTATTAGACATTTCAAATTGGATTGCCCGTAAGCATCCCAAACTAAACATTTTGAACACAGAACTCACTATCTTCAAAAATTCTCTATTACTATTTGAGGTAAAAACAACCTAGGTACTTGCCCTTATTATCATCTTTGATTCCTCAGTCTTATTCACCCTGTATATCCAAACATTTACCAAATATTTTAATTTCATTTTCTACATCTCTCTCAAATTCCCTTTGTCTCTACCCTTACATCTACTACCTTAACTCAGGCCCTCATCAATTCTTGTCTGGACTACTGCAGAAGACTCCCAGTTAGGTACCTGCCCCAAGTCTCTCCTGTCTAACCCAAATTTTTTTTTCCTAAAGTGCACATCAACCATGTCACATTTCCCTGATATTCAATAAACCCCACTGACTCCCTAGAATAAAATAAAATCCTCTCTTTACCATTTAAAGTTCTTCACAATCTGAAGACCCTTACTAATCTTCAGGAATTTTGACCCATTATTCTCTTCTACATTGCCTAGTTACATTAGACTATTTGCTGTCTGCAACGTACAATAATCAATTTCTCATCTTCATATCTTTGTACTAGTCATCCTCGTGCCTATAGCATTCTCCGTCCTCACACCCACCTCTTAAAATCTCTGGTTTCCATTAAGACTCAGCTCAGATGCTGCCTTCTGCAGGAAGACTTTCCAAATCCTGGTAACTGCTACTGCCTTCTATTCCAGAGTACCTTGTATCTACTCTTTACATATCTTATGAGCCTCTACTTGTGTGCATGTTGTCCCCAATTAAATTGTAAGCTAAAGGAATGATAGAATTCTTTTCACTTTTTCTTTGAACTCACAAGTGCAAAGTAAACTCTTACTAAACGTTTATGATTTTTCCAGGGAAAACATTTAGAATGATTGTGCCAATGCCCACCTAAGAATTTGAAATACTTTCTTTTTAAGGGAATACACTAGAATTTAAATTTCAATAATTTTTCTTCTATTTAGTCAAGGAAAATTTCACTACTACATGCAAGTGTTAGCAAAGTGCATTAAATAAATGAGAACATATTAATATTTAACTAATATAATTATTAAACTTAAAGTGTGAAAAAAGAATTTCTCACTGACCATCTGGAAAATTCATTTACTTTCCTACATAACACCTGTTTCAAATCCACCAACTTTTTCATGAACTACATTAGGATTCTCTAACCAAAACAGAATAAAATCAACACTGTTGAAGACTCCTACTATATCATTATATTTCCTTTTAGTGTCCTTAACATACTCTTTATATATATATATAATTTTGTTCATTTTGACTTTAAAAAAAAACCACCATTGAGTCTTCTTTATTATTTACACTGGAAGAGATACACTAAAAAACAAAACAAAAATTTCAAGAAACCATTTGTGGTCCCAGGAAAGAGATAATGCAATAGAATTAAGTCAGTATGTTGTATGGCCAGATGTGGTTACTGGAAAAGTTTTTTCTTATTCATTTTTTATTTGTTATAATAGAAAACTTGGCCAGGAACAAGGTTGATAAGGATCTTTTTCCAGGAATAAAGACAAAAGGAATCAATGTCATATTAGGTGGGGTGGGGAAGAATGAAATTAAATACTGTGGTTTGTAAAAATAAGATACACAGGCACTGGACTGGTAATCAGAGAAGTTGCCTCAACATTCCGCAGTCTGCTTGTAATGAGACTGAAGTAATCACTTACTGACTTTGTATCTATGCATAAAAAGAGGAGTACATGAGTCACAGGCCCTCTTTCTTCCTAATGATGAATACCAATGGGAGGAAAAGAATTCTGTGGCAATGTGAATATCTTCACATATCTACATTTCAAAATTCAGGTTGTTATGAGTGCAAGAATACTTGTTTAGTTGGTGTTCAATAAGAATGCAAATTAATTTGTGCATGTTGAGAATAAATGAAATTACATGTGTGTTCCTATGGGGTAAAACACTGCTACATAGATTTGAAATAAACTATTTTGGTTAAATTGTGAGTCAGCCTACATTCTTCACATAGGCAATGAGGGTTTTTGCATCTTTCCTTTTGTCATATATCAAGAAATATCCCAAGAATTCTGCCTTTGTCCCCCAGTGCTAGCATTACATGAGGATCCTGTCCTATGAGCCTGTAAGAGATTCAGGGGAGAACAAAGGATAGTGATCTGGGTTTGAAGCCAGAAAGGCCTGTATTCTAGTCACATTATCAACATTGCAAGCTAGTATCACAGGCAAATCACTGGAATTGAAACTTTCTCAGTTTATTTTCCTCCTCTTTTGAATAAAGAAGACATTCACAGTAGGGGCAGCTAGGCAATAGAGTGGAGAGAGCACTGAGCATGGTACCTGGAAAACTCATCTGAATTCATATCTCTCCTTAGATACTTATTGGCTTTGTGTCCCTGGAAAAGTCACTTAACACAGTTTGCCTCAGTTCTCCATTTCTAAAATGAGCTGGAGAAGGAAATGGCAAACCACTCCATTATCTTTGCCAAGAAAACCCCATATGGGGTCATAAAGAGTCAGACACAACAACACAACCAACAAAATATTTATAGTGTATAGACAGTAAGTAATAGTGGATGGAGAACCAGGTGGACTTAGGAAGACCCACCTCTGATAATATTGGCTGTATGAACTTAATGCAAACATCTCAACTTCCCAAGATCCCAGGCAACTCTTTAAGACTTTAAGTTCCAAAGAAAGTGCTGATCTTTATTGAAAGAGGGAGCTCTTTCATTAAGAATTCCCTATACCACTGTGAAGGGCAGTTTGGTGGCGCAGTGCATTAAGTGTCAGGCCTGGGGTCAGGAACTCATCTTCCTGAATTCAAACCTGAATTCAAACCTTACTAGTTGTGTGACCCTGGGCAAGTCATTTATTCCTTTTTGCCTCAGTTTTGTTATCTATGAAATGAGATGGAGAAGGAAATGGTAAACCATTCCGGTATCTTTTGCCAGGAAAACCCCAAATGGGGTCACAAAAAATTGGATATAACTGAAACAACTGAATAATTCCAACAAATACCAGTGAAATCATTATTCCAACGCCAGCCCAATAACTGCCTCACAAAGTTGTTATGTGGTTCAAATGAGATTATGAAAAGCACTTGTAAAATTTTAAAGGACTATATAATTGTTATTATTCATCATATGTATGTTTGTACAAATGCTACACATATAATACACATACCATGTATATTGTATATATATATATATATATATATATATATGCTGTATATAACAGGTATAGTAAATATATACACGTGTATGCATGAATATATATATATATATATATCATTCACATATACATACTATGTCAGTCATTCAACTAGCATTTATTAAGTGTCTGCTATGTTCCAGGCACTTTGCTAAAAACTGGAGATACAATGAAAGGCAAACAAGAAGAAAAAAGAAAAAAAAAACGATTTCCTGCTCTCAAGGAGATAACAGTCTAATAGGGGAAACAACATGCAATCAGCAATGTACAAACAAAAATCTAGATGGATAAATTGGAGATCATCTCAAAGGGAAGGTATTAAGATTAAGGAAGACAGGGATAGGTTTCTTACAAAAGAAAGAAGGTTGAAGGAAGTTGAGAGTTGAAGGAAGCCAGGAGGCAGAGATGAGGAAGGACAGAGTTCCAAGAATGAGCGACAGCCTGTAGAAACCTTCAGAGTTTGAACATAGGGTATTGGGAGTGGGGAACAAGGAGACAAGTGTCACTAGACAACAGAGTAAGTGGGAGGGATTAAAATACAAGAAAACTGGAAAGGAAGGAAAGAGCCACGTTATAGAGATCTATAAAAGCCAAACAGAGGATTTTACATTAAATCCTGGAGAATCTGCTGGAGTTTATTGAATTGAAGAGGTGACTTGGTGACAGGTGACCTGTACTTTAAGAAAATCCATTTGACATCTAAATGGAGGATGAATTAGAGTGGAGAGAAACTTGAGTCAAAGAAACCAACCCATAAGTTATTGCAATATGTATGTGCATGTACACATACGTACATATACACATATACACGTATGTGTGTAACCATACACATGTATATATAATATGTTTTGTATGTGATAAATATTTAAATATTCCAATGGATAAGCAATTTTATCACTGTAGATACTCTCTCCAGTGATCTAGATGGCACCATTTATATAAATTCATTCTGAGTGATTGTCATCTATGTTTTCTCAGAAATCCACCTTAAGGAGTCCATTCAACTTTCTCAGGCCTTTCTCAAATCCATTTGATATTTCATGAATACCATCGAAGCACCCTAGCTGTCTATCATTCTTGCTATATGCCTGGCCTGTCTCTTCCAGGATCTGATGATGCTTATGTTGGAATTCCTTATAATTCCTCATTTGCAATGTATTACAGCCTAGTAACACACCCACCATGTATCTTTTAGTTGCCCTTTGAGTGACTGATCCTTCAATTCTTCAGACAGGTGGGATATAGTTCATGACTCATGGTCATGCAACATCACTCAAAGTATACTGGGTTTGAAAATATGGAACACTGTTTCAGGGAGAATCTTAGGACTATTAAATACACTGTGCAATTCCCCACAGACTAATATAGACTGTTTTCCACCAGTTCAATTTTTCACTCAGCCAATTGTCCATTTGCATTATGTCTGTCTGTCACGTATGTATTGTTAGACAAACTAGTGTGATCAATAGGCACTCTCCCTTAACTAGATTTTTCTGTTGTAAACAAGTAGAAAATATTCTTTTAAGTAACGATGGATCTAATTTAGGAGATAAGACAAATGTTTCAAGGCCTGATATAATCTGACAATGTCTTACAAAAACAAAAGTATCTATAGAACAGGGGTCAGCAAACTACATCCTACTGTCTGTTTTCATATAATCTGCAAGCTAAGAATGGTGCTCCCATTTGTAAATCAAGTTTTATTAGTTTTACAGATGTAGAAACCATCCTTAGCTCTTGGACCATACAAAAAGTCAGGTGAATTTGGAGATCAGTGGTTTGCTGAAATCTGTGATAATAGCATCCATAGGGAAGTCCTTTGATTTAGACAATCTGATGATCTCTTTAATAATGGTGAGAGAAGCAACATGTTACAGAGGAAAAAGCAGGACCTTAGTTTGACTTCTATCCCAGTCACATACTACCTATGTGACCTTGGGAATGTTCCTTTATATCTCTAAATTTCAGTTTCCTCATCTTTAAGATGAAATTTTTATATAAGATGGTTTTTGAGATTTCTTTGAGTGTAAACTTTTTGAGCCTATGAAACTTTGGAAAATATATATCTCCTTGTTTTGTGCCTTGATTTATGTTAATCATCAAATAATGATAATAGGAAAAATCTATCAACACATTTTTCAAGGATTTTTATAAATAATTTTGAAATATATAGGAAGAGTTTTTTCATAGAGGAGAATCTTTAAGTAGATCAAAGATTTGGGCTTTTTTTTTCTTTAACATACAGCAAGTAGTAAGCACAGGGAGATCTTGAAATCTCACCATAGTCAGTTGTGTGATTACAAAGATGAGGTCTCCTATGGCATATGATTTCAAAAAAACTTTTATTTCCTTCTCCTATCATCTTCAAGGATGTCATCAATGCATGTGAAAATTATTCTAATACAATGTTTACATATCTAGGAAAGTAGACAAACATTGATATTCTCTTAGTTACTGACTTTTAATGGTTATGTAATGGCCTAATATTTCCCTATATTTTTAGTATCTTGGCTTGAGAATCAATACTTCAACACCCCCAAGAGTATCTCAAGATGGACTTCCTTCAGTATTTCCAAAATTAATTTAGCACAGGCTTCCTTTTTGGTACAGTAGATATAGCTCAGTTGTTTCCCCTAACCTTTCTTCAGTGTTTTCTTCTAATTTGTTCGAATTATCTACTGTTAAGATCCAAACATGGTGGCTCCATGATGAAAAGAGTGGGTTATAAAAACCCTTTAAAATTTCTTATTTTTTTGTCCATTTATTGTCAACCTTCCAGTTTCACCCATGAATGTTCTTAGCAAGAATTTAGTTTTCTCACCAAGCTTTCTTTAAATTTGTTTTACCCTTCATTGCTTCTCAGTGTTTTCCAAGACAATACATATAATAATCTTCCACTATCTTCCATAAAATTTTATAAATAAGTTTATATTCTAAACCTGTGTCCTCACTGCCATATCTCTCCACTTGTCAAAGAGTTTTTACTGACTAAAGTATTTTCTTGGCTGCTCTGATACTCTATAATTGTAATAGATTTTTATCAAACTATTTAAAATGGTTGTAGTTATAATCAATGTCCATCCTCTTATCTATTTCCCATTATTTTTTGCATCAACAACTTACTTAAATAGGTTGTATTTGAATTGCTTTAATTCATATATTTGTCTCATTTTTACTCTTTATTTTAGTGTCATATGATGTTTGCCCTAACAAGTCATGACTTGACCATACAGACAGTCAATTCAGTAATAACTCTATCACCAGCATTGGATTATTTCTTGCCCATTAAAAGTTAATCTGTTTCTTTTAATGTTATTTGGTTTTTTCCATATTCAGTATCTTTTAATTATTTTCTCATACGGTGTCCTCATGATGTATGGGAGTAGTGCTTCTTTATAGTTCATAAATCTTTTATCTCTCATTTCTTGCACATCAACCAGATTCTACCTCATATTTTACAGTATCTTATCCTATGTCTACCTCTGCACTGACGATATCACATTATCAACATTTATGTTGATCTAATTTCAAGAATATATTCCAATCCTTCATAGAATTTCTTTACCTTCTTGTCCTCTGAAACAGAGTTGACACATAAGCTGTAATTATTTTCATGTTTTTTTAAAATATTTATCATGAGCTCTTCAATATAAGATAGCCAATGCCCCCATTAAATGATGTTTCTTGTTTCCTTTGGCTGTACAATAAGACCAATTCCAACAAATAATTTACAGGACTCTGCAAGGAAAATCTATAAGCAATTCTTCCATTTAGCCTTAGTAACTTTTGTCTCCTTTTTTCATTTATGGGAAGAATTTAAGACTGATGCAATTAAGCAATTTTCCACTAGTTATGTCCACTTGTGAGTTGTTGAACTAATATTTCACATTTAGAGCACAAATAGTTATTAATGGCTATAGACAATCTAAAAACTGTAATTATTGGCACTCTCCTGCCCTTTTTCTACCATTCTCCCATAAGTACTGCAGAAGTGGAAGATGACTTTTAGAGTCCTATTTCATTTTACTTTATTTCATAAGTTTCTATAAACAAAGAATTCATCTCTGAATAGCCAATCTTATGGTAATGACACCTCTTTATACTTAGTAGAATTGGTCCTTTATGTCTATATTTATTTTAATGTAAATATTGATAATATAAACATATGTATACTATTGTACATTACATATATATGTATATTGTACATGTGTATATGTAGATGATAGGTAGACAGATAGATTGGATCGATTAGATAGATATACTTCCTTAATCTGGATACTCCATCTTCCCTAGCATATTTCAACTCTTCCACACCTTATTACTATAGCTAAAAATGTAATCCAGTGGCCAACTTTCTACTTATGATAGGAAGATTTGTTTTCACACAATGGACATACAGTCCATCACTAGGCAAGCCTTTATGGTTAAGTATAACCTACAAGGGTTTGTATTTTAGAGCCTTTAAGAACCAACATCACCCTCATTGTAAAATAAGACATCAGAGGAGGACTTTAATAGAGTTATTATGGGAAGTCCAGAGATAAAAAATTTCAAGAAGGCTACAATCTAGTTATATCCTATTTTTACTAAAATATGAGAGCATTGAATATGAAGTGGGGGGCCTAAGAAACAAAGAATCTTGGTTGATGCCTAGCACCCAAACCACTGATCTACTGTTTCTGGTGTAGAAAGAAATAACATACTGAGGATTACACCAGATTATTTTCATCAAAAACCCTAAAACTCATTCCATCTCCTTTCCTTCATAGAAAAACTAAAAGGAAATGTAAACACTGAAATTCTCTTATACTAATACTTCATCTGTTTTTCTGTCAGTCACCCTAAAGCTTACCCAGCTTAATGAGCTGCAAAATATCCCCCACAGTGTGTGATGCTATGGGATGAAATCAATACTGTTTTCCCCATTTCCCCCTGTCCCCTTCAAGATAATTTAGACATTCTGTCAGTATGCTGTATCTTCTTGTTCCTCCAAGGTAGCCAATGACAGAAAGAGAAAACACTGACCACTCTCAGATTTTATGTTGCTATAACTAACAATTCAATCAATAGGCATCCTTAAAAGTCAGCTTAAAAAACTGCTCCTAGCAGAAAGATGTGCATGTTATGCATAACTCTGCCTCCACCTGGAATTCTATGAATCCGATATGAAGCTGAAGGATGCTTTATTTCTAATTTGAAAGCATGCAACAGACGAAGTCACTGGAGGCAATCTATAATGTCTTATTCCTATCACAGAGAGTACTTTCAAAATGACCTATTCTAAAAGCCAATGTTCCCTGTAGTACAGAGAAGAGTGAAAATAATGAACCACTGCCCCCATAAAACATTTTGATATATATCTAGTTTAATAGGCCACTTCACCAAGATTAATCTTATCAGAGGACAGTCAGTCTACTTTCTGTCAAACTTAGCTAGTAGTATCAACAAATGATAACCAAAAATGTATTTTTAGCCCCCCTACACATGAAAAATGTCAATTAATATCATTTCTTCACAGTAGATACCATCATGAGTTTCAAAAGGATGAATCTTGGCCTCTTTATCATGTTAAGGGGATATTAAATGTAAGCCACCACCCCTTAGATGTTGCTGGTACCAACTCAAAACCATTGATAATTATTGTCCCATAGTTTGAGTATTCACTCAAAGTATTCACCATATTGTAATGGGTATATTTTAAGCAAGGAGTATATCTTAGAAATATCATCATCTCCCACTATACTTTACACATAGTAGCCCTTGTCTAGTGTCTTTGAATTTTTTAGAAAGGGACTCTAACGAATTTGTGAACTCAAGGATATATATAGGATCTAATTTATCTTTAGCTGTCTTCCCCTGTCTAACATTGTCCAAAGTAGGTGCATAATAAATATTATTGAATTGAATAATTATAATCATATATTATATATATTATTATATTATATATAATTATAGATATATAAATATATAAATAAAATATATATTATATATAATTATATAATTATAATCTGTGAAGCACTCAAAGTGCCCCTCAATCATGGACCTTTAAAAAGTTATTCTAAGTTCAATGAAATTTATGTGATCATTCACTCAAAAATTATAGTTGATGTGTTTCCCTCGTGTTTTCTTTTATTATACCAACCAGAAAATGTGTTCATAAAAACCAAAAAGACAATATTTAATAGATAGCACAACTAAATAAGTGACAAGAAAAATTCCTTCCATATACACTTATATTCTTCTACAAGTTATACCAATACCATTGGAACAAGGACACACGTAATGAACATATGCATAAAGAGCAACTGATACCTTTAACATCAGGAGATGCTTATGCCCTATGTCATCATGCTGCTCTCACTTGGTTTCTGCTGAATTGTTTTCTGCTAGACATCCCTACTCTCAGCTGCTGTCTGCTAGACTTCAGCTATGACATGGCTTTTTTCTCCATAGGGGAAAGATTGGCTATTTCTTCAGTTTATAGTCCTTAATGACAGCTTTATCCCTTCTGTGAGATAAACTCCAGCACCTATATCCAGAAGGTAGCTAAAGAATAACACAAATATGCTGATTCCATCTTTCAAACTCCTTTTTTGTTGCTGCCACTTACACTACACTTCATACTCTAAGTTATGTTGCAAATATTCCTTTTAACATCTCTCATACTCCTGTGAAGTCTAGATCCCTTCATATCATCCCGGAAACTCTACCTAATAAAACTTCAAAGACACTGAGAGAAATAGAGGTAAAGGAATTTGCTTCAAATCCATCATGGAACTGGTTTCCACAGAAATCAACTCAGATCAAAAAGCCAAATGGTGCAGGTGAAATTGGTGACCTTTCTCTTCCCACTAGCACACAAAATTACTGTATTCTTTATACTTGATTTGAAATATTTAAATAGGGTCCTCAACCAATAGCCTTGTAAGGACTAATAGAAATGAAAATTATTCTGTCTTTATCTCATCTAACTAACAAATCTGGTTTTCTATCCTCAAACCATCATCTAGATAGGGTTGATGTCATCATGGTGGCATGCATATTTGGATGTCCTAAGGACCAAATGCCATGTAATGGGAATACCTTCTAGTGTCAATGTACAAGGAAATACATAGAATCTCTCACAATCTGAGAGTAAGAAGGGACATCAGGAATCATCTAGGACAAAGACATTTATAATTAAGAAAACTTTGGCCTATAGAGGATAAGTAACAAGTTCATGCTCATACTGGAAGTTCATGGCAAAACCAGAGCTAGAGACCATATCTCCTGGTGCCCAAGACAGTGCTTTTTCCATTTTAGCATGCTAAAGCTTCAGGCTTCCAAAACCCAATCATTTGTGATAGAGAATAAATGTCAGGTCATTAAATCTGAAGAATAAAAACTCTACATTAAATATCAAACTCGTGTTCACCAAATAATCTTTATTCTATAAACTATGAGGCTGTCCTTTAAGTTTCCAAAGCAGTGCATAGGAATCCTCTCTATAATTTTTTTATACATCATTATGTCATGCTCAAAAACCTTTTAAATAATCATTTCTCTCAGTGGAAATAGTGTATCCTCACCAATTACTTACATGAGATATTTCAGTTCATTCTAAAAACTTGCAAAGATTAATTATGACATAATATGTGGTTAAATTCAAGCCTGCATGTACCTTAAGATAAGTTCTTCTCTACAAGCCTGCAAACCCAAGTGGCAGGAGGATCTCTTCAATTCTGTGCCTTAAGGAACAAGTTTATGAATTAGTTGTTCTTCGTCTTTCCACATTTTGAGAAAGAAGGGAGGCAGAACAGCCAATTGCTTCGTAGTTTCCACAACTCTTAACTCCAACCTACCAAATCTTAATCTTTTTTGTGCATGCTGAAACTTCTTCAATTACCAGAACAAGAAGATCATAGATATATTTTTCTCTACAGAAGATAAGACCGGGGGCGGAGCCAAGATGGCGGAGTAGAAGGACGCACGTTTACGAGCTCCGAAACCAAAAGCCCATAGATTTAATGTAAAAAGAGTCCCCCATAACTTCTGGGTCAATACAAGGTGTGCAGAAGCAGAGGTGAAGAGATTTCCGTTCCAGGGAGCCCTGGAGACCCATCCCCAGAGTCCGGCATGCCGGAAAGTGGACCCCACCCCCAACGCTGCCTTGGCCGTGGCCCCAGAGAAGCTGATCCGAGCAGGCTTCAGAGACAGAAGCTCCGGCAGCCAGGAAAGTCCCTCCGCCCACAGAAGCAGGTCAGTGAGAGAGGCCGGGCTGGAGGAGAGGGGAAGCAGGGCGTCTCCGTGACTCGGGCCCCCTCGGGAGGAAGCGGCAGCGGCAGAGACAGGGGCAGGAAGCGGCGGAGGCAGAGGTGTGGGCAGTGGCTGAGGTGGCAGCAGACCGGGACCCAGGAATCCCCCAGCGGCAGGCAGGATCTTCATTACGGAAGATTTCTGCATAGGTCCTGACAGAGTTGAGCCTGGGAGACGGCCCTGCCCCCACCCTGCTCTGTTACTGAAGGCTTCTGCTTAAAGCCCCCAGGGGAGCGGGGTTTGGGAGGCGGGCCCCCCACCCCGCCCCCACCCACTCCATTCCTGAAAGTCTCTGCATAAAGCCCCTGAGGGATCAGAGTCTCGGAGGCGGCCCTGGCCCCACCCCAGCACCTGAACTAAAGCTCACTGATTGACAGCCAGCAGGAGGAAAGCCCATTTAAATCTCAGAGGCCAAGCACTAGCTGGGCGGATCCAGGTGGGGGTGGAAAGGAATCTCAGAAGTCAAGTAACTGGCTGGGAAAATGCCTAGAAAAGGGAAGAAAAATAAGACTTTAGAGAGTTTTTTCCAACAAATGCAAATGATCCCGACCTTCGGATCTGATGATGAGGACATATCTTTGCCATCAGGGAAAGACGTGGAGGGCGGGGCCTCAGTACCCCAGACACCCCAGGGGGATGGTGGGTGGGCTCAGGCCCTGGAAGAGCTCAAAAAGGATTTTGAAAAGCAAGTTAGACAGGTGGAGGAAAAACTGGGAAGAGAAATGTCAGAGATGCAACAAAAGTATGAAAACCGGGTCAATACCTTGGGAAAGGAGACCCAAAAAAATGCTGAGGAAATTAACACCTTGAAAAATAGGCTCACCCAATTGGCAAAGGAGGTTCAAAAAGCCAATGAGGAGAAGAATGCATTCAAAAGCAGAATGAGCCAAATGGAAAAAGAGGCTCAAAAGCTCACTGAATTTAATAGTTCTCTCAAAATTAGAATGGAACAGATGGAGTCTAATGACTTTCTGAGAAACCAAGAAATCACCAAACAAAACCAAAAGAACGAAAAAATGGAAGAGAATGTGAAATATCTCATGGGAAAAACAACTGACCTGGAAAATAGATCCAGGAGAGACAATTTAAAAATTATGGGACTACCTGAAAACCATGATGAAAAAAAGAGCCTAGACATCATCTTCCATGAAATTATCAAGGAAAACTGCCCTGACATTCTAGAACCAGAGGGCAAAGTAAGTATTGAAAGAATCCATCGATCACCACCTGAAAGAGATCCAAAAAGAGAAACTCCTAGGAACATTGTGGCCAAATTCCAGAACTCCCAGCTCAAGGAAAAAATCTTACAAGCAGCTAGAAAGAAACAATTCCAGTACTGTGGAAATACAATCAGGATAACCCAAGATCTAGCAACTTCTACATTAAGGGATCGAAGGGCATGGAATAGGATATTCCAGAAGTCAAAGGAACTAGGACTCAAACCAAGAATCACCTACCCAGCTAAACTGAGTATAATACTTCAAGGGAAAATATGGTCTTTCAATGAAACAGAGGACTTTCAATCATTCTTGATGAAAAGACCAGAGCTGAAAAGAAAATTTGACTTTCAAACACAAGAATGAGAAGAAGCATGAAAAAGTAAACAGCAAAGAGAAGTCTTAAGGGACTTACCAGAAGTGAACTGTTTACACTCATACAGGGAAAGACAATATTTCTAACTCTTAAAACTTTTCAGTATCTGGGTAGTTGGTGGGACCACACACACATATGTACACGCATGCACACACATACACACATGCACACACATACAGAGATAGAGAGCACAGATTGAACTGAATAGGATGGGACCATACCTTAAAAGAAACTAGGGTAAATGGTGAGAGAGAAATGTAGGGGGAGGAAAGAGAGGGAAAGGGAAGGGGGTAACTATATGTCATTTAAGAGGCAGGTAGGAGTTTTTCTTAGTGGAGGGAAAAAGAGGAGAGCTGAGAAAAAAAAAAAACAAGAAGCTTTACCCTCATCACATTTGACTAAACGAAGGAGTGAAATGCACACTCATTTTGGTATGAAAACCTATCTTACAGTATAAGAAAGTGGGGGAGAAAGAGATATTGCAAGAGGGGGTGATGGCAGGGAGGGCAAAGGGAGGAGGGAGCAATTTGAAGTCAACACTTGGGGAAGGACAGGATCAAAAGACAGAAGAGAAACAAGGAGGGGCAGGTTAGGAGGGATGGTAATCCAGTTAGTCTTACACAACACGACTATCAGGGAAGTCATTGGCAAAACTACACAGATATGGCCTATGTTGAATTGCCTGCTGTCCCAAAGAGAATGGGTGGGGAGGTAGGGATGGGGAGAATTTGGAACTCAAAGTTTTAGGAACAACTGTTTAGTATTGTTGTTGCAACTAGGAAAGAAGACATACAGTTAAGGAGGAATAGAAAGTCATCTGGCCCTACAGGAGAAAAGAGAAGATGGAGACAAGAGAAGGGAGAGATGACAGAAGAGAGGGCAGATTGGAGATAGGGAAAATTAGATTGCTTGGGGTATTGGGGTGGGGGGAGGGGATAAAAGGGGAGAAAATTTGGAACCCAAAAATTTGTGAAAATGAATGTAAGAAAAATAAATAAATAAATAAATAAAATTTAAAAAAAGAAGATAAGACCACTTATCCCATTGAAAAAGAGAGAAACAAGTAAGACTATCATTACAAAAAATTTTAAAGGTGTTTATGTTCTATTCTGAGCATTCAAGCTTCCTAAATATTTTTTTTAAGTTGCTAAGAATTTTGTGATGGTATTTCTCAGCACTGTTTTCTTAATGTTTTGATACCGAGAGTAAGCATCTGTAGTTCAAAATGTTTCCACCACCAAGCATGTTCTTTCCCTTCATTTCTCTGAACCCTGCCTATCCTTGAGGAAGGATCTATGTCAAGACCCATATCCTCCAAGATACCTTCTTCCAACTTGCTATGGGTGGCAGTGATGTCACTCCTGCCTAACTTCCTACACCTTACAGAATTCAGTCTGATACTCATATATATAGCTTCTAATGCTATTACCTATTATGATTCTGTATCTGATCTTTCATATGAGGCTATAAGTTCCTTAAGGCATGACAGTGTTTTAAACTTATTTTGAATTTCCCACAATGCATAGGCACATGGTAGCCACTTGTTAAATGGAACTGAATAATGATTCCCTTGATGGAAGGTAAGTTCCTCGAGGGTACTTTCTTGTTATCTTTGTATCTTTAGTACCTAGTACAATAGCTAGCAAGGTAGAAGATTAATAAATGTTTTTTAGTGATTAATTTATTTAATCATAAGCTCTTCCAGATAACAAATATTCATAATCTTTAAGGCATATCAATTAAAAGCTTTTTTAAATTATAGTGGTCTAGCATAAGAATTCAAAGTCATGTGGGAATACTAGGAAGGAAGGCATTTATCTCTTGCACAGAGCCTATGTAATGGCAAAGATCCAAGACTGGAAACAAAAGGTTTTGCATGACTGACATATTACAAATTCAGTCAACAATATGCCAACAAAAAAAAAATGGCTGTCAGGAAGATTTGTTTATCATTCTTGTTGTCCTGTGTGTTATTGGATTTGTCCCAGGAACGTTTTCAGGAGCCTAAAAAGGATGAGCTTACATTGTAACATTTTTATTCAACTACAAAAAGCATTTATTTAACCATCAGTGTAATAATCTATAGAACATTAAATATGAAAGAATTACAGCAAGATAGTGACTTGTTACAGGACCATCTCTATCTGAGCCCTTTCAAAAAATGAGACAAATGACAGAAATGACAAAAATGAAACAGATGAGACAAATGGTGGAACATTATCACAGACAACTGTTACCTTCAATATCCTGGTTATAACATTGAACCATAAAAATTAAGAACAATTTTAATAGATGTTTGCCATACCAAAAACATAATTTCCAAAGTAAATGGAACCAAAGAATTACAAAATATGAGAACAGAAAAAAACATAAAATCATATGGAAGCAGCATTCCCATAATCATGTCTTCTGCTGGAACCATACCAAGATTCTTTTGCTGAATCTACAGAAAACAAGTTTACATCATAATGGGTTTATTCAACTCCAAAAAAAAGTTTATTTACCTACCTCTAAAATAGTTGGTACAAGTGCATATACAAACACATAATAGAATGATAGTAACTTTGTCCTAGCACTGTCTCTATCTGAACTCTATTAAACAATAAAAAGGAAAGATTTTCTATAAAAGCATAAATAATAATAGCCAGCATTTATGTAGGATCCAAATCTGTCACAGACACTTTGCTATTTTATGTTGGATGTGGAGGGACTGACACAAAGCACTTTAGCATCTATCTGATGAACACAAAAAGTGCACAGCAAAGGATGACTTCAGTAAGGATGATACTAAATTTTCACAATCTGGTCCTGACACTCAGACCATGATCCCAAATTAAACCAGGAGAATAAATCTTATAATGAATTTGTCTCAGATATCCTAGAAATCCAAGTGGCCTTCTCCCTGATCCTAGCAACCAATTATTCTACTTTCATAGTGGTATTCACTCAAAAACAACAGTAGATATTGGCCAATGTATATGCCTCTTCCTGAATGGCTGGCAAATAGTCTAGTGCTATTCATTTGCCTAACACCCTTTGGGTTAAAGAGATTAGGTTCTTATTTGAAGTGTACATCCCACTATATACCCAAGCCACTGTTGTGTGCCCTTGGGATTATATGGGGAGGGAGCCCATATTTTATGACTGTGATCCTTTGAGTACTTAGGATGATTCTCAAATTTATCCTCCCTGCCTCAATCTTACTGTTGACCTCCAATCTCACATCTTTCAGACAATCTGACACTGAATATCCACAAGACATCTTCTAATCCAAAACAGAATCCATTACTTCAACCCCTAAATCTTCCACCCTTCCTACCTCCCATATTACTGTAGAGGACAACACCACCCACCTAGTCCCTGGGGACTGGGATGTCATTCTGGACACATCACTATCTCTCATTTCCCCACATCCAAGCTGCTGTCAAGGCTTCTTCATTTTATCTTTTCAACATCCCTCAAATATGCCCCCTTCTCTCCTCTGACACTGCCACCACTCTAGGACAGATCCTCATTTCACAATGGCCTGCTCATGAGTCTGCCTACCTCGAGCCTTTCCCCACTCCAGTCCATCCTCCATTTAGCCACTAAAGTGATTTATTTTCCTAAAATGCAGATCAGATTATACCTCCCTCCCCACTCAATAAACTCCAGTGGCTTTCTATTGTCTCCACTAGCAAATACAAAATACTGAATTTGACTTTCAAAGCTCTTCACAACCTAGCCTCATCCTCTCTTTCCAGTCTTCTCACATTTTATACCCAAAACATATCTTTTGATCTAGTGACGCTGTCTTCCTGTTTCATGAACAAGACACTTCATTTCTTGACTCTAGACTTGTTCTCTGATTATCCCCCATATACTTCTAAACTTTATTTCCAAGTAGAGGCAACCCTGACTTACAAATCTTCACATACATATAACTCAGAAAGCCAGGTGGTGTAAGTAATCTCCCTTCCCTTTCATGTTGCTTTGGGAATCTCTCTCTTACTCTTTCCCCTTCTATTGCTACAGGCCCTGCCTCTCACTGGAATCTTCATTTCTCACTTCATTTCAGTAATGGAAAATAAAAACAGAATAATAAGGAAAAAAAGCTTCTTTATTGCTTCTGATGATCAAAGAAAGGATTTAGCAACTGGAATGTCCTTCCTCCTTTTCTTTGACTAATGACTCCCTGGCTACCCTTATTCCCAACTAAAATCATTCCTTCTACAAGAAGCCTTCCTCAACCCCTTTAAATCCCAGAGCCTTCCCTCTTAAATATTTCTTATCTTTCCTTTATATAGCTTGCTTCATGTATATAGATATTTGTTTTCATGCTGTTCCTTCTCTCCCTCCCCTCAACGATATTGTAAGCTACCTGAGGTCAGGGACTCTCGTTTGTCTCTTTTTGTGTCCCCAGTGCCTGGCACATAGTAGGCACTTAACAAATGTTTGTTGATAGATTATGTTCCTCTTTGTATCACCCCACCCACAACTTCATATTAATCAACAGTATTTACTAAGCACCTACCATGTGCCAGGAAATGTGCTAGGTGCTGGAACTATAAAGCAAAAATTAAATGGTCCTTGACGTTATGGAGCTTATATTCTTTCAGAGGAGACACCATGTACAATAAGTATACCCAGAATAAATAAAAATTAGTTTGAGGGGGAGCACAAGCTACCGGGGGAATGAGGAAAGGCATCATAAAAAAGGTTGAGTAGGAGTTTAATGTTGAATGAAATGAAGAATTCTAAGGAAGCTAAGTGGTACAGCGGATAGAGCGCAGAATCTAGAGTCAGTAAGACTCAATCTTCTTGAGTTCAAATCTGTCTTTAGACACAATACTATGTGATCCTTGGCAAGTCACTGAAACCCTGTTTGCCTCACTTTCCTCATTTTTAAAATGAACTAGAGAAGGAAATGGTAAACCACTCTGGTATCTTCTGCCAAGAAAACCCCAAATTGGGTCACAAAGAGTTGGACACAACTGAAAAACAGTTGAACAACAACAAGAGACATGAGGAAGAAATACATACGGAAGAGTCAGCATAAATATACAGAAGAAGGAGACAAAATGGAATTTTTGAAGAACAGCAAGGCCAGTCTAGCTTAACTATAAGGGCAGAAAGGAGGAGCAACGTCAAAAGCTTGGAAACTTGGGCTAGAAGCAGGTCATAAAAGACTGAAAGCTATACAGAGGACTACACATTTTATTAGAGGAGCAATATGAAGACATTCAAAAGTTTTGAGTTGGTGAATGACATCATCAGACTTACATTCAAAGAAAAGTCCTTGGCAGATATGTGGAGGATAAATTAAAGCAGAGAGAAACTTGAGGTAAGAAGATCAATTATGAAAAGGGATGATGAGAGCCTGTACTAAGATAGTAGCTGGGTGATAAAAGGAAAGGGATGAATGTGAGGAAAGTTGTAGGAGTAAAAAAAGAAAGGATTTAGCAACTTATTGGATTTGTGGGGTAAGGGAGAGTGAGAAGTCAAGAATAATGAAAAGGTTACAAACCTGGGAGGCTGGAAGAACAATGGCATCTTTTGCAGCAAATGAGAAACTCAGAAAAAAGAATGGTTTTTTCTATGGACATGCTAAGTTTGAGATGTTTATGGGACACTCAGTTTGAAATATTCAATAAACCTGTTGGTAATGTGAGACTAAGCATTTTTATAAAGATAATAATTGAACGTGTAGAAACTGATGAGATCATCAAATAAAAGGATGCAAAGAGAGAATAGTAGAAGACCTTGGACAGAGCAGTGGAATATACTCACAGTTATGGAAAGGAATAGAGATGATGAAGTAAAAGATACAAAGAAAGAGCAGTTAACTAAGAAAAGAACCTAGAGAGGAGTGCCATGAAAACCCAGAAAAGAAAGAACATCATAGAGGAAATAGTCCATACTATATATGCTTCAGAGAAGCCAATAAGGATAAAGCTGAGAAAAGAACAAAATATTTGACAACTAAGAGATCACTGGAAACTTTAAAGAAAACAATTTTACTTGAACAATTATGTTGTAAGTCAGATTGCAAAAGGTTGAGAAAGAAGAAAGAGAAATGGAGTCAAATAGAAGAGATTTTTTTTTTAGTATCAAAACTTTTTCTAAAATCAAACCCTACCTCCAACATTTACTAACTCTGTGACCATCAAGAATTTATTAAGTTTACTGTGTGCCAGGAACTGTGCTAAGCTTGAAATATACAAAGAAAGTCATTTAAATTATCTGAGATCAATGTCCTCCTCAGTAAAATGGAGATAATAAAAACTGAAGTATCTATCTCAAAGGATTGGTGTGAGAATCAAATAAAATTATGCACATGTGATATAGATCATATATACATGATAATATATAACATATATTACCATTTAAACCTTAAAGTGTCATATTAATGCTACCTATTATTATTATCCCTATTTTATTATCCCTGTAATCATACTGTAAGTGTCAGAGCTGAGGGCTTCCCTCAAAGGTTAATGTCATTCAACCTGTAGTGTGAGAGAATTGGGCTATTATTACCCAAGGGGATACTGGAATCTTAGATAACTGTAATTTTATTTGCTAAATGTGAAAGTGTCCTTGAAAGACTAAGAAATATTCAGCTTAAAATACTGAGACCTAAGTCCCATAACTCTTCCACATGTCAGTCATGAAAGTCAATCTTCACACATCACATTAGAGTCCTCTGTTTGTGACTGTCACCATATGGCAGGGCAGGTGGCCTTTTCTTCCTGTCATCAACTCATTTCCCCTATGACTCTGTGCTGCTTTTGCATGTATATAGCTTTCCTTGGGCAAACCTTTCCGTAGCAACCTTGTTGTCCAAATGATTGCTGGTTAATTCCTGATGCTCACCTACTCTTGAGGTAGATTTGCATGTTTTCTTACTTATAAGAGACAGAGTAAATAAGGCCATCTACAGCTTATTGAAACCACACTGAATTTTGCATTCATTGCTTTCAAATTCCAAATTTCATGTTCCTATTATCAGATTATGCCTGCCATCTATGGAAATCTTTTTTTTTCTAAGATTCTAGAATTTCATAACATCTAATATCTAACCCAAATATTTTCATTTAATTCATTTAATTACAGTGCAAAACAGTAAAGTAACTTCCCTAAGGATACTTGGCTAATTTATAGCAGAACTGGAACTAGAAACTAGATCTATCTTGTCCCAATTCAATGCTTTTTTCTCCTTTATATTTTATACTTCTAAACTTTATTTCCAAGTAGAGGCAACCCTGACTTACAAATCTTCACATACATATAACTCAGAAAGCCAGGTGGTGTAAGTAATCTCCCTTCCCTTTCATGTTGCTTTGGGAATCTCTCTCTTACTCTTTCCCCTTCTATTGCTATAGGCCCTGCCTCTCACTGGAATCTTCATTTCTCACTTCATTTCAGTAATGGAAAATAAAAACATAATAATAAGGAAAAAAAGCTTCTTTATTGCTTCTGATGATCAGCCCTCCCTCCCCCTGCTTTTTACCATTCCCCTCAAGCACCAGTCAGTCTCTAGAGAGGGGAATTATGTCAGAGGAGGTATGAATAAAAATCCACCCTCCATTGTGAAAATTCTATTCTACTCCTTTTTCACCTTTGACTGACTCCCCAGCCCTGGCACCTGACTCATCAATAGGAGTAAAAGGAAAAAGGAGTAAGAGAAGAGCCCATGGAGCGAACATTATCAAGACTCATCCCTCTCCTAAGGCCAAAATTTCCACCTGACACCGTTGAGTTGCTATTTGAACTCCTTACCTAAAACTCCATCCTTTCCCCTGTGAAGCCCAGTATCGAAAGTCACAAGAGCCATTACTTATGGTCTGGAGGTTGGAACCACTTTCTACAAGAGACTACGGAGAGAGAAAGCCCATGTTCCTAGCAATACAAATTCAATGAGTTCTTTTCTCTCCTCTCCCCCCCAAAAAGTTATCATACATGATATTTAACTTGTATAGAAGTATTCTTCATCCTTTGGTATAAAGGAATCTGGTTTCAATTCCACCTTTGACATTTACTAACTGTGTGCTTGGGCAAATCACTTAACTTCTTTGAGCTTTGAGGTAAAATTAATTTCATTTCCTTTTTTGAAAGGGTTACTAGACTGGTTGAGGAAGGTTATATATAAAAATTGCCTAGATTTTAACAAAGTGTTTGACAGAGTTTCTTATATTATTCTCATGAATAAAATGGCAAGACATGGCTTAACACACCATCAGAAAATGGTAGAATGTCTGAACCCAAAGAGTAATTATTGATTGATGCTAATTTTTAAGGGTATGTCTAACAAAGTGGCTTTTTGCTGTTTAATATTTCTATCAATGACTTGGATAACAGCAATAATAATAACAATAATAAACATTTATATGTTACCTTAAGATTTACATAGTACTTTACCTAGATAGTTGACCTTCTTTTCAGATTGGAGGTGACAAATCCAAGCTGATTCCTATGATGATAATTATCAGATCTGCTTAAGCAGTCTTAACTTTTTTCCAGACCTCCACTCTTACATTGCCAACTAGGTGTTGAACACTTGAAATGGATGGCCCATAGAAATCTCTAACTCATGTTCAAAACTGAACTCATTTTCTTCCCCCTATCAAACCCTCTCCTCTTAGTAACTCCCCAGTTGCTGTGTAGAGCACCACCATGCTCCCAGTCACAGTTTAGGTATCTTTCTTGACTCTAAACTCTTACTCCCATATCCAATCTGTTGCCAAATCCTGCCAATTCTACTTTCTCTTGTTTATTTTTTTTTAATTTATTTTAAGTTTTCAATCTTCATTTCCACAAAATTTTGAGTTCCAAATTTTCTTCCCATCTCTCCTGCCCCCAAAATGCTATGCATTCTGACTTCCCTCTCCACCATTGTGCTTTCCTTTCTAACACCCCTCCGTTCCCTTCTCCCCATCTTCTCTCTTGTCTGTAGGGCAAGATAAATTTCTATACCCCATTATCTGTATTTCTTATTTCCCAGTTGTACCCAAAAATAGTCCTCAACATTTGTTCCTAAAACTTTGAGTTCCAACTTCTCTTCCTTCCTCCCTCCCCACCTATCCCCACTGAGAAGGCAAGGAACTCAACATAGGCTATATATGTGTAGTATTGCAAATGACTTCCATAATAGTCATGTTGTGTAAGGCTAACTATATTTCACTCCATCCTATCCTGCCCCCCCATTTCTTCTATTCTCTCTTTTGACCTTGTCCCTCCCCCAAGAGTGTTTACTTCTAATTACTCCCTTCTCCCATTTATTCTCCCTTCCATCATCCCCCCACCCTGCTTATCCCCTTCTCCCCTACTTTCCTGTAGTTTAAGATAGGTTTCCATATCAAATTAAATGTGCATGTTATTCCTTCCTTGAGCCAAATGTGGTGAGAGTAAGCTTCATTTTTCCCTCTCGCCTCCTCCCTTTTTCCCTCCATTAGAAAAGCTTTTTCTTGCCTCTTTTATGAGAGATAATTTGTCCCATTCCATTTCTCCCTTTCTCCTCACAATATATTTCTCTCTCACCCCTTGATTCTATTTTTTTAGATATGATCCCTTCCTATTCAACTCACCCTGTGCTCTCTGTCTCTCTGTCTGTCTCTCTGTCTCTCTCTGTCTCTCTGCCTCTGTCTCTCTCTCTCTGTCTGTCTGTCTCTCTCTCTCTCTCTCTCTGTGAGAGTGTGTGTGTGTGTGTGTGTGTGTGTGTGTATAATCCCTCCAACTATCCAGATACTGATAAAAGTTTCAAGAGTTACAAATACTATCTTTCCATGTAGGAATGTAAACAGTTCACTTTTAGTAGACCCTTGTGATTTCTCTTTCCTGTTTACATTTTCATACTTCTCTTGATTCTTGTGTTTGAAAGCTAAATTTTCTTTTCAGCTCTGGTTTTTTCATCAAGAATGCTTGAAAATCTATTTCATTGAATGGCCATTTTTTCCCCTGAAATATTATACTCAGTTTTTCTGGGTAGATAATTCTTAGTTTTAATCCTAGTTCCTAGTCCTTCAATCCATTAAAATAGAAGCTGCTAGATCTTGTGTTATCCTGATTGTAGTGCCATAGTACTCAAATTGTTTCTTTCTAGGTGCTTGCAATATTTTCTCCTTGACCTGGGAACTCTGAAATTTGGCTACAATATTCCTAGGAGTTTCTTTTTTTTGGATCTCTTTCAGGTGACCAGTGGATTCTTTCAACATTTATTTCATCCTCTGATTCTCAAATATCAGGGCAGTTTTCCTTGATAATTTCATGAAAGATGATGTCTAGGCTTTTGTTTTGATCATGGCTTTCAGGTAATCCCATAATTTTTAAATCGTTTCTCCTGGATCTATTTTCCAGGTCAGTGGTTTTTCTAATGAGATATTTCACATTATTTTCCATTTTTTCATTCTTTTGGGGTTTTTTTTTGTAATTTCTTCATTTCTCATGAAGTCATTAGCTTCCATCTGTTCCATTCTAATTTTTAAAGAACTATTTTGTTCAGTGAGCTTTTCAACCTCCTTTTCAATTCTGCCTTTTAAAACATTCTTCTCTTCATTGGCTTTTTGAACCTCTTTTGCCAATTGAGTTAGTCCATTTTTAAAGATGTTATTTTCTTCAGCATTTTTTGGGTCTCCTTTAGCAAGCTGTTGACTTGGTTTTCCTGATTTTCTTGCATCACTCTCATTTTTCTTCCCAATTTTTCCTCCACCTCTCTTACTTGATTTTCAAAATCCCTTTTGAGCTCTTCCATGGCCTAGGACCATTGCATATTTATTTTGGAGGTTTTGGATGCAGAAGCCTTGACTTTTATGTCTTCCCCTGATGGTAAACTTCGTTCTTCCTCATCCAAAATGATGGGAAAGAATATCTGTTCATCAAGAAAGTAACCTTCTATAGTCTTATTTTTTTTTTCCCTTTTTTGGGCATTTTCCCAACAATTACTCAACTTTTGAGTCCTTTGTCAAGAGTAGGGTATACTCTGGGGACCTGTAAGATCTCAGTTCCTCCAAAGTGGCACCATCAAGAGAGAGGAGTCTACTCCCTGGCCTGGAGGCCGGGAGAGATTCACATCGGCTACTCAATTCCCCCAGGGGCTTTAAGCTGAGGCTTCAACAGTGGAAGCTGGCTGCTTTCTTCCAGGATTACCTCCATTGCAGTGGCCACTGCTCCCTATTGCTGCCACCGCCACTTCAGACCAGGGCTAGGGGAGGATCCTGCTCCCTTGTCATAGAGGTAAAAAGACTCTCTCACTGATCTTTGAAGTGTCTTTGTTGCCTGCAGGTTGTGGGATCTGTGAACCTCCACTGCTGCTGCTGCTGGGGATTTCACCCTCGAGGCCTGCTCTGGACCTGCTCCTCCAGGCATTGCATTGCAAGGCTGAGTCATGTTCCACTCTGCCTCTGGTGCAAGAGACCTTTCCCATCGGCCTTCCAGGTCACCCTGGTCTGGAAATCTCCTCCATTCCATCATTCTGTGGCTTCTCCTGCTCTAGAATTTGTTGAGAGTTTTTCTTTACAGGTATTTTATGGGCTGTGGGGGAAGAGCTAGAGTATGTGTGTATTTCCACTCTGCCACCTTGGATCCCCAATTCTACTTTCATGATATCTCTTATACATTCCCCCTTCTCTCTTCTAACACTGCCACCACCCTGGTGCAAACTCTCTTTACGTCAATCCTGGACTACTGCAATAAACAAGTAGTTGGTCTCCTCAAGTCTCTTCTCACTACAATCCATTCTCCACTCATCTGTCAAACTGATGTCAGTGGAATTTATAGAATGGGGTAGGGGGAGAGGTGACATTGTTGGACCTATGCTTCAGGAGGTGTCATTGAATCAATCACAGAGTGCATGTTAGGAAGTAATATATAAGAAAACTGGAAAGGTAGGAGGGCCACTATAGTATCAAAGATTTTAAATATCAATCCAGATTCAAATATAAAATACTCTGATTGGCATTCAAAATCTTTCATACAGGCCACTCTTACTTTTCTAATTTTCTTATACCTTACTCCCTAACATGCACTCTGTAATTCATTGACAGTCACCTCCTTTTTTACTCACACAAATCTGTCTCCTAACTCTAGACATTTTTATTAGTTGTCCCCTAAGCATTCTCTTAGTCCTCATCTCTGCCTCCTAGTTTCCCTGTCTCCCTTCAAATCCAAGCTAAAATTCTACCCTCCACAAAAAGCCATAACTGACATCCTTTAATTCTCATACCTTACCTATGTTGATTTTCTCATTTATTGCATATATACATATGTAGTATTTGTAATATAGGTATATGTACGTGTATACCTTGTTTATGCAGAGTGGTTTCCATGTTGTCTCCTTCATTAGACTATGAGCTCTATAAGAATAGTAAAAGTTTTTCATCTTTCTTTGAATGCCTAGCATTTAGTACAGTGCCAGGAAGATAGTGAATAATTAATTCTGAATGTTGAGTTATGTGTGATTCTGTGTATGATCTGTAACTTGAGGATCATATTTGTACTACTCTGCTTCCAGCAGTTAACAGGGTTGCTATAAGGAATGTGAATAAAACTTAAAGGGCTATAGAAATGTAATTTCTTATTCATCTCATTAGTAGTTATAATCAGGCTTTTTTGTAGGCTGGCTTGAGAACCTGCCTTTCTCTTATAACATTGGCTCTATGGGAAAATATGTTCTCAGATACAAGTAGTTAACTTAGAAATAACCCTTTGGAACAGTGCAACAGTTTATGAGTTGGGTTGTGTCCATGATTGTCCTTTTGTTTGTGGGTTTAAATAAAATATCTAAAAGCCAAAATGAATTTGAATGTCTGTAGCCTGAACCACAATCCTATATAGTCCTTGAAATGGGTTTTGGATTAATTCTTTAAACTTCCCCAAAAAGGGCTTTAACCTATTGAAAATGATAGCATCTGGATAACACAATTTATATTACATTATTATAACAGTCAAGGGCAATGTAAATTATCATTTCCATCAAAGGGACTGGCATCAAGACATAAGGCAGGGCACTGTGTTTACTCACTAGAGCTACTCAAGCTTGCAATAACACACTGGTTGCAGCTGCCATCTAGTACTGTAATTGGAATAATATTCCTTAACTGTTACTTCAAAAGTACCCCCTAAACATGAATATCCTTTACAATGATGACTTCTACAAAAATGCTCACTGAATTGCCAGTTAAAATATTCCCTCATTATTAGTTGCAAGCCACTAAAACCTCCCCTTCTGTCCTCATCAGAGGAAAAAGCAGTCCTCCATTTTCCTTGCCAAGACAAAACTCCTTCACCTAAGCTGTCTATTCCCTCTCACCTACTTCCTACTCTGTCAATTCATAGGATTATAGATATAGAGATAAAAGAGACCTGACTGCCTGAATATTCCCCAATATCTCTAGCTCACAATGTCCAAAAGAGAATTTGTTTCCCTCTTACATCAGCTTCCTTCTTAACTTTTATTTATGGTATGGCAAGTCTCACCAAAGAATTAAAGAATTTGTCCATGGTCAAATAGCCAGTAAGGGTAAAAAGAATTCAATTTGAGTTCTAGCACCCTATCCAATATTCAACTCTGCCTCTCTGAATCACAATAGAATCACTTATAGAGAATGATTCTCTATTAAAATGTTTCTTTGATTCCTCAATGTGGTGTGAGCCTTGGTTCACAAAGGATGTGCCAGAAAAACACAAACAAGTTCCACCTAACCCTACCAAGACTGGAAGAATAATTACAGTATCAATGAGGGGTTGCACATTTGTTAGACAAAGAACAAATGAGTTAAGTTCAGAAAGGTTCATCTTCAGTGGTTGGCCAGTAGGGCTTACCTTTTTTGACCACAACATATGAGGTCATCCACTAAGATGTGGAATGGTTGTGATCAGAAATTACAAGGAAGTGGTAATGGCAAGCAAAGTAGAATCTTTTGCTGTTTTTATTTTAGCATAATCAAGTGCCTCTGATTGAATCTTGCCTTTTTTAACCAAGAGTCTTTACTAGGAATAAAGTACAGAAAGGAGTTTCTTTAACTAGAAACTGTATATAGGCACATGTACTATTAATTATTTTAATGTGATTAAAGATCTTCCCCATCCATTAATGGGCCTGCCCATTAAGAGGAGTTCGATTAGCAAAGATTTGTAGGAAGGCTCATACCTTTCATTAAGTTTCTAATGAAGCACTGGTTCTCTAGGGTTATGATGCCCTCCAGCTCTAAAAAAATGTATAAATACTCTGAGGATGAGGTTTTCCTTTGGGACTTACTGACTGGAAGTGTTTTGTTTGGCTAGAGGAGACTCTGGGAAGCTGCTAAGGAGGCCCTCAGCTTTGAAAACCCAGATGTTGGTGCTTTCCTCTCTGGTAACTATGTATGTATGTTCAGACAGTAATCTGTTGATCTATGATATATGTCAGAGAGTTGGAAGCCTGTCGGTTGATTTTGATTTCTCTGTATTTTCTCTGAAGTTCAGGGTTCAGAATTTTTCCCCTGAAACTAAGTCAATGATACTTGAGCTTGATTAAAGTGATTATTGATCCCTCAATTTGCTTTCCTTTTAGAAAAGCAGATCAAATAACCTGTGATAGCAGGTGTCCCTGTGTATTTTGGGGTGCATACTGATACAGAAGTCAATGAAATCATGAATATTTTGAAATACCAAAGAAGAAAGGTAAAATGAGGAGTGGTAGTTTGCTGTAGAGGATAGATTTCCCCTCCTAGAGTCAAAAAACTCTGAGTTCAAGTTCTGCCTCTGAATATGCTGTGTAACCCTAGGCAAGTCACTTGAGTCCTCAGAACTAAGGGGAGAAGAAAAATAGAAGGAGGGAGGAAGATAGAGGGGGATGGAAGACAGAAGGGAGGAAGGAAGATATAGGAAGGGGAGAGAAAAAGCATTAACGAAGCATTACTATGAGCCAGGAACTGTGATAAACACTGATACACTGAGAATAAAAATACTAAGCAGCAAGAAATTCCTTGCCCCCAAGGAGCTTACATTCTAATGGGAAAAGATAATATAAAAAAAGAAGAGTGGCAGAGTCCTGGTTCTCACCTACATAAGGCAAAAGCTAAGCTATCCCAGTAAGGTTACCCAAGAAAGAGATGGAAATGATGGACACAATTCTGCTAGAATAACTAAATCTTATAATCTACATTGGTAGCAGGAGTTTCCTCACTGGGAGTTCCCTACACCAATAAAAATACATATTTTTAAAAAATTAAGAACAAGAAAGTGAAAATAATCACCACACTTTTAAAGGTCTGAAATAACTGGGCATGAAAATTAAAATAAAAAGAGAGCTTCCAGAAGTTTCTGGAAATAATTGAGAGAGCTGGGTTTTATAAATCTAGGAAGAATTCATAGAGATTCCTAGTATAAAATAGAGCCTTAATTTAATCAATCTATCAATTAATAAACATTTATTAAGTTCTTACTGTGTTCTGGGCACTCTGCTTAGCAGTTATGGCATATTACATTTTGAATTTGATTAATGATTTAATATTTCATGTATAAGGTATAAAATCCTTTGGTATGATTTGATAAATTCTATGAATCACCAATGAATTAATTTTGCTATAAGCCAACAATCAATAACCATAGTCCTAATACTAATGGATGATAATATCATGCCTCTGCAGCTAATTATGGAATATAGTAATAGTACTACTAAAACAAGCTCCATGACTGGGTTATTGCTTGCATTGAAGTCAATGGAAACATCAAATGCAGGAAGAAACTGGAGTTGGCTTCTCTGTCGAGATCCATTTGCTTCAGTAATTACATTATTTCTATCTAATTTCCCTACCAACAACCCCCTGTGATTTCCAATTGATTATGATTTTCTTCACTTACCAACATCTACTCTCTGTGGTATACTCAGTAACACATTTCAGAAAGATATGAAATGGGATTTCTTTTGCACCCTTGGGCATTTGGATTGTGTGTCTTCTTTTGGAGTCTCTATATTCCTGAAAATATGAGCTCTGTGCTTCAGTCTTATGAGTGAGGGGAAGAAGTATGCCATGGCGTCTTCTGCAAGAGAATGGATATGTAATGTGTGGAGTCTGACAAGTCCATGCACAGCAAAGACACCTGAAGTAACAGAACCAGACTTAATATTTAGACTGGTGAACAACCTTTCCTATTAAATAAGACCTCTATAAAGCACTTAATACAGTGTCTTGCTTATAGTAAGTGCTGAATAAAGAATCCACCCCTCCTAAGGGAAGTGTCAGTCAGACATTCGGAGATGGAAGTAGTCAGAATGTGACTTTACACTGTACTTGAAAATGGGAATTCTAGGATTGTTCCTAAATATCATTATGAGTCATGGATATCATGAAAATTCAGAAATGGACAAACATTGAAGTTTTAGAGCCATTTTTTGAGTCTAAGAACATACAATGTCATGTTTAATAAAACCTCTCAATAATGCTCAATACATAGAATACATTAAGAAAGGGAAAGACCCAGAGGTACTCAAAGAGGCATAGACCATCTTCAAGATGAATGTTCAAGAAGATCCTCCTTCCTTCATTTTCAATAGTGACACAGTGTATAGAGTGGCAAGTCTGAGGTCAGGAAGACTCATCTTCAGAGTTTAAATCTAGCCTCGGACACTTACTATTGCTGTGTGACTCTGGGCAAGTTGTTTAAACCCTGTTTGCCTCAGTTTCCTTATCTGGAAAATTAGCACTGAAGGAAATGGAAAACCATTGCACTATCTTTGCCAAGAAAATTCCAAATGGGATCATAAAAAGTTGGATACAACCGAACAACAAATAACAAAATTCCCTTTATGACACCTAGCCTTCTACAAGAGCTAGTGGCATTAGCCAATCCCCAACACCTTTTCTCACTCCAATCCCCCAAACAAGCTCCATTGCTTTGCATCTTCTTTCTGTAACACAAAAAAAAAGCTTATTAAGCAGCCAGCTCACATTTGTCTAAAAGGAACTTAAGAGAAACATGCCAAAAAATATTCTTACTGAACTGTCCTTGCTCATTCATTCATTTTATTCAAAAGGCATTATGTGTCTACTGTGTGTTCAACTCTCTTCTAGATCAAGGGGAAGAAACACAATTTAGATAAATCTTATTCTCTGCCTTCATTGAACTTAAAGTTTGATAGAAGTATCATACACATAGACAAACAATAATACTTCACATCTGTGCAATATTTTATTTTCTCAACCATCCTACGGATAGGATGATATAAACATCTTTCCCATTTTGGCAAGTAACCTGAGGTCAAAAAGGTTTCATGCAAGTTTATATCATTTATATGTTTCAGAGCTGGAATTTGGACATAGGTCTTCTGGTTTCTTATTTGGAAGGCCTTAATATGAAGGCAAAATTCTGATCATTTTAATTTAAAGGAAATACAAAGTAAAATATTTCCTGGTAATAACATGATCACTAATCAAGTAAGGAACATCTATGGGCTGCACAGACAGGAAAGAATCTAAGAGAATGAAGCCTAATTGTTTATTTTAGTTGTGTTTTCCCTCTAGGGCATCTTTTGACTTTGGCTAGTTATTTTGTCTTCTCTTCTGAATCAGGTAACTCAAACCAAGCTCCTATCCTTGAGGTATTCTATCCGTGAGCCATTTCTTTTATGGGAATCCCAACTTTGTTCAAGATGAGCATTTAACTCTAAATAAGAACCCAGTCTTCCTCCTCCCTTGTGAGGTAGACATGGCAGGCTCATTCCCTTCCAGAAGTGTTTCCTGGAAGTTTCTTGAAGAGAAAGGATCAACAAAGATTAAAGTACTACTCCCCATTTGCCTTATCAAACTCTTAATTAAACCCTACCTTAGTTCATGGTTAATTCAATTCAACAAATATTTATTAGGTACATACCATGCACAAGGAAAGAAGAAGTATGGCTTAGTAAACAGAGAGCCAGCTTCATAATCAATAAGACTCAATTTCAAGACCTGTTTTGAATACTTGCTTTCTGGAGTTGTTGTTAATATTAATCTGATTATATATAAACTGACTTGAGCTTTAAAAACTTAGAATTAGCTGCATTGTATGTGCTTATCTCCAGAAATTTTGTTGATTTTTTTAATATAATCACTCTGGGGTGATGCTAACCTGCCTGACAAAGTCACAACAACTAGAGATGACCCAGGATGCAGTGGATGATCTTGGTGTCTTTGATAATCTGACCAAACGCTTGTTCCAAATTCCTCCACAGCCATTAGAATAAATTGTTCTCATCCAACCATTTCACTGATAAAGTCTTCATGTGCTTGGGGCAGACACTCACCTAACTGACCAAGAGGCTTGAGCCCCCTCAGTTACCCTCAATCTGGTTCAGCCTATTATGTTATTACATCTTGTGGTGTTTGTCTTTCATTCTCAAAGAGGACCACAACATCCAGATGATGACATGACTTAGAGTTGACTTTGATTTGAGGGAGGGAGAGAAGTTCAAGGTCACCAACCTCACTTTCTTCTCCTGAGCCACTTGGATCCAGTGGCCTGAAATTCATCAGGACAGCTGGAGATGGTCCAGGATGCAATGTGAGACCCTAGCCCTTTCAGGCTAAGGTCTTATATCATTCTCACTTTGAGTGAGATACACCCATCCAATGAATAGGCTTCTTTAAGTGACTGCTCAAGGGATGGCCCTTTTAATTAAAAAAAAATCACACTGGGAGAAGACCCTCAGGGTTCCTGGGTAAAAGAGAAATAATTACTATTTAGTATTTAAATCCACTCTATGCAAGGTAGGTGGGGACTTGTGGTCTAGTCTATGAGTTTCAGAGTGAATTCTGTTTGAGACTTGATCATTGAGCAAGACATGTAGCCAGTAAACCCAGAGGGAAAAAGGCAGCTTTTGTTACTACATCAATAAAACAATCAAAGAACCTATCAAGGGCCAAATGTATGTTAAGATCACAAACACAACAGTCCCAATATATAAAATAAATGATCAAACAAATATGGAGCAAATCTACTAATAAAACCATAAAATTCAAAGTATTTACACAAATCAATATGTGCATTGTCGTTATTATTATTCTGCTGAGCTCATTTTCTATCATTTCATTTAGTTAACCTTGGGCACATATCCACTTAGCCTCTTTAAACCTCAGTTTATTGCATTCTAGAATAATAGAATTGGACATCAGTTCTAATTTCTCTATGATATGAGCACCCTCCACCAACTTTATGTGATCTCTCCCTCCTCCAAACTAGCATAGCACTTTGATTACCTCTATCTTGATAGAATGAACTCTACCTAAATAACACAGCTTAAGCCTGTCTACCAGTTTTTTTTTTCTTAAAAATATTCCATTCACCTCCTCGGAACAGAAATCATTTCAGTTTAATCTCTTCATGAGCGCAAAACTCTGCAAAAAGACATGGATATTTGGTTCCAAAATATTAAACAAGAAGCCTTTTGAAAATGGTCTTATTTAACAATCATTCAGAGACATTCAAACTCTTCCTGAATATAATACTTTCCATGAAGTCACCATAAAGTCTAAAAAAAACATGAAATGCATTACAATAACATTTCAAATACTCTTTTATGGTCACTTTCTCCTCCTTGCAGTTACCAAAGCAGATATCAGTAGGCTTTATAATCTGCCCGTTTGCAAGGGAAATGGTAAGGAATCTACATTTAGGATTCTCATTCACTTAGCTTAGTGTAAAAGATAAAAATATGGGTTATCAGTCTGAGTCATACTCAAAGCATCATTAGTTTAATAATGTAATGTTTCTTGCAATCTCTTATGCCTAGTCTATGACATTGTCATTATCTTTTTACTCTAGAATTGAAATTCTCTTGAACACTGTCGTTTTGATCCAGTTATCCAAAACTGCCAAATTACTGAAGAAAAATATAGCTCAAGTTGCCCTATGAATATGAAATAAGAGAAACGTCTTCTTAAAACCAAAGAAAAATTCATCGTTTGAATTTGTCAGAGCTGTTGTGTTGACCTCATTGTTGTATGCCTGTGAAACATGGCTAGTCTACCAAGCGCCATGCCAGGAAACTGAATTGCTTCCATTTGAACAGCCTTAGGAGGATTCTGAAGATAAGAGGATAAGATATCAGACTCTGAGGTCCTGCTTGAACTAAACTTCCAAGTGTTCAAACTATGCTTCAGAGAGCATAACTCCAATGGGCAGGCCACATTATTCTAATGCAAAATGTACTTTTGCCAAAAAGACTATTTTATGGAGAACTCACATGGAACAGGTGATCACATGGTGGTCAGAAGAAGCAATACAAGGACACTCTCAAGATTTCTCTCAAGAACTTTGGATTTGATTGTGCAACATGGGAGACAATGGCACAGGACTACTAAGCATGGCATGCCCACAGCAGAAAGGGTGCTGTGCTCTATGAGCAAAGCAGAATTGAAACAGCACAAAGGAAATGTAAGATGAGCAAATTTGGAGTATCCACACTAAATATTCACACAGACTATCTATGCCCAATCTGTGGTAGAGCATTTCTACCTCATATTGGTCTGATCAGCCACAGCCGTACACACTGAAACTTGACTTTATCATGGTGATGTTATGTTGGTCCTCTTTGAAAACGAAGGACAACAACCAAGCAACATGTCAGCATAAAAAATACAAAGTAATTATGCATTTGAGCATTGGTACAATATCTTGGAGAAGAGTATAGCATTTCATTTAATCACATTCAGCATTTATTTAGCACCTGTTTGCAAGGCACTAGGCTAGGCTCCAAGTAAACAAAGAAAATAAAATAGTCCTTGACCTCAAGGAACTTACATTTTATGGAGAATATAATACACACAAAGATAGGTAAATATAAAGTTTATATAAAACAGTACAAAGAAATGCTAAGAGTAAAGCTAGAGTGCCTCAGTGAATAAAAAGATCTCTAGGTCAGGAAGATCTGAGTTTAAGTCCTGCGGGTAGAAGTACAACCCTGGGCAAGTCATTTAACCTCTGGGTACCCTCAGTCAACTTTCTATTACATTGCATAGCAGTAATTACACTTATGAAGAAACCTTTCCTCACAAAGAGTTATTACCTATACCAATGAAACCACAGGTCTGATTTTTTTTTTAAAAAATCAAGAGAGAAAAAGATTATATAACACTTTTCTGCTACTTGTTTTAACAAGGAATGAGAGATACTAATAACTTGGTGGTGTGCCCACTGATGTGTGGCCTGGACCCCTAAACGGCTGACCATTTGATGGACCCATTTTGCTAGTACTAGATCATCTGTTGGTGTCAGAGTAGGGACAATATGTTGAGTAGCAATTGTTGCTAGTCAATCAGCATGTGCATTGTGCATTCTGGTGTGGTAAAGACTACATGAGTATCCACATGAAAAACTGAAAAGTTAGTAACCAAAGACATGTCCCATATATCTTCTCATAATCTTTTGCCCCAGAGTGGTTTTGATTTTTCCACATAGGCATACATGTAGCTATCCCATTAGCTACCACCCATGAATTAGTGAATATATGACACTATCCTCCTTGTTCTGTTTTAATAGTTTTGCATACTGGCCATAAGTTCAGGATATTGACTACTTCCACCTATCCCAGTACTTTCCAAAGTCCACCTAGGATATGGGCTATAGGTTACTGCTTTCCAGTGTCTTTTGTGGCCCAAATATTTTGCTGTCCCATCAGTAAACCATGCGTGTCTCTTTTGTTCTTCAGTTAATCCATCACAACCTTCATTCCATTTTACCAAGGATTGTAACAACTGTTGCTTTGGTTCACAGGATGTATCATTCGCTCAGTAACTATGTTTGCTATAGATTCATGTAAAGCAGAAACTCCACTTTCACCTATTTCAGATGTATTTTGAATATAATCATTTCCATTTAATTATGCCAGCCTTCTGTGCATGTCCAATTCCATGAGAAGCTGGGGTATTCATTACCCAGGTCATAGTTGGGATTCCAGGCCTTAATATTACCTAATGGCCAAAAAACAGCTGTTCAGTTTCTACCAAAGCCCAATTTGCATCTAACAACTGCTTTTCAAAAGGCGCATATTAAGCTCCAGTATTGAAGGGGGTTTCCTAGACCAAAATCCTAAGTGCACATTTCAGCTTTGTTGTTTTTGCCCTAAACTCCAGTTTGCAGATTCATCCTGTTCTGTCACTTGTAATTCCACTGGGACACTTTGCATAAGTCATAAATCTAGAGCCAATTATATAGTTTCCTTTGCTTCTTCAAAAGCTTTACTCTGCTCAAGTCCCCAAATTTATATTTTTTCCTAGTAATTTTATATAAGGGTTTGAAAATTTGTCCTAGATGTGGTATGTGATGTTGCCAATATCTAAATAATCCTATAAACTTTTGGGCCTCTTTCATACTTGTAGGGATAGGAAAATCCTGAATCTTATGTCAGACTTGCAAGAGAATCTCTTGCAGCTGCTTATTCAATTGTGTACCCAAAAACTTTATGGTTTGACCTGGCCTGCTTTTCATACGCTCAATTAAACGTATCAAACTCTTCTCCATTTCTTCTACAGTTTTTCCTTGTATCATAATATCATCTATGTAGTGGGTAAGCTGTACACCAGGTAGCTCCAATTCATCCAAAACTTCAGCCACAATCCTATAACAAATAGTGGGGCTATGCTGCTATCCTTGTGGCAAGCATGTAAAAGTATATTGTCGGCCCTGCCAAGTGAAAGTAAATTGGTCCCATTGTTTTGAATCTATTGGGATAGTAAAAAAAAAAAAAAAAAAGCATTGGCTAAATCAATAACTGCATAACAAGTTCCATCATATTTTTGGATCTTTTATATTAAGGTTATGGTATCTGAAATGGCATCATAGAAGGGACGAGTCACCTTATCCAGTTATCTATAATCCACTATCATCCTCTGTGTCCCATCTGTCTATCATATTGGCCAGAAAGGATTATTCCATCTGGTGGCTATAGGGACTAACAATCCTGCCTCAACATATTTCTTTCTAGTATTGATAATTTCATCTTGTATACCTGACACACAATATTGCTTTAAAGTAATCACTTCAGAAGGTTCAGGTAAAGTGATTAGTCCATTTTTATTTTACCCACTAAAACTGTATGAATTCCTGTCTTCCTTACGGCAAATTAGTATCTCCCTTCAGGTAAATTTAAAGTCATACCTATCAATATATTTATTCTAATGATGTATTCAGAAATGGATACAATTACCATGGTACATTCTTTCTTATGTAATCATCCAATTTACATCATTAGGTTGACTTGTTTGACTGATATTTCAGCTCCTCCCAGTCCTGTGATGGTGATAGGAGCTCCATGTTTAGACTTAGCAGGATTTCCATATATAAGGAAGGCCTCTGCCCCGATATCTATTAATGCCCTAGTTACAGTATTTGATCCATTTTTCCAATATATAGTCAAATTGATATGGGGTCTGTAATCCTATCTGTGTATTTCTTTAATCTGAGCTGGGGCTTGGCCAACTTCCTATTCTCCCTAAAGGTGTGACAAACTTGAATACAAGGGTTCAAGAGCATTTGTAGGGGCAGTTCTTACTTCTCTGTTTTGTCTAGTATCAAGTCCCTTTTCTCAGTACATTCCACATAGTTCATTAGTTGACATACCATCTATGCTTCCAAAATGTACCCCTGCTCTCAATAAATGAGTGAACGATTTTTTCCTTGTCAATTTATTTTGATTTTGAATTCATTGGTTATTTACTCTTCTCTCTCTAGGAATTTTGTCTTTTCCCCAGTCCCCTAAGACACTTAACTGCAAAATCTTGTCCAGCACCTCCAAAAGATGGTGCCCTGTTTTCCCAATTATTAGTCAAAATTAAGTGCTTGTAAATAGGAGGAGTTGTCTTCACTATTATATCCCAACGGTAAACTGCAAAGGGAGTATCACAGTATACATCTGCATTTCTGATCATTATGACAGTCTTCATTACATCCTCCTTTAACTTACTTATACAGTCCCTAAGTGAATACCAAGGTCTATCTCCACTAGGCCACATAGAGTCAGTAGGCTACTGCCTACTTCAACCTTCTGCTGGCAAAGTAAACAGATTAGTTGTATTGTTATCTCCTTGCAGATTGTAATCTCTAAATTTTGCTGTACAAAAGGATTCTAATACCTAAGAATTTCAAGCAATCCATACTATCTATAGATACTCTTCCAGCCCCTTCATCACTGATTCTCACCATCCAAAATATTAACGATTCTTCCATCCTTTGGGTGAACTGACTCAAACTACTATCTGTGATCTCCTGCTGAGTTAAATCCTCAATTATTTCCCTAAACCCTGTGTTCTCCTGTTTCCACCTTCCTATTGGGCATGCTTCTACCTGAGAAACTTCTCCCTCAAACATTGTCTCAATTCCTTGCTCTGATTTCCTTACATCACTGTGGCAACCAGGCTGAGTCTGTACATTTCTTTTGTCAGCCTTCAGTTTTTTCTGAGCTAAATGAATAGCCTTTTCTTCCAACTGAGATTCCCCCTAGCCTGCCCTTTTAAAGGAGAGTCCAAAGGCTGAAAATTCCCATGCAAACTAACTTTTTTCCATCTGAATTTTTTCCTTAAGCAGCTCCTCTATGTTTTTGTACATAATACAGTAACCTATTAATAAAATCCAGCCTCTTCTATTTACCCCTACCAGCTTCTTCTCTGGGGTAATTGGAATTTCTTGCAAACACCTTCCCAAGTTTCTAGGTTCCCCCTCTTGTAACCTCATGGCCCAGTTTTCACAGGGTCCAGTGCTTTTAGCCCATTCCCAGCAAGGGAAGAATACAGTAAATCACCCCAACATGAGATGCCAGTTTCTTCCTCTAAATCCTTTCTGCCTCCAAATAGAGATTTAATACTCTGCAATCCTGTTCGAGATGCCAAATGTATCGCCAAGGCAATATTACAGCATTGGTGGTGACTATGAATTTGCTGGCATAGTTCTCAATCACAAAATATAAAAGATTCTCCATATAGAAAGCACGAACAAAATATTTATTTAGACACCAGAGAGCCAAATACCAGAACCAATAAGTTAAATCTGTCATGATGACCAAGAAGTTAATAAACATCATCACCACAGGGAGGAAAGCCATTCCCAAGTCTCTCTCAGCCCCTCTGCTGGAACCTCCTCCTCAAAAGCAAACACTCACAAGACTGAGCCATCCTGTGCCTGCCTGCTTGTGTCCTCTCTCCTCTGCCCTGACTACACTCTCTCACTTTCCCCTGGTTCTGCTCCATCCTTCCTGTTCCATTCATTCATCAAGCTCCTCCCACCACATGTATCTTGGGCCTCCAGGTGATTCAAGTAGGTCACATGGGCCTATTAATGAATGAGAAAGATCTTTCCATTTAAATTGCTATTACAGGGGCTTAGAGTGACATCATGTCACCCTTGAACTGAGAAACTATCACTATACCTAGACCACCCTCACCACATTCAAAGAATGTATGTCCCACCCAAACCTGAGTAGGAGACAATGGTCCCATCAAGATGAGGTCTAATCTCATTATCAGCAATGACCTTCAAGTGACTGAATTTTTAAAATTAGGACTTTAGAAAAAGGGCGAGGGGAGTTCTGAATCTCCTGAATTATTAGTTATTAATAATTATTTCTCTCTTTGTCATGGCTTACCTTCTCCTTAATTATGCCCTGTCTTCTTCATGAAGCCTTTCCTGACTCCATTTCCTGTCCTCCCTCCCAAACTATCTTGCCTTTAACTGTTTTGTATGTATTTGTATTTGTTTCATATTTATGCTATTTATATCTTCATATATTTTTTGCCTCTCTATTAGTCAAATCAACCAGTATTTACTAAGCCCTATTAGAATAAGGATTGTTTCTTTGTATTTGCATCTCCCACATCTAACACAGTAGCTGGTATTCCTAATAAGTGATTGTTGAGGAAAGCCTAGTTTCCTTTGTCCATTCCCATTACAAAGGTATGATACGAAAACCTTTTGACAGCAGAAAACAACGTCAGTTCAGAGAGAGAGATGAAGATGCATGTTAGCCCTATGGGTAAATAAGTCACTCTATTGAGTGGGGAAAATCTTTGTGAAGCAGTAGCAAGAAAACAATTTGCTAAAACATCTGTCGAAGCAAAAAGCTCCAGCTCATTGGAATTTCACTTACTGAATGCTCAAAAGCCTGCCAGAAAAACAGAAATCCAGGCACCATTATATCGGCAAGAAGAAACTATGAGCAGTAGTTACTGTATTGGCATCTGCTCTTTGCTAGTTAGTGATCAGTTTAATTTTTCTTCTTTGCATAGCTCAGGCAAAATCAGGCTAATTCTGAGCTTGTAAGTAAGGTCTTCATTATAGCATGATCTCCCTAGCAAATGTTTCCCTGATTTGCCCTTTTAGGATTCTGTCCCAAAGCCAAATTAGGCACTGCTTGGGGCTTGGAAAACCCACAGCAGTAGAGAACACCGTCAACTCACTCATTAATCCATTTATTCAACCAAGTAATATGTGCAGGCTTGGAGAAGAAATCATTTGAGAAGTATCATGGTTTCAACTAAATATAGAATGTAAAAAGGCCTGAACCAAGACACTCACTGCCTCCTGACACAACCCATCCTACTTTGGCATAGCTCTGAATGTTAAAGCGGTCTTATTTATATCCATCTGAAATCTGACCCTTTGAATGCTCTACCTCTTATTTCTGAATTCTAAACTTTGGGTCAAATAGAAAGAGTCTAATCCCATTCTTCATGCTCCTTTCTACAGAAAGTCACTCTAAATTCTTCCTTTCCCCTTCTGGCCTCACTTTCCTCCCTCTGAAATCATATTACTAGAGGGAATTAGTATTTATACTGTTCTCTACCTTTTGATTCCTTTACATCCTTATTCTATTGTTGCTAAATCTTTTCCAAACCCCAAACCTAGTCTATGGCCCCCAACTCCCTCCAACCACCCCTCCTCTGCCATGTGTCTTTTTTTCCTCTCTGCTTCTGGATGCTACCGAAAAGTTTTACTTCAAGCTGAGCTCATTTCAAATTTATGTTATCTACTCTCAGCTAGGCCTTCATTACTGCATAGCAATCTTTTAATTCTTTTCCAATTGACTCTTCATTGTATCCCCTCCTCTCCTCCTCTATCTCCCTTATAGAAACTATTTACAGTCAAAATCTGATTTTAATATCATATAGGCCTCATCTCTCAATCTTGTGCACAAAAATAACATGAGACTTCAACAAATGTTTTGCTGCAGTTTAAGTACATAATGTCTACAACATTGCCTTAGCTCTACCTATCAAACCTATAGAAAAAAAACATATAGGAAAAAAAAGAAATGAAATGAGTAGAATATTGATGAAGCCATCTTGGTTCTTAGTGATTCTTGTTTTCTGAAAGGTTCATAGGCCTCCCCTTTCAAAACGTAATTCTAGAATTTTGCCAAGAACTAAAGTCATTTATCATCCTGTAATCTGAAAACTCTATTCTCTTTTCTTTATTTGAAAACTGGGATATTTGGCCATCTTGTGGCACTTCTGTTCTGTATGGTTTTTTAACCAGTAATCACTTCTGCCCCTTCTTTCAGATGCATGGGTACATAGCTCATCTTTGCCTGGTGATTTAAACTGATTGAGACTAAGTACTCTCTTACTGTCTCCTCTCATCTTGGAGTTCAACTTCCTATTAGTGCTTTTTCTTCTCTATTTCCCAGTCCTAAAAGTATTGTCCTTGGAAGAATGAGAAAACTGAAGAACAGAGATGTGAACCAATTTCTCATGACCAATCAGTTAAGGCTGACACCTAAGTCTTCCAGGGTTCCACTGTTTCACATTCCCTCTCTAGATAAAACATGGTCTTTTGTTCTCAAGCAGCTTACAGCTAGGAAGAGATTGAGGACATAAGGTACTAAGAGGAGATAAGAGATCAATTCCAGATAAAGAATCAAGGAAAGTTTCCTGGGGAAAAAAGTAGGATTTAACTTAGGTCATGTCTTTGCTTCTAATTTAATATATTGATACCTAAAAAACACATATGGACAAAGCATCTGGCCTTATACTGCTCTATATCACAAATTTATAATAATTTTGTCTAGTACATTTACAGAGAAAGCATGGTAGGTATAGTGGGTAAGGAGCCTGCCTCATAGTCAATAAGATCCAAAACCTACATCTGATACACATTGACTGTGTCACCCTGGACAAATCATTTATCCTCTCAGGATCCCCAGGCAACTCTCTAAGACTAAAATTTCCACATAAGATGGCAATCTACATTGATAAATGGAGTTTCATCACCAGCAGTTTCCTATTCCAACAAAATCATAGGCCTAGCGAAAAAAAACAATCTCAAATTATTTAGGACATCTCATTTCATCAGTATGGGAATTCCTTCATCAAACATAATGGCAACCTCTCTAGGAGTTGGAAAAATGGTCTTCAAGAGACATTGTGACCAAATCATTCTAAATTTGGTCTTCAGACAGTAAATATAAAGTCTGAGCTCATACACAAATATTTTTTAGTTTGGAGGAAGATACCAGGGAAGACACTATCCTAGCCTTCAAGAACCCTGAATCCCCTAGAGGCCATGACAAGGCATGGGAACAGAATGAAAATACTACAAGGATTCATCTTTCATTGATATAACTATTCTTTCTATCTTACTCTGCAACTTGGTAGATCACACCCTTTCTCTGATTTAGCAAATGATCTTGAAGAGTTGAAGTAATGAAAAATAAAAATAAAGAAAAACTGCCCATTGGACAACCTAATGACAACCTTCTTTGAACTTACCTCAACTCATACTCAAGTTGTAAGCATATAGGAAAAATCTGCCAGAAGTTATATTCTGGGGACACAGTCTTTGAGAACTCAAGGTCTCCCCTCCACAATGAAGCATCAAAGGAGAAGGTCAATAGAGAAATTTTATAATGAATGTAATATTACAGTAAATTACTTTTTAAAAAGAAAGTCACAGAGTCTCCAGCAACCATAAATATGAAAATATCTGTGTCTTCACTGTTCTCTCTCTATTGCACTATCCTAAGTAACTAGACCCCCACAGATTATCTTATATCTCTTTAAATATGCATCCATCTTATGCACATGGCAACAGACAACTGATAAGTAATAAGAAAAACTGGAGGTCTCATCATTTTCCTTAACACACCAAAGAAGATGTCTCTTAATTTACTTCAGGAAGAGAGATATGAGAGTGAACAAGACATTCAGCCTGTGCTAAGTGAGAAGTAGTGGAAAGAGTGCTGCCCCTGGAGACAGAGGATCAGATCTCAGTTCCTAACTTCATCATTTATTAATTGGGTGACTGAGCAAATTACTTCTCAGTGACTCACTGAGCCTCGGTTTTGTCACTCATAAAATGAAGACAATCATCACTGTGTTCTCTACCTCACAGGGTTGCTGCGAAGAAAGCCTTGGTAAAGCATAAACTACTCTAAAGAGGTGAGTTGCTCTGGTTTTGTTGTAACAAGGAACTATTAGAGCAGTAAACTATACCTTGATCTCTCTAATGTGTACATCAACCATATTTGTCATGCATGATGTTCCTGTAGCAGCTCCTTAAGGGATACTTAAGGACTGTAATTATTTTCCAGTAAAATCCACCAGTCAAGTCTGCAAACAAAATCTTTGTTTCATATTGGCTTCTGGTTTCCCTTGTCTGCTAAGCTTGACATTTGTCCCTTTTTTTCTGTCAGCCAACAGCTATAAGATGAGCAAGCCAAGTGACAGAAATTATTGTCTCCCCTAAGATGCTTCTCATTCTTTTTGTCAACTCATGCACAGAGGATTACAAAGCTAGATGTATTTCCTGAGTAGAAAAATTCATCTAAGAATCTGAAGGAAATACTGACATTGAATTTTAGCAGATGTTAAACAGCTGGATCAGCTATACTACAAGAAGAATGTGTTCTTTTGCTACTCAAAATCAAAATAGCAAATGACCACTATTATCACAAACCTGAATGTGAATTACATGGAAAATATAAAGTTCTTGCCTAGAGTATTTACAATTATGCCAATTAAAAATTGTGACCAATGTCACTACATTTTAGCTGTATTATTTTGCAGTGTTGTCTGTTTCAGAAAGGCTTCAAAAAGGAAGTGGTATGTGAGCTGAACAATCAACAATATTTCTTAAATATCTACTATGTGCCAAGTCCTATGTGAGACACAGATACAAAGAATGAAACACCTGCTCTGTGTATCTACTTCCATCATGTGAGGAAAATGTGGAATTTAAACTACCTAGGGATGAGTCACCATCCTCAAGTGTGTGGGGCAGTTATGGAAACATTAAAACAACATATTAGAGCAGGAAGTAGCAGAAACATTTCTGGAACTAGTAAGTTTCACATTGATCTAGAATAAGAACTAACTGACCTTCATGGGAAAGATGCAGTATTACTATTTGCATCCTGCTTTGTTGATAATGATTTTACCTTCTTCACTTTGATTAAGATGATGCCAAACTGTGAAATTTATTCTTATCCTAGAAACCACACCCTCATGATCCAGGGAATTCATAACAGCAGAGTGCCAAAGTTATATATTTCACCATTATGATGTAAGCCATCTCAGAGAAATGCTAAAAAGATCAAACTCATCAGTTCCTAAAATTGTTATTTGAAACTATTCACTTAATGGATGGAGTGGTATGTCCTTTGAAAGAACTAGGTGATGTAGCCCATGAATATGGAGTGATTACCCTTGTTAATGAAGTCTACACTATAGAATTATATGGTGCTTGAGGTTGTGAAATAGGTGACTGAGAAGGAACCATGTACAAAATGGACATCGTTTCTGGAACCTTGGCAAAGACTTTGATTCTATTGCTGGTCATATTGCCAGAACAAGTTCTTTAATACAACATTCAATCCAATGTTACTGACTTTATTTTCACTACTTTCCTCCCACCTATGTTTCTGACAGGCATTCTTGAAATCATCTATACTTAAAAGAGTGTAAAAGGAGGAGCCTTTCACTGTCAGCACCAGTATGATGTCAAACTTATGAGACAAATTATTATGGATATAGACCTCCCTGTTTCACTGTCCTAGTCAAATCATTCCAGTCCAGGTGGCAGATGCTGCTAAAGAATACAGGGGTCTGTGACCAACTCATAAGCAAACATCACATCTACATCCAAGTCATCAACTCCCTAATAGTCCTATCATCCAGATGAAAAGCTCCTCTATATTGTCCTCTTTCCTAGGCTTCTTAAATTTTTTTCACTCGACACCTTTTTGTGTTTTGGCAGAGTTTCTCAGCATTACATGGCCTGAGGGTACATACAGTACAAAGTGTACATGCTTTGTGTTCAAAACCAAGGCTATAGGGAAGTTGTATAATGCAACACAGGCAAATGCTGTCAGAAACACCTTGGATTCACTTTGTGTTTGATTTTTAATTAATTTTTGGTCATTGCACATTCTTACTGTTGCCAAATTTTTCTCAATCCCATATGGGGTCACAACTCACCATTTAAGAAGAGCTTTCAGGACCTAGAGAACCTATAGGACCCTTGGAAACTTGCATTCTAGCTTCTTTAAGACACCCTTACACTTTGAAGTTTTGAGCGAGAGAAAAAAAGCCTACTTTTGGGACATGATCAACCTGGTTTCTGTCAGTCCCTAAAAGAAACCTCCAAAAGGCCATCTGATGTCACCCAGTCCCCTAGTCATGTTATCTCTATAACCTCAAATATGAATTAACTTATCTTAAATTTTAATTCATATTAGTAACAGTTCTAAAAATAAATTGCTATTAAAGAAAAAAAGGAGACCAGAAAAAAATGGGATGAGATGACTTAAAAAGAGAAATTCTACCTGGATCACAATTTTACCTGGGTATTTTTCTGCTTCTTGGAATAAATTCAGATAACAAATAATTAAATTTAAATATTTACTGAGTATGTGCTTTTCTCCTAGTCCTGACTTAGTCATGTACTAGATATGTGGCCCTGGGTATTACCTTTAATGTCAGGCAAAGTGAATTACCTGAGGTTACACAGCCAGCAAATACCAAATGCAGGATTCATACCCAGGTCTTCTGACTCACACTCTAGTGTTCTTTTCTCCTGTGGAGAATAGCCAGGATGACCGGTTAATGATAACCAGTAAGTGAATAATCTCTATCTATAACCCCATGTTGGAAACATCTTAGCAGAAGATTGGAGACACAAAAAAGTGATTTTTCTCCCCACTGTCAACATATGCTAGCTAAATCAAGGTAAACTCTGTATCTCATTTTGTCCAAATATGAGCCAGGGAGAATAAGGTTCACAAAATCTCTGACTGTTAACACATGGAAGCTTTTAGGTGAAAAATAAAACAAAATACATCTTCTGTTTCATGGATAGTATTCTACATCATTTTTCATAATAATAGATACTGATTTGATTACTTTGCATGAAAATGTCTTGTGTCCACAATTGTCCCCAGTATTATTTAGTAGGTATTCTTTTAAAAGTGGTAGCATAATTTTACTACCCAAGCTAGTAAAGTGGGAACAATAGTGGCACCTACTTCCCCTGGGTTGTTGTGAGGATAAAATGAGGTAATATTTGCAAAGCACTTTCCCAACCATAAAGCAATATGTAAACACTAGCTATATTTTGGTATTGCTATAAAGGAAATCTGTCTGAATAGCATTACCGCAAAGTCCCCAGAAATGGCATTTAAAAGACTAGTTACACCTACTTCTTGTTTTCTTAGACACATCTGAGTCTATCCATCCTAATAGAATTGACCAAACCCTAATCAACCCTTCTCATTGTTTTGGCTTCCTAAGGGTACATTTCTTTATAAAGTGATATAGTTTTAAGGGGAGAGAATGACTTTACCTTGAGGGGCTGTGAGATAACACAAGTATAAAATTAATGTGAAATTAGATTAAGTTTTTACTGTACAGACATAACTTTCCTATTGCTGTTCAAAATCACATTTATCAGCAGGTGTTTCATTTCTAGAAGACAACTCTTTGAGACATTAAGCATAACTTCATACCACACAGGAGAATCTTTAATCATATTTGCCAGCATGATGGGGGTTAGGCAGTAGAAATTCAGCTGGGAGGAACCTGGAGCCATCTGGTCATAAAAATATCAGACTAATACAATGAGGGTTTGGTTTCTTCCCTTCTTTAGTTTAAATAACATCAGGCAAACCTATAAAAAGGGAACTAAATATATGGATAGTAATTCAATGCTGATCATCTGAACCAACCTTAACCTGATCTTATCATATAGTATTAGATATCAAAATCCATCATTTTAAGAACCATATTAATTATAATTCTGTACCTCAATGACTCTGTTATATCATCAATGTGGCAACTCCTTCTACTGATGCAAGTCGTAATCCATCCATGTCCGACCATACCATGTGACTCTTGACTATGACTTCCCACAAATTTTCCACAGGGGGACCACTCAACAAGTTAGGAGTTTTTCTCTTGGCATTGAATTGTCAAAGAAAAATATATTTTTAATATATTCTGCATTTTAGGCACAAGAATACAAGAAACATATTTATTATTGCTCTAAATCCAATTTTTTTCCTAATTTAGAGAGAAAAATGTCCAAACTGAAATAGTCCCTCTCCTCCATGCACTTGAATATCTCTCTATACCCCAAGAAAAACTGAGATAACATCTAGAGGAATCTTAAATAGAGAAAAGATTATAATATGCTAAAAGTACAATTTGAAATTAGCATCCCACAATCAAATAAGATAATCGTTGTAAAAGTATTATCCTCGTACACAACAGGAGCTTAATAAATGTTTTTCCCTTTATCTTCACCTAGAAATATTCAACCACTTCCTCAATAAATCCCTTCAAGAACTGAATGCGTGTCCTCTCTGCAGATCAATTTCTTAATTCTTTCTGAATGAATGAAGAGGGCAATTGTTCTATTTGAATCTGCTTCTACAAGCCTGATATCAGTGAAGCCCAAGTGATCCTCTGGCATTTACTCTAGTTGTCACTGTCAGTAGACAGCACAGAATGATGGCCACATCATTATTATGAATGAAAAGTCAAGGACACAGTTTCTCTAAGAATTATCATAAAATATAGAGAACACATCCAGAATGTTGGAAGAGAGATCCATCCACGGGGAAAAGCTTGGACAAGATGACCTCCATGGTCCCTTCTGACTCTTTAAGTTTCAGTGACTAAGACAAATATATTGGCTGGACTCCTAGTGCAGAAAATTGCTCATGGTGAGACAAGTTAGAAACCTTGGGAAGACAAATTGACTATTTTGTATCACTAATACATAGTATGATACAGCTTTCCAAACTGCCTAACTCAATTCAATAAATATTTATTGAGTCGCTATTATACTAATTCATGGAGATACAATGACACAGAGACAAAGTACCATTAAATTCAATTCAGTAAACACTTACTAAGCATAAATTATGTGCCAGACACAATTCTTCAATCTATTACATAGATAAAATAAAACATAGTCATTACCCTCAAAGAGCTTAAAAATTAATGGGGAGAAACATTCCATGTATGCAAAATGTATGTTCTATTAGATTCCATGCAAAAGGACAAAGGAGAGATTCAGATAAAATGCCTTCTGAAAATTTGAGGAAGCAATCATTGCTTTCAGATATGGTGGAAAGTTGTGAAGAGGGTGGTCCTTGAAGTAAGACAAGGATTTCAAGAGGTGGCAATGAGGAAGGAGGGTATTATAAGCATGGTGGACAGCATGTGATGGAGGCAGAAGTCACTAGAACAAAAATCAAGAAATGGCAGTCTGATTGGAGCACAGGAATCCAAAGATGAAATCACCCTCAGGCAACTCTGAATCAGACTTTAATTTAAATAGAGTCATTTGCCTGTGTGTGTGTGGCTTTATTTCCCTGAACTTGACTGAAACTAGAACCCAAGAGTGGTGGTAAGCTTGAGGCACATGTTTCTTTGTATTCTTTTCGTATCAATGAATGTTCCACTAGCCGTTTTGATGCTATTAGACATTGTTAGCTAGAATAAAAATGGATGTGGTCTAGTTACTTTTTCTGGCAATTCAAAACCACACTAACACAGGTTCCAAATGACAGAGTCAACCTAATTAATTGTGGATGAAGTCAGGAGTATGCTAATAAGTATTTAAGAACTAGGAGAGGTGGAGTCTATACGCAGATTTTAAGTTTAATCTGTGTTGTTAATACTTTTTAAAATCTAGAAAATAAATAAAACAATAAAAGTCTGGCTTGTAGCAACTATTGGTTTCTGAGAAATAAAGGGAGACATAGGAGATACTGGCACAAGACCATACCAGCACAATAGAAGGTGCTGTGCTCAATCTGCAAAGCAAAATTACAGTAGTTCAAAAGAAACATGAGGTGCACAAATTTAGAGACATCTCCATCCCAAATATTCATATAGACTATTTGTACCTGATCTGTGATAGAGCCCTCCAAGCTTACCTTGGTCTGATCAGTCATAGTTGGACATACTATATGACCCCCAACATTGTTACATCATTTTGGTCTTCAGGTATGAGAAACAACAATGAATGAATGAATGAAATGCCCACACTAAAAATTTGATAATCAGCTCTGGCAAGCTAGTTAGAGATAGCTCCAGCACACACCTGGGTGAGTTCCAAAGAAGCTTTGTCTCCAAATTCTTCTTGACGTTGTCATGCTCAATTAAATACTCTGTTGATATTGATAAGCTTTGGCTTGTTCAAGTTCTCAAGTTGTTAGGAGTGAAGAATTTGTTATTATTCTACTTATGTCATAGGGAAAATGAGAATTAGTGAAACAGCTCTCTTTGAGCAGGGATCTTGAATGAATCATAAAGATAATCTGAAATAGTGCTATTTACTAACCACAGTGCCAAGAGCAATCTATTATGACATTGCTATGGTTCTTGATGATAATTACTATTTTGATTATTAGGTAATGAAACTATAACAGTACTATAGTTTAAATGTCATGAGCTAAGTTAATTTCTAGGGGCTGATCTGAAAACCTCATTCTCATATCTAACAGTTATTTTATAAAAAGTGTTCCATGTTCCCAATACATGAGTCATAAACTTTTGAAAGAAAACCAAATAGTATGTTAGGAACTACCTGTGTAGAGAAATTTGTCCTTTCATTTAAAGAGAGCCTTGAACATCTCAAATGCTGTATTTTTTAGATATTTTCCATTTATAAGTGATATGGGTAACTTCTTCAGGTAACTGTTATAGTACACCAAAGAAACAGTATGTTCTTAACAGATCCCTGAAATGGTTTTTCAAAGTTAGAGGAAATATGAGTAGAAAAAGTTCTAAATATAGTGAATAAGTAATTCCTTGTTTCTATTATGGTTCCTTTTCTGTTTTATGTCTGCAAGATATTTAAAATAAATAATCTGGGTTGAATTTATTATTACAAATTAGTTTTTAATTCAGGTATCATTCAATCCAATTCAATTCAATCCATACTGTGTCTAGGGAGTTTGGCTTCTAAACATAAAAGGAATCAAAACTTTCTTCTGGACATGAAGCAATTATAGAGACAGAGTTCTAAGATATCCCTATTGTGTCTTAGCTTTGGGAGTGTCATATTTTGCTATGAGATAAATATAAAAACCCTTTAAAAAAAAGAAACTAAGAGAAGATACCATAGGTTCTCAGAACACTTCATTGACAAGCTCTAGCTACAACTTTTTTTCAACTATGCACATGATTTGACAATGGAAAAGATTTTTCTTTATTGTTCAGCTGTTATCTAATTTCACATTCATCTGATATTTCAGGGGCTGCCACTAAGCTTCTAAATGTAAGTGAACATAAATAAGATTATCTGTAGCTGATGTCAAGAGAGTGAAGCCTTGGTTATTAAGGAGTAAATGTCAGTAGGACCACAATCAATATTATTTGGGGAGGAGAGGGAATGACTTTGGAGTTTTTATGACATTGAGATTATGGAACCACCCAAAGGATAGAATAAGCTAATTGTGTACCTGGGTCTAATATATTGTTTTACTTTCTCTGATTATCCAGAACACTAGCATCATCATCATCAAATATATGTTTTCATAGCTACGTGTATGTCCTATTTGACATTTTTTATTCTGAATTGCACTGACAAGAGAAGCATCTTGGTGCAATGGATATAGACAGAATCAAGAAGCCTAGCATTCAACTGCTTCTGACACATACTGGCCACTGGCGATCATGATCCTAAAGATAACTTCTCAGTGCACCTAAGCAACTCTCTAAGACTATATAGTGCTAAGAAGGTATGATATGCATTGGTACTGTTTAGTCTGCCTCCAATTACATGCAGCAGTTTTATAGAGTCAGAGAGAATTTCCTCCCTGGGAGTTGCCTGTATGATGATGGAATCATGGGTACAGAACAAAAAACAAAGACATCCAATCACAGTTGACATCAAAATGAAAAATTAAGTAGGAGCATTCAGGTAGTATGATATTTGGATTAAAGGAAGTATTATTAGAATTCACATCATGGTTTTGTGCCAAATTAATTTAACAAACTTTCCATATCCAAATTTCTAATACCTGTGCATATGGCCTTGTGTTCTGTAAGATTTTTCAAATATCCCATGTTCCAACATAGAAGTCATTGAGTCAAAATATGGTAATATTGAGAAGAAATCTAGAATCTCTCTGAACAGACTAATTTTTAATTCCTTTGGAAAAAAGAGAATAATCTGATATTGAATTGTTCCATCAAAATGAGACAAAGTGGTTATCAATTAAGAATAAAGAGGAAAAATCAAGTCCTTAATTTCCCAGGGCACACAAAGAATTGAAGAACTGGTGAGGTAGAGGAGGAGGTTTCAGGAAGACAAAGTCTTAGTGACTGGGGTCTGTCTATTCAAACATTTCTGAATCTACTTGGCTGTATTGTTGTCTGAGCCATATCTTGACATTTTTTCTATCAGAATAGGATTTTTTTTTGTTAAATCTAGGTAAATTCTATCAGTAGCATTTCCCTGATGTACCAGTCTAGCAACTTTTTTGTAAAAATGCAATCTAGTCAAACTGTCATAACCTATTTTTGATGAATCCTCAAGAAACTTATTTTAAAGTAGATAAGTATCGATTCTTGATAGTGTTATCATTGATACCATCACTAACTGAATCTAGCATGATAGGCCAAAAGTTGCTGACCCTCTCAGAGTAGTTTTCACCCTCCAAACACCTCAAGAGTTATCCAAAGGTATTATCAACTATAGGAGAGAGTCCACTGGATTGGGAATCTGGAAGGCTTAGGCTCAAATCCTTGGACACTTTACTAGCTGTGTGACCCCAGGCAAGTCACTTAACTTCTCTAGGTCTCAATTTTCTCCTTTATAACATGAGAGTATTGTCAATCCCTAGGAAACTCTGAGACCCGTATCCTATTCTGACTAGTAATTTCTCATCATCCCTCGTCCCCAAGGTAATCTCCTGGGAATCTCTGCTGTGATAAGCAGTTTCCCAGAAGAGAAAGCGCCAAAGACATTTCCACAATCCCTCACTCCTGCAATTTAGCTATTGTGGTAACCCTACAGGTGACTAAGGGTAAGGTCAACAGCCTGCCTTTGTTGGCTAGAAGCCAACATAAAATCGATCCTTTGATTTTTCTAGGAATATGCTATCACACTGCAATAAAAAACTTGTGAACCATCTACTGTTTCATCTACCTACCTAGCTGTCTTGCCCGAATGTCTGTAACTTCAATCTATAACTCCCCTCACTGAACTTCACTATCTGAATAAAACAGTGGTTGTTCTGAATTGCAATTCTTTGACCTTCTTGATTTACGATTACCTTTTTTATATCATTTTTATATAGGGTTAAAAATTCAATAACCTTGAAGAGCTCTTGTGGATAAATTGCATGATATTAGCAAAACTCCATTGGTGCTGAGAGGGCATCACTGCCATTAAGGTAAAAGCATAATAACGGTTTATGAAAAGTAGATTAGAGAAAGCTGTATTATAGTTTCTCCATGTATAAGCTTATTCATTGCTTTCATTCTCCAAGAGAAGTTCCCTTTTATTCCCTGCTCCCCTCCCCCACTGTTTCCACTCACTGGCATCTCTCTCTTTTCCAATTCAGAGATTACTGGAGATTCAGAATTGTGCCATCAGCTATAACATCTGTAAGAGCTTGTTCCTCACTATTTCCCCAAATGCATAAATAATGTGTAGCAGAAACAGGGACCCAAAGCTATACATCACCTCAGATTTCAAAGCATCAGCAGAGCTTGTCCCAGTACCCACTTTCTCAATGTTCAAATCAAGCATAGTAAAAACAAATACAACTCTCACAGGAATGTGTGTGTGTGTGTGTGACCCACAAACTGTAGTGATCTATAGCCAAATGAGTTTCCCCAGGGCCATTCATATTGACTCAAAGACTCTGAATTTCCACATGGTCTCACTGCTCTCTGAATCCATACTCTCCTAAATACTTCTACCAGAACACTGCCTCCCCATCCATACTCCATTCTTCATTCATTGCTCTATAAACCCAAGAGACTAACTTCTTCCTACCTCATTCTAAACAATAATCTAATTAGAATCAAAGGGACATCTAGATACTACCTAAATGGCCAGGGAATTTGAGAACATTACTAACAGTAATAGGAAGCCATATGACCACAGCACCTTCCCTGCAGAAATCATTGCCATTCTCAATTTTCAAAAAATTCATAGAGGATGGAGTCAACAGATCATAGATCTAGAGATGAAAGGAACTTCAAAGGATTTCTAGCCCAACTCCTTCATTTTACAGGTAAGGAAACAGAGGTGTGGAGAGGATAAGTGACTTACTCAATATCAACAATCACTAGTTGTTTTTTAAATCCGAGGTCTCCAGTGTCAAACATCTTAGGAGGCAAAGATGTGGACAAATTTCAGGGTTTTTTCATAAGGTAAAGTCTCTGTATATCTTACTAGATCTAGTGACATTATCTGATGATTAGTTAGCTCACAACATTCATGTAGTGGAGGGGGGATTTGATTTCCCTTTCCTAATTCAATTGATGTAATCAGGTGATGTAGTCAAAATGAAGATGTATTAACATGTTGATGATGCCTAATGATTAAGTATAATCATCTCTCTCTCTCTCTCTCTCTCTCTCTCTCTCTCTCTCTCTCTCTCTCTCTCTCTCTCTCTCTCTCAGAGAAGAGGCAAAGGAAATAACTGGGCTGAAATTTTCCCAGGTCTATGGGGACTTAAAAACAGTGAAGTTCTAGCTGCAGCAAGGGTTTGAAAGTAGAAACCAGCAGTCAGGAAAGAGCTCAGCTCTTCATCTCTTGAAAGAAGAGGAAAGGAATGTCTCTCTTCCCCTCCTCTCCTTCATCGGTCATGACATCTATCAGGAGAGTTACACAGAAGACACTCTATTACATAGTTGAAAAGTCCATTTGAAAGATATCAAGGAACAGTTAAGGAGAAAAAACATGCATTTCTGACAGATACAGAAAAGCAATAACTTAATTCTAGAAGCAGTTTCTTAGAGTGGGACCTTTGGCAGCAAAAAGGAGAGACAGTCGTGAATTCAAGAAACAGCAAATCCTGGTAATAGAGAATTATGCTTTGTAAAGACTAGTCAGGAAAGAAATTCAAAACCCATTGATGGGAGGAGCCATGGCCGTATATTACCTATACCATAGTGTCAATCTACTCTGTGTGTTCAAGTTAACGCTCCTGGATACATACATATGTACAACATCCCAAGGTGTTGGAAGAACTCAGCTATGATTGCTGTGTCACTTGAGGAGATCTTTTGAAGATACTTGAGAAGAGGAAAGGAGCTACAGAAATGGAAATGGGAAATTGCCATTCTCAATTTTCAAAAAATTCATAAAGGATGTAGCCAACAGATCATAGATGTAAAGATGAAAGGAACTTCAAAGGAGTTCTAGCCCAACTCCTTCATTTTACAGGTAAGGAAACAGAGGTCTGGAGAGGATAAGTAACTTACTCAATATCAACGTAAGTAGCAAATGTCATAGGCAGGATATGAACCCAGGAACTCTAACTCCAAAATCAGCAATGTTTCTACTACAACAATTCAACCCCATAAGTATTTATAAAGCATTCAGGTACTATGCCTAATGCTAGGGACATAAAGATAAAAATAAAAATACTCAATACCCTGAAGGAGTTTCCATTATAATAGAAGGGAACAACAAGTTCTTAGAAAGTTAAATAAAAAATACATACAAAGTAATTTGGGAAAGGAGGCACAGCTTTAATGTGAAAAGCAATTTGTTAGCAGAATGGTAGTTCCAAAGAACGCAACAAGAAAGACCTCTTATAGTCACATAGTGGATAAAATTTAACAAGAATATTAAATGACTTTGCATGCTGCTGGCTATTTTTCAGGAGAAACAATATAAAGGAAGAAAAATGCATAACTGGGAAAAATAAAAAGATGGACCTGTCATGTATTGAAAAAGTAAGGCATAACCAATGGATAGGCTTTGAACTCTATTAGAATCCACTCAGTGACCGGGAACAAAAGAAGTCCCTCTGGTAGAAATTTATAAGAGAACATAAACCATAATTAAATGGGATAAGCAATGGATGGACTGTGATCTAAATTCTTGATCTGGACATCAATGAGATCACCAGTCCACTGGAACACTGGAGCATGGCTGGCAAAGTAAACCTAGATTGCTAATTCCACTAGTGACAGGCACTGACCTGTCACTGACCAAGACATTGGGAAAAAAAATCTTCTATTTTACTTATTTTAATGAGACAACAAACAGTATGAATAATTAAGGGAATTAATTTTCCTGCTGATAAAGCTGTGAGTTTAGTATTAAAAAGATACTTAGATATCACACAGACATTTTATCCCTATGGAGGCAAGGGATGGAAATGCCTTTGTTCTTACTCATCTCAATGAGTCTAGCTAACCACTTAGCTAATCATAGACCTGGTAGAAATAAAAATCACAGGAATAGCCTTAGAATACCATTATTGACATCAGAATACAAAACTTAATCCTCTGGAAATGTATGTACCTAGAGAAATTACTATGATTTTCTCCAAGGCAGAAATTGACAGGAGGGACAATGGGAGAATGTTGATTACAGCCCGAAAGGTTTTGGAAAAGTTTGTTTGCCTGTGTCTCATGCAGAGCTACCAGACCACAATGTAGCCTTAGCAGCAGAAACTCAACCCCATCATGTCACCTTCAGTGAGCAGTACTCCCTTCCTAAGTCAAGGCCTCATGTCATGAACTCTCCTCAGGAGAAAAACTAGTACTGGCTGGGCACAGGTCACAGTTCCATAAAATGGCATTGAAAGAAAATCACCAGAATCGCACAATACCTAATTATTTCTACAAATATTTCTACAAATCTTCCCAGCTGTCTATATAGCATGAGTCTCTCTCCCTCAGACTCAGAGTTGGTCTTTCTGGGCAGATTTTCCCATAAATAACTGGAAGAATACAAGTAGAACTACCTAGATCAATATTTTTGTTTGGCTAGCTTAGATGACTTCCATTTAATTGAATCTCTGAGATTACAGAGAACATACTACTTGCCCCTTGGGATCTACATCTTTACTTCAAAATGCATCATTAAAGGCAAATCACACAATAGTAACAGTGGGGACATGTTCCACACAGATACAGAGGAATGGAAGCTCTTGAGTGACTTCATCAAGTTTGTGGAAACATTGAACTACCTTGGTCAGCACTATAGATGAGAACTTATGATATATAAAGGGTACACTGTGAAAGATTTGTGCAGTTGGTCCTCTTTCCATCCACTCTCTTAAAGAAAGAATCCTCCACATTCTCTGTTTTTCTGGAAATCTAATCTAGTCAGACATGGCTGGAAAAGCAACAGACTATTCTACTGGCAAGGAAGCTGCTCAAATGGCAGGGATTAAATAGAAGCTTTATCATCATCCCCCTACATGGACAGCCTTCAAAAGAGACCAGCCTAAGGAGCTTTCCCTCCCTGCCCTTATAACACAAATCCTAAGGAGATGACAATCACAGTGCCAGAGGAGAGACCCCCAGAGCCACTGAAAAGGGAGAGTGCTCAGTAGAACTGGTGGCTATTCCTCAAACAAGACATTGCACTGACTGTAACACAAATGTAGAATTCACTTCCTCCATACCCATTCTTAGAAGCTATAATTTCCTTCAAAGCTCTGATCAAATGCACCTCTCCAAGAATTCTTTCCTGATTATGTGAGCTGATAATGCCATCTCCAGATCATTACTTAGTATCTATGTGAGGTATAGCCTTTTCATAGGTGAATGGTTTGGTGCTGAAAGTGTAGTTTTGTATAAATGGAAAAGGCTGAGATCAATTTGTGAGGGATGTAAATTTAATAGTTTGCCTCCCTGCCACAAACCTTTTCCCACTCCAGCTCATCCTCCACAAAGAGATCTTCCTAAAGCACAGATCTGATCATGTCACCCCCACCCCTACTCAGTAAACTCTATTGGCTCCCTATCACCTCCAGGATCAAACACAAAGAAAACCCTTTTTTGGAATTCAAAGCTCTTCATAACCTCAATCCCACCCCACTCCCACTATCTTTCCGGTCTTTTTACCCCTTTACATACCCCTCTCAGCTCCCACACGAGACACCCAATCTCACCACTCTGAAATATCTTCACTGGCCATGTCCCACGTGCCTAGAATTCTCTCCTTCCTCATATCCATCTCCCAAGATCCTTAGCTTCTTTCAAGTCCCAGCCAAAGTTCCATTTTCCACGGGAAGCTTTTCCTGATCCTCCTAAATTTTCATCTTCCCTCTCTGTTAATTATCTCCATTTTTTTCCTGTATATGACTTGTTTGTACATAGTTGTTTGCATGATTTCTTCCCAGTTTGTCTATGAGCTCCTTGAGAGCAAGCACTGGCTTTTCCCTTTCTGTGTATACACAGCACTTAACACATACCTAGCCCACAGTAAGCGAATAATAAATATTTATTGACTGACTAGATTTATTATCCTGTGGCTTGCTCATGCTCACATTTACAGTTAGTAGCAAGACCAGTAGTGAAACTGAAACTGGCTAGTACAGCTTCTAATCCACCACAAGTGTATCAAGTAAAATTTAACTCCAGAATACATAGAAAGATAGGAAAGTGTGAAAAACAGAAGGAAAAGAAAACTCTTTTAAAGCTTAAGGGATATATCAGGTTTAAAAAAAAATCTTTTGTCCATGCATACAGCCTGTAAGCTTATATGGTCTATATGTCATTACAAAGCTAACTTTTATTTGAGAGAAGATGGGTAGGTGAAGGGATCATGCACTGAACAAACTTTTATTAAGCATCTGCTCTAAGGTTCCCTTAAGACACTGTAAGCCTTTTGTGTGACTTACCAAGCTGGCTCACATTCCCCAGCATACGTGTGGGAATTTTTGCTTCAGATGGGGCCTTGAAAATTGCCCTCCTCCCTTTTCTCCATTGAAATTTTACCTGAATTCATGTTAATATTAATGCAGAGATTTTTCTCCATCACAAGCTGAAACAGCAGCTTTGTCTCAAGCAAGAATTCTTGTTTCTATCAATTACTTCAACAACTCATGTCATTGGGGGAAAATGCGTCTTTTCATTTGGTTTCTCAGGTGCTAATCAATTGCTAATTATCTTTACCCATATCGACCTTCTCCTACTGTTTTTGCCATATAGATTAATGAATGACATTATGAAGGGCCCAATATCACACATGGGGAGAAATGGATTGATTCATGCATATTCACCACACATAAACCCATAACTTTTATGGAGACTTTGAAGGATTTCAGAGGGAAGCACCAGGGAGGGAGACAATCAAACAAGTAAAGACAAGAACCTAGGACAAGAAAATGATTTACAGGAATTTTACAGGAATAAAATAATCCAATCTACACAAAAATTCAGACGCTTACAGAGGAAAGACAATGAAAAGAGGCATGATCAGTATATGCCCCTGAGTGAATGCCCTACTGCATAACACCTAAGTGATCTAGGACTTAACATAAAGAAATGGAGGGCCATCTGTGCCTGTGGACAGTAGTAATTGTACACTTGTGACTCCTGTTCAAATTTAGAGGATTTTTTTTCAGTCTTATAATAAAGAAATAACTCAAAGTAGGTAAAAGCTATCATAAGTACCTTTCTACCTCCACTTTGGCACCCTTTCTTCAATTATACTAGTAAAAACTTATAATCTACAGAGTACTTTCTATATAGTGTGCCACATAACTTGGAACAAAAGGAGAAGAATTCTCTTTTAATTAGGAGAATCAAAAACAAATTTCATGGAGAAATGACATTTAAATTAGAACTTTATAAAATTTTTTCGTGTATTGATGTAGAATCCACCTCCCCATAGCTTATATCATTGTGAATAACTAGGACTATGGGCTATGGGTAGAAATTACAGAGAAGCTGAATTTAGTTGAATATAGATAAAAGCTTTCTAAAAATTAAAGCTGCTCTAAGGAGCCATTTTTCATTGCTATTATATATGATATTGTCCTTGAAATGTAGCTTCCCCTTTCTCCCTACCCTGCCCCCCCCAACCCAAATGGAGACAGTGCATGGCAAATATAATAAGCCTTTTCATTGAATTGTCTGGGATGCTTTAGTTTCCCCTTATCATTAACTCATGCTCAGCAATGCAGAGGTAGTGATGGAATGATCTTCTGTAGTGAATGCTTCCTGTATTAGAGTAGAAACAGGGTAATGATGATATTAATAATAGCCCCCACATCCAAAGCACTTCCAGCTTGGAAAAGGGATTTCCAGCTTGGGCTGACTGTACCTGTCAGTCAGATGAGCCAATATTTATTGTTTCTTCCATATGCTCAAATCTGTGTTAAGTAGCACTATGGGGGAAATAAAAACACAAACAACATGAAAGAAGTTGAAGATAAAGAGAAATGGGCAAAATTGAAGAGAGAGACTATGTTTTTCTAGTGTATTTTTTTTTTATTTTTCCTTAGTCTTCCCCATCTCTCTCTATTTTGACTGGATAAAAGTAGAATTTCCAATGATTTCCAATTTCAGGCTTCATCTTTTGGTTTGTTTAGATGCTTAAAGCGAATTTGGTTTTCCTTTATCCTTAGAATAAAAATAATTAATATATGTAGTTAGAGTTATTTCTTCCTCCAAGTCCAGAAATAGGGGCATCCTAAATAAACAGAAACCCACTTCCTTTTCCTGTAGGAAAATGTTGGTAGGGTGGAGGAAAGCTAGGGAAGGGCATCTTTGGGGGTTGTATGAAGAGGCTATACATAACATAAACAGCAGAGCTACAAAGAGCCAGGAACTGGGTGTTGGCAAGGCTAGAGTATAGACTCACCCAGCCCAAGTAAACTCCAGTGACTCCCCATTACCTCCAGGATCAAATATAAAGTACTTGGTTTGGCATTTAAAACTCTTCACAACCTGGCCCCTTCCTATCTTTCCAGTCTTCTTTTTAAAGCCCTTCTTTGTTCAGTCAGCAAGAGATTTTCATACATTCTCACAGTTAAGATTAAGGTAAATAGTTTCAGGTTCTCTTTGGATCTTCCTCCTCTCTACTTCAAAGCGAACACTCACCCAGAACACACAAAATTGATCTTATCTTTTTCTGAAATCAAAACATTTATAAGTTTTGTTTCTGGACAAAGATAAAATTAAATGTAGTAGGAAACCTCTAAGGGTAACGAAACCAACTGGTCAAGCAGCAATAAGACAAACAGAGAAAGAGGTGAAGGGATAAGTTCACCATGTCTCATACTGTGACAAGCAGGTAATAACCAGGCATGCAGCAAGTCCTGTGCAGGTAGGTCATTCCTTAAGTAGGTCAGTAAGCCCGAAAAAGACTCCAACCCTCATGATTATATTTAGTTCAGGGCACTAGCCCTCTTCTTTATCATCAGTTCCTTGGTTCATTACCGATGTCTGTTGGCCATGCAATTATCCCCTCTCCTTCAAGAGCTAAAGTTCTTGGGCTACCTCGTCTGCCTCCTACAACTCTTCAGCCTCTCTTTACCAGTTAAAGGCTACATTATGCATTACTCCCCTGCACCCACTCATCCAGCCATACTGTCCTATTTGCTGTTCTTTGCCCACAATACCTCTTCTCTCTTTTCTATGCCTTTGCACATGACTATCTCCCTGCCTCTTGGATTACCTGACTTCCTTTAAAATTCAGCTTGTTGTACCTTCAAAGGAAGACCTTTTCATGGTCCCACCAGCTGCTGATGCCTTACCCTCACAGGTTACCTTTCATCAACTTTGTATGCACTTGACATATATCTATTTATGTGAAGTCTCCCCCCTCCCTTAACATATAAGGATCTTGAAGACAGGAACAAAATTTTTCTTTATATCCTTAATGCTTAATATGGTGCCTAATATATAGTAAGTGCTCAGTAAATGTTGTCCAATTATTGGCTAACAGCAGCAGAGAAGAAAAATGGAAGGAAGGTTAGTGGTTGTGGTGTGAATGATCTGATTATATATTACAGTAAATTTGAAGGGTGAGTTTAGGAGACTGACAAGATAAGGGTATGTGAGTTTAAAAGGGAAAGCTAGCCAGTGATTTTCAAGGCCAGTATAGAACTGGCTGTGCATGGGTAGAAGAAAGACTCGAATGGACTAGAGAAGCAACCTAGTTACTAATGTTCCCACTCTACAGTGTACACCAGTAGGACATGAAGTAACAATGAAAAAACTGTTAAGATTATCTCTTAGAGTGTAATAATGAATCAGCAAGCAAGAATTAAGTAAGTACCTACTATGTACCAGGCACTGTTAGGAGCTGGGGTCATGAAGATCAAAATGAGAGAGTATCCTTGAAGAGTTAACACATACATAAATGATTATATGCAAAAATATATACAAAGCACATTGATATTAATAGGCTTTCTGAAAGCCTCATAGCACCCACTTCATATTCAGGAAGAGACTGCCTGGGGAACTGAAAACAGCACAGCTAACAGTAACACCAATGTGCAGCATCATGACAGATGAACTGACGCTGAATCGAAGCTCGAGATCCTGAATCTGACCTGGCTTCCACTTCACTTGGAGGTTGAAAGAGGTTACCCAGAAGACTGCAGGCTACTACTCTCAGGGACCTAGCAGTAACCCCATGGAGCTATGCCTCTAACATTTTATTTCCTGAGCCTCCACCAGTGTGCTTCGCATTAATAAGCAGCAAGTAGACTCAAGTACCTTTTAGCGAAGGCATTTACAAATATGTTATATCAAGAACTGTTAACGTAAGATATTCTTCCAAAAGACTAGAACATACTCTTCTACAAATATATACAGGTTCATAGGAAAAGGGAGCTCAAATTTTGAGTTCATTTGTAATATGGCATACATATAGGGAATATATATATATATACATATATATATATATATATATATATATATATATATATATATATATATATATATATGGCAAAGGGATGACATCTCCTGGCAATAGATGCCCCTTCTCTCTTCATAGAATTTTCTTACAGCTCTCCTAGGGAAGATCTCTTTGCTAGATTAGCTATTGAGCTGAGTTACTATGATATATCCCTTTCTTGCCTCTATGACCAAGACTTCTATCCATCATGAGTGCTCACACTCCCTGACCTTTATAAGACAAAGACATTGCTGTTCATTCTCAGCCTAGAATCCTGTCTTTATCATATGTGTGTACATGTATATGTGTAAGCCCTGGGTTTTACCCAGTATTCTAGCCAGTGCAAAACTTTATTATCTCCTTATCTATAAAAGGGACTTATATCTACTATAAAAGGGACTATCATCCATAGAAAGATCTTATATCACTGTAGTCAAGCTTCCCTTCCACAATCTAACTGCTATCTATTGTTTCCTCCTCCATCTAAAAATTAGTATATATAATCACTCTACTATTGCTGGTGAAGGGTTAATTATAAACACTAGCAGTGAAAACTCTACTTTCCCCCACTTATATGAATGGGCTAAAGTTACTTCCAACACAAAAGTAATTCAGGTGCCCTCCGTAGGGGGAACTGTTCCTTTCCTACCCCTATATCCCTAATGTATTGTCTTCATAGATAGTTAATCATTTTTCCTGTACTTTAATTCACCATTTGCACCTGCAGATCAGAGCTATGCCTTGCTAGGATTTGATCAATAAAGTGATTAGCCAGGCACCCAAATCTTGCAGTAAATAGAGTTATTGATATTCGGGGAGGTATCCATATTTGGAAGAAGGAAATGATGCCAATAGTTGGAATTTAAAAGGGCCTGAATAATTTAGATATGATTGATAGAAACATGGGACTTTATTACTAGATGGTACCTTAAAGATAGTCTGGTTCATCTTCTTTGAAGCTATAACCTGATACCACTCATCATTACCAAAGCAGCTGGTAGTACCCCTCCCCAGCTCTTCAGATACTACTCCCTATTAATTCATTCAGCAATCATTTTGAGCACCTACTGTGTCCAGAACGCTGTAATAGAGATTGGAGGGAAGATACATTATAAAGAAGATCACTGCTCCCAAGGAATTTAGTATGGGGATAAGATGTCAAAGCAGAAAATATGTGTGTATATGTGAGTGTGTTCACATGCATACATACACACACATTTGTGTGTGTATGTATACATGTACATGTAAATATAAATGCATGTATATACATATATATATATCTGTATTTAGATAGATACATTACTATAAGTTCATTAAAGAAATGCAGAACAAAGGCCAGTTCTTACTTCAACCTGTTTTTAAATGCTAACATCAAAGCATTTGTGATTTTTTTCCTGAAGCACTGAATCCATCAGGGATAACCCTATGATCCTCTTAAAGAAAGACCTGCTATGTATTACAATGGATTAAAAGAAGAATATGGTAGGCAGTGATAATGCTAATGTATAGGGGCTATTAGTATTGGTAATAGATCCTATGTACAATTCCAAATGGGGCATTATAGAATCCTGAGTCTTTCCCAATGTCAGCTCCAGGTAAAAGATGCTACAGTTTGTGGGAATATCATATAGAGCAAACTGCAATATCAATAACTTTCTCTGGCACTAAAAGCCTAGTGGAACTCATTCAGAATTTAGAAAATGGTGATTTAGAATCCCTCTGGTTTAGGGATCTCCCTAGTTTGAAATTTGAATTGTAGTAATTATTCAGAGGTAACAATTAGACTGGGGGAAAAATAAAATCAGCCTAACAGAATTCAATTTTTTACTTTTAAGTATTTTTCTCCCATTAAATATTTTAGGATTATTTTTCCCTAGTATTAATTCATTTACCATTTCCTAAGCCAAAATTCATTTTACTTTTTGCTCACATTTCAGGTCCCTAGAATTTTACCTTCTTTTCGTTTACCTTTACTAACTGAAGCACTAATCCTCTATACAACATAGATGACAAATGATTAATATGTTGTCTAGATATCTCATGGCATTTTGTTTGGACTTTTCTTTGTTACTGCTTCTTTTCCCCTATATGTTAGCTATTTTTAGACAAAAATGGGTCATCTATCCACAGTGGCAAACAGTCAACCCAGACTTCATTATGCACTTTTCACACATACTTTCTTGGCTTTAAGTCACTCTGTCTCTATCCTAATTCTTATTTAATTCAAAAAAAACTTGGTCATTTTTATTACAAATATTAGATTTTAAAAAGATGTGTCCATTTAGTACCCATGTTTGTTTTAATTCACTGATGGTGAATAAAGAAGTGAATAGTTCAATGTTAATTTGACAGAAAGTTTCTAGTGAAGCAATCCCTAGGAGTTTATGGTTGGGCATGTGCTACTTTATAGTTTTATCAATGACTTGGATAAAGGGAGTGATGGCATTATTTGAAATTTGCAGATGACTGACACAAAGTTAGGAGTATTAATTAACATGTGGTATAACAGAATCAAGATTCAGAAAACTTTCAGCAGGCTAAACATTTGTGCTGCATCTAATAAAATGAAATGAATAGAGATAAAGCCTAGACCTTGCCCTCTAACTCCTAGCCAGAATTCCCCTCTCTCTCTCTCTCTTTCTTAGATATGGACAGACAGACAGATAGATAGATATCATATACATGTAAATTATGTGTGGATGAATATGTGTGTATGTGTGTGTGTGTGTAGCTTTCATTTGAGTCTAAAAACATCAACTTCACAAGTATAACATTAGGAAGATATGGTGAGATTCAGGTCATTTAAAAAAAGATTTTAATTTAAGCAAGCTACAAGTTCATTTGAATGAGCAATGTGAAACAGCAGCTAAAAATTAATGCTATATTATTGTCATTTGAGCTTCCATTGGGTCCACTATAACTTCTATACAGATGACTCCCAGATACATATATCTAGCCCTAGTCTCTCTCAGAAATTCATTCCTACATACCAACTGCCTAATCTATATATCTGACTGGATGTCCCATAAGGGCATTTCAAAATCAATATGTCCAAACAAAATTCATTATCTTTTCCCTAAAACTCTTCGAAATGTCTATGTTTCTGTCATGGGAGCCACCATCTTTGTATTGATTCAGGTTTATAATCTTTGAGTCATCATTGACTCTCCCCTCTTCCTTACCTCTCACATCTAATCAGTTGTCAGTGCCTTTCTGTCCACTCATATAGCCACCACCCTACTTAAGGCTCTCATTATGTCTCCCCAGTACTACATTTATCCTTTCCACATCATGGGATTAGTGGCACAGTGCCCCCAAAATCTGTAAATTCCAGGTAAAAATTTTTGGCCCTCCCTTCATACTAGAGAAGAAATCTGAATTATTATATTTAAAGATAACATATGTTGATATTATACAATTATTTATGCATTTCTGAGTTTCTAAGCTTTTTCTGTGTCATTTACTGGCCTTTGCGTGTTATCTGCCACTTCCACAAAACTCCCATAAATTCACATTTAATTTCTTATGTCAACTGGCAATATATCAAAACCGTGATGGGGAAAATCACAGTGTGACAGGGATAACTATATTTCAATAACCTCCTAATTGGTTTTTCTGTCTACATTTTTCTCCCACTTCAATTCATATACCTTTCAAAATCATGTTACTAAAGTCTAACCACGTAACTCATCTGCTCAAGAACCTATAGTGGTTCCCTCCTACCTCAATGATGAAATACAAAGACTTCAAAGCCTTTCCCAATCTGGTTCTAACATATCTTACCATCCTTGTTGCATGTTACTATTCTTCAGACAGCCAAACTGCCCCTATACTCAACATTCTATCTCCTTTTTCCATGTCTTTTGCAAAGCCTGGCTCTCCTTGAGATCAGGACTCCTTAGTTTTTATTTTTGTATCTTCATAGCCCAGTACTGTGTCTGGCACATAGTAAACATTTAATAAATGTGTGCTAAGTTGAAGCACTTGTTGAACAATTATCTGTCTTGAGAGATATAGTATCTAAGAATAGGATAATGACAGTACTGACATGGTCCACATAGGTGCAGCTGTAAGTACCACATTTTAGCAAGGACATTGATTACCTACAGAATATCTAGAAGAATATGAGTAGAATTGTCAGCTATTCTAAATATATGTTATATGAGGATAGGTGGAAATAGCTAGAAATATTTAGCATAGGGGAGGGCAACCTGCAGCCTTGAGACCAAAAGTGGGCTTCTAGGTCCTCAAGTACAGCCCTTTGAATCCAAGCTTCTCAGAACAAATCCCCTTAGTAAAAGGATTTGTTCTGTAAAAAAGACTTGGTATCACTCAAAAGGCCGCACCCAAGGACCTAGAAGGATCTAGAAGGTCACATGTGGCTTGAGGCCAAAAGTTCTCCACCCCTGGGGTAGCATATAGGAAAGAAAATTTAAGGTAACTTAGTGGCAATTGATAGCCCTAGAGTGAGGAGGACTTGAGTTCAAATCTGTATCCGTGGCAAGTCACTTAGCCACAATTACCTCACAAAAACAAATCAAATAAACAATAACAACAAAAAAACCAACAACATGTTTTACAAGGAATATGACTATTGTCTTCCAGAACTTAAAGAGCTGACCTGCATAGGAGAGACTGGATTTTTTTTGCTTGGTTATCTCCAAAGAGAGCAAAAACCAGTGACTGGAAGTTACAGAGAAGCAGATTTAGACTGGATTTAAGGAGTAAAGTGGGATTTAACCGGCAGTAGTAAATACACTCTCACTAGAGGTCTCTGAGGAGAGGATGGATGACCACTTGTTGAGTATGCACAGAAGGCATTCTTTTTCAAGCATGGGTTAGACTACAGGACCTCTGAGGGAATTTTTAACTCCAAGATTCTATAATGCTATGTACCACCTTTTACCTTCTTGAAGAAAATCATATCATACAAAGAGAGCTATGCCACCGCCTCTGCCTCTGCAGAAAATAAAAATTAAAAAATGGATGAGAATCAGGAAATACTCTATCCACAAAAATGAAGTACAAGAGAAAACTAGCTGATGTCTCACCAAGCTGAAAATGATAATAAAAATAGGACTTAGAAGTGGAGGCATAACAGCCCTGGGGCCCACATCTTCTTGCTAAGTTATGCATTCACTTCCAGATGTGGTCTCTTTGCCAATTACTGCTCTGAGAGCTATGCTTAATAAAATTCAGGTGATCATTTAAAACTTCCTCACTATGTAACACACTGCTATATCATTCAAATGTAGTTAGTTTCCAAGTTTTATTAGAGAGTGCCAACTTCTATCCTAAGAGGAGGGGCCTTGAAAAATTGTATTTAGAATAGACAAGAGAACTAGGCAGCTAGTTAATAATAACCCCACCCCTCATACATATCCCAAAACTTTCAACACAACTTGTTAATGATTTTGGATGTCCAGAAGTAGTTAACATGGCATTTGTAAATGGAATATTGCCTATGCTTTTGCATTCTTTACTAGTTCATATCCTGGTAAATTTACCCTAGCTTTCTAGGCACCCTAAGTCTCAAGGCAGATTTTATTTTTCTCTACATTTTGAGAGCCATGCCAGGTGGTCTGTGTTCCAATTGGCCTTCAACGCATACATTTTTTACGTGTTGGAAAAAAAAGGATTTAAACAATGCGTAGATGAGGCATGGAATCAGGCTTTCATATCCAGCCCACAAGGGAAATCATCTCAACAGAAAACATGAGTATCCCCCTAAACAGGATCTGAAGAGAGGAACCACTGACTTCTAAATTCATACAAAAAGAAAAGCAAATAAGATCTTTGAATAATTCAGATCAAATACTCAAGATGTAGAATTAAAAAGATAAAGTAGATGAATCCTTGGATCTCATCGTTGTTGATCTCATATCCCTGGAGGACATTCTGGTCAATCTCCTGTCCAAAGCATGAATTCTCCCTACCCCATCCCTAACATCCATTCATTCCTTTAAAACATCAGAGAAAAGGAACTTGCTAGACCAAGAATCAGGCTGTTCTCACCACTTGTTAGAGTTCTTGGACATAAGATTCTTACAGGTAGGTAATGAGATGGCTTCTGCCACCACCTACATGAAATATTTCCTGATTCCCCCTGCTTTCGCCCAGCTACTAGTGCCTACTCCCCCAAAATTACCTTTTTCGTACTTTGTATATACCTATATGTGTGTCTGTTGCCTCCTCCAATAGAATGTGAGCTCCTTGAGCACAAAGACTATCTAATCTTTAAAAAACAAAATATTCTCATGCCTAGTATATAGTATACACAATAAATGCTTGTTCATTGATTAAATGATTCAGATCTTAGGCACAAAGGATTACTTAGGATGCAATTATAATAATCTGATGAGAAGTAAGGGACTCAACGGAGGGAGTCAGAGTGGTAGAGGAAAAAAGAAGATGGATTCAGGGAATATTATTGCAGAGGTCAAAAAGTAGAAATTGGCAACTAGAGTTAAAAAAGTTTTACCTTGGATGACTAGAATAATGTTAGTACCTCCAGGAGTGGAAGAAAAGATGGAGGAAGGCAGATGTTTGACAGTCTGAGAAATTGAGTTGAGGGAGGTAAAAGATTAGGAATTTAGTTTTAGACATGTTGATACAGGCAACTTAGGTGGTACAATGAATATGTTAGAGTCAGGAAGATCTGCATTCGAATCCTGCTTTAGACACTTATCTCTGTAACTTTGAGCAAGTCACTTAGATTTTATCTGCCTGAATCCCCTCAGAGAGAGGCTGAGGATGGAAAGAAGTGAGTTGTCATCTCTCAATCCTTTTAAATTCGTTATTAAAGGACTGAATAATGTAGAATTTTTATGCCCTATCTCAGGGTCATTAATAGACACTTTGGGGGGGGGGAAGAGGTCTTTCCTGGCACCTCTCAATTCCCACCAAACTGGGCATCTGCCTCCTCCATCTAAAGACAATGCTGGTCCTGCCTGCAGCTTCCCTTTTAGTCTCTGATGTCTTTTTCCATCACTTCTGAAGTAGTATTTTTAAAAACAAACACAAACAAATATTTTTTTCTGAGAGCTACATAGGACACTTGCAAGAATGACAATCTGACAAAAAATAGATATGGTTTTCTTCTTCAACAGAATAGGATGGGAAAGACTGTTATACCTAAAGCCAAGCCAACAAGCTTTTATCAAGTGCTTACTGTATGCCAGCACTGTGTTAAGTCAATCAATTTAATCAATCAAGTTAATTTATTTTAAGTGCCTATATTTCAGGCACTCTGCTAATTGTTGGTGCTACCAAAAGCAGCAAAACAGACTCTGCCTTCAAGGAGCTAACATTCTAATGGGGGAAACAATATGCAAGCAAATATATACAAAACAAGCTATATATACAGGATAAATAGGAAATAATTAAAGAGAGAAGATACTGGAATTGAGAGGGGTTGGGGAAAGCTTCCAATAAAAGATGAGACTTAAGTTGTGATTTAAAAGGAAGCCAGGGAGGTCAGTAGGTAAAGCAGAAAAGGATGAGCATTTCAAGCACGGAGGACAAGCAGAGAAGACATCCAGAGTTGAGAGGAGGAGAGTCTTGTCTGTGGAACAGCCAGGAGACCAGTGTCACTGGATCAAAGAGTATATGTTGGGGAGTAAGAAGACTGGAAAGGCAGGAAGAGGCTAGGTTATAAAGGGCTTTGAATGGCAAACAAAGCATTTTATATTTCCTCCAGGAGGCAATAGGGAGCCCATGTAGTTTTATTGAGTATTGGATGACATGGCTGGATTTGCATTTTGGGAAAATCACTTTAGTGGTTAAATGGAAAATGGATGGAGCAGGGAGACTTGAGGCAGGCAAACCCACCAGCAGACTTGCAACAATCTAGGAGTGAAGAGATGAGGGTGTGTGCATTAGAGTGGTGTTAGTGCCAGAGGAGTGAAGAAGATAAGTGCTGGGGATAGAAATATAAGCAGAAAGAAAGATAGTTCCTGTCCTCAAAGACCTTAAATTTAATTGGGGCAGATATCAAATAAAAGGAGGGGAAATGCCCAGTAGATGGGACATATTAAAGAAAGCTCTGTGGAGATGTGTCAGCAGTGAAGCCTGGAGAGGAATGAAATCAGCAGAGACCTCAGTTCACATCCTACTTCAGCTACCTATTAGCTATCTGGCAACAAACAAGTCACTTAACCTTTCTAAAGTAACCTTGAAGTGCTATATAAATGTCAGCTATTCTCAAACCCAATATTCTTTCCATTATCCTAGACCACCTTGCCCCACAAGCTTCTGTCTGGCCTTCTTTTTCTCTTCAAGTCTCCTGTGCCTGATTTAACCCATTAGGGAATGAGGCCGAAACACAGAGTGATTTTCCTTTACACACACACACACACACACACACACACACACACACACACATACATACACACATACACACATTTCCCCTTGATCCACTCAAGGACAATCCTGCTCAGATGTGTCTCTGAAAACATGTCAGATTCATTCTAAAATGCAAAGTTCTCATTGGAGCTCAGGATCACAGAGCTAGAACTGAAAAGGACTTCAGTGGTCACCTAGTTCAATGTCTGCCATCATTCAACAAATGAGGAGACAACCAGAAAGAAAAACAACCTTTTCACCACAAGTAAAGAGCACAGTTAAGATTTGAACTTTTTTGTTGTTGGTGTACTGTAATTTTATTTATTTTACAAACATTTTCCCAATTACTTATTTTTTAGTTTTCAGCATTGGTTTTTATAAGATTTCGAGTTCCAAATTGCCTTCTCTTTCCTCCCCCAAGACAATAAGCAATCTGATATAGGTTGTGTATGTACAATCATGTTAAACATATTTCCTCATTAGTCATGTTGTGAAAGAAGAAAGATGTGAACTTCCTTTTTAAAATCTTATGCATTTTCCTCTCTTACACACTTATTCTTTTCCAAAAAACCAAATGATCAGAAAGTTAGAAAAATAAAATAAAATTATGATTACCTCTATCAGTAAAAAGTATACTATTCTGTATTAGTCAGAAACAGTTCAGATGACTTTGAAAGTCTTTTAGCGAAAATTCCAGAGGCAGAATCTGGTGTTCTTACTACCTCTCTGCGATGACCTTGAATATGTAAAAAGTTAAAATTGGAAGAGGAAACATTTCCTCATCTGTATGGGGGAAAACAATATTCAGGTGATAGACTTGTTTTAGTCCTGCTTGAAAAGCATTTTCCAGTTACATTTCTTTGTTATCAGAAGAGAAAGGCCTTGATGAGCCATAATCAAAAGAAAGGAGAAAAAAATAAAGTCAGATGAGATGGTATGGACAGATGGTCAAATAAAAAATTACACATAAATCAAATAACAATAAACTTTGAGAGTGTCTGGAGCCTTCAAAACAAATTCAGGAGCAAATGGTCCCTTTGTATCTACCCGATGAAATAAAATAATATGCTTACGATTTAAAGGAGGACATCCTTTTAAGGATTCATTTTTGTTAGCTGCTTTGGTTAACTCACTGAGGGATACACACTCTGGCACATCAAAAACACAGCCTTTGGTGCAGTGAAAATTAGTTTTATCCTTGAACTTGCAATAGGAAAGAAAAGTCTAACGATGGCCACTGGGTTCCTGTAGTACATATGTGGACCAAGTGTCTAGGTTCCTTTTTAAATTTCTAGACATACAAGCAATATGCTTTCCTGAGAATGAAGGAGAAAGGTCTCCCTTCACTCATATTAGTGTCACCCACTAACTAAACTAAGCTGATTTTCTAAGCATACAATAAGCCCGTAATTCATTACAATTGACAAAAGAAGTCAGTAATACTGCCATACATAGGACACTATTAGATTCAAGAGGCAGCTAAGTGACATAGTGGATAGATTACTGGACCTGGAGCCAGGAGTACCTGAAATGAAATCTGACTTTGTATATTTACAAGCTATTTGACCCTGGCTAAGTCATTTAACCTTGCCCTGTCTCAGTCTCCTCATTTACAAGATAGGATAATACCACTTATGTTCCAGAATTGTTGTGAAGATAAAATGAGTTATTTGCAAATTTTTTTGCAACTTAAACACTATACACTATATAAATGCTAGCTATTATTATGTAACCAATTTAAAACCATTTAGATCCAACTTTGTCATCCCAATAGTCAATAAAACTACATGGGCTCGCTATTGCCTCCTGGAGGAAATATAAAATACTTTGATTGTCAAAGCCCTTTATAACCTAGCCTCTTCCTGCTGTTCCAGTCATCTTACTCCCCAACATGTACTCTTTGATCCAGTGGCACTGGTCTCTTGACTGTTCCACAAACAAGACTCTCCTCCTCTCAACTCTGGATGTCTTCTCTGCTTGTCCTCCATGCTTGAAATGCTCATCCTCTTCTGCTTTACCTACTGACCTCCCTGGCTGCCTTTTAAATCACAACTTAAAGGAGCCAAGATGGTGGAGTAGAAAGACTCACGTATGCTAACTCCGAACCCACAGCCCATAAATTTCCTGTAAAAAGAACTCCCCACAAATTCTGGAGCAGTGGAGGAGATTTCTGTTCCAGAGAGCCCTGAAAAACCAACCCCAAAGGTCCATCGTGCACCTGACAGCGGAGTCCACCCCTGTGCTGCCCTGGCTGCACAGCCCCAGAGGAGCAGATCCGAGCAGGCTTCAGGGACAGAATCTCCGGTGGACCGCGAAGGTCCCTTCACCCACAGGTGCTACAGGTCAGTGAGAGAGACTTCTGGGCTGGCCAAGAGGGGAGCGGGGTGTCTCCATGGCTCAGGCCCACTCGGGAGGCAGCAGCAGAGGCAGCAGCAGCCCGGAATTCCCAGAGCAAGCAGGAGCTCAGGGCCATTACCGAAGGTCTCCCCATAAATCCGTCGAGGGAACTGAGCCTGGGAGATGGCCCTGCCCCAACCCAAGCACCAGAACTTAAGCTCAAATTGAATAGCAGCCTCACCCACTGCTGAAAGACCTGAGGCTGGGGAGCAGCATTTGATTCTCAGACCCCAAGCACTAGGTGGGCAGATCTAGGTGAGGGTGGAGAGGAATCTCAGAAGTCAAGTAACTGGCTGGGAAAATGCCCAGAAAAGGGAAAAAAATAAGACCATAGAAGCTTACTTTATTGGGGAACAGATGTTTCTTCCTCCTTTCATTTCTGATGAGGAAGTACAATACTTACCATCAGGGAAAGACGTGGAGGTTGGGGCCTCTGTATCCCAGACATCTGAGGTGGATGTCTGGTGGGCTCAGGCCATGGAAGAGCTCAAAAAAGATTTTGAAAATCAAGTTAGACAGGTAGAGGAAAAACTGGGAAGAGAAATGAGAGAGATGCAAGAAAAGCATGAAAAATAGGTCAATACCTTGTTAAAGGAGACCCAAAAAAATGCTGAAGAAAATAACACCACGAAAAATAGGCTCACTCAATTGGTAAAAGAGGTTCAAAAAGCCAATGAGGAGAAGAATGCTTTCAAAAGCAGAATTAGCCAAATGGAAAAAGAGGTCCAAAAGCTCACTGAAGAAAATAGTTCCCTCAAAATTAGAATGGAACAGACAGAGGCTAATGACTTTCTGAGAAACGAAGAAATCACAAAACAAAACCAAAAGAATGAAAAAATCGAAGATAATGTGAAATATCTCATTGGGAAAACAACTGACTTGGAAAATAGATCCAGGAGAGACAATTTAGAAAGTATGGGACTACCTGAAAGCCATGATCAAAAAAAGAGCCTAGACATCATCTTCCATGAAATTATCAAGAAAAACTGCCCTGATATTCTAGAACCAGAGGGCAAAATATATATTGAAGGAATCCATTGATCACCGCCTGAAAGAGAACCAAAAAGAGAAACTCCTAGGAATGTTTGGGCCAAATTCCAGAATTCCCAGGTCAAGGAGAAAATATTGCAAGCAGCTAGAAAGAAACAATTCCAGTATTGTGGAAATACAATCAGGATAACACAAGCTCTAGCAGCTTCTACATTAAGGGATCGAAGGGCATGGAATAGGATATTCCAGAAGTCAAAGAACTAGAACTAAAACCAAGAATCACCTACCCAGCAAAACTGAGTATAATACTTCAGGGGAAAATATGGTCTTTCAATGAAATTGAGGACTTTCAAGCATTCTTGATGAAAAGACCAGAGCTGTAAAGAAAATTTGATTTTCAAACGCAAGAATGAGAAGAAGCATGAAAAAGTAAACAGCAAAGAGAAGTCATAAGGGACTTACCAAAGGTGAAATGTTTACATTCCTACATGGAAAGACAATATTTGTAACTCTTAAAACTTTTCAGTATCTGGGTAGTTGGTGGGATCGCACACACACATGTATACGCATGCATGCACACACACATACACACATGCATGCACATACAGAGACAGAGAGCACAGAGTGAATTGAATAGGATGGGACCATATCTTAAAAGAAATTAAGGTAAATGGTGAGAGAGAAATGTAGTGGGAGGAGAGAGGGTGAAATGGAATGGGGTAAATTATCTCTCATTCAAGAGGAAAGCAGGAGACTTTTTAGTGGAGGGGAAAAGAGGAGAGCTGAGAAAAAAACATGAAGTTTACCCTCATCACATTTGACTAAAGGAAGGAATAAAATGCACACTCATTTTGGTATGAAAACCTATCTTACAATACAGGAAAGTAGGGGAGAAGGAGATAAGCAGGGTGGGGGGGATGATGGAAGGGAGGGCAATGGGAGGAGAGAGCAATTTGAAGTCAACAGTCTTGGGAAGGGACAGGATCAAAAGAGAGAAGAGAAACATTTTGGGCCAGGATAGGATGGAGGGAAATACAGTTAGTCTTACACAACATGACTATTATCGAAGTCATTTGCAAAACTACACAGATATGGCCTATATTGAATTGCCTGCCTTCCCAAAGGGAATGGGTGGGGAGGGAGGGATGGGGAGAATTTAGAACTTAAAGTTTTAGGAACACCTGTTGAGTATTGTTCTTGCTACTAGGAAATAAGAAATACAGTTAATGGGGGACAGAAAGTCATCTGGCCCTACAGGACAAAAGAGAAGACAGGGACAAGGGAAGAGAGGGATGATAGAAGAGAGGGCAGATTGGTGACAGGGAAAATTAGATTGCTCGGTGTATTGGGGTGGGGGAGGGGATAAATGGGGAGAAAATTTGGGACCCAAAATTTTGTGAAAAATGAATGTAAAAAGTTAAATAAATAAATTAAAAAAATAAAAATTAAAAAAATTAAAAAATCACAACTTACCTCTCATCTTTTACTGGAAGCTTTCCCCAACCCCTCTTAATTCTAGTACCTTCTCTCTTTAATTGTTTCCTATTTATCCTGTATATATAGCTTGTTTTGTATATATTTGCTTCCATATTGTTTCCCCCATTAGAATGTTAGCTCCTTGAAGGCAGAGTCTGTTTTGCTGCATTTGGTAGCACCAACAATTAGCAGAGTGCCTGAAATATAGGCACTTAAAATAAATTAAATTGATTGATTAAATTGATTGACTTAACACAGTGCTGGCATACAGTAAGCACTTGATAAATGCTTGTTGGTTTGACTTTAGGTATAACAGTCTTTCCCATCCTATTCTGCTGAAGAAGAAAACCATATCTATTTTTTGTCAGATTGTCATTCTTGCAAGTGTCCTATGTAGCTCTCAGAAAAAAATATTTGTTTTGTTTATTTGTTTTTAAAAATACTACTTCAGAAGTGATGGAAAAAGACATTAGAGACTAAAAGGGAAGCTGCAGGCAGGACCAGTATTGTCTTTAGATGGAGGAGGCAGATGCCCAGTTTGGTGGGAATTGAGAGGTGCCAGGAAAGACCTCATTCCCCACTATTCCATATTGTTTCCCCCATTAGAATGTTAGCTCCTTGAAGGCAGAGTCTGTTTTGCTGCCTTTGGTAGCACCAACAATTAGCAGAGTGCCTGAAATATAGGCACTTAAATTAAATTGATTAGATAATAAATAAATAGACCCCACAGGGTCTATTAATGACCCTGAGATAGGGCATAAAAATTCTACATTATTCAGTCCTTTAATAATGAATTTAAAAGGATTGAGAGATGACAACTCACTTCTTTCCATCCTCAGCCTCTCTCTGAGGGGATTCAGGCAGATAAAATCTAAGTGACTTGCTCAAAGTTACAGAGATAAGTGTCTAAAGCAGGATTCAAATGCAGATCTTCCTGACTCTAACATATTCATTGTACCACCCAAGTTGCCTGTATCAACATGTCTAAAACTAAATTCCTAATCTTCTACCTCCCTCAACTCAATTTCTCAGACTGTCAAACATCTGCCTTCCTCCATTTTCTCTTCTACTCCTGGTGGTACTAACATTATTCTAGTCATCCAAGTTAAAACTTCCTCATTTTTTAACTCCAGTTGCCAATTTCTACTTTTCGACCTCTACAGTAATATACCTTGAATCCATCCTCTCTTTTCCTCTACCACTGTAACTCCCTTATTTATTCTCATCAAATTATCATAACTGCATCCTAAGTAATCCTTGCTGTCTTGGGGGGAGGGAGGAGAAAGTAATTTGGAACTCAAAAATCTTATAAAAATGCATTTTGGAAACTAAAAAATTAGTAACTGGGAAATGTTTAAAAAATAAATGAAATACAACCACAAAAAGTTCAAATCTTAACTGTGCTCTTTACTTGTCATGTAAACTTTTTTTCTCTCTGGTCATTTCCTCATTTGTTGAATGATGGCAGGCATTGGACTCGGTGACCACTAAAGTCCCTTTCAGTTCTGGCTCTGTGATCCTGAGCTCCAATGAGAACTTTGCATTATAGAATTAATCTGACATGTCTTTAGAGATCTGAATCAGATCCTCAGATTTGAATCAGTTAATGAATCAACAAGGATTTATTTTGTATAATATGTGCCAGGCACAATGAGAGGTATTGAGAATATTTTGTTTTTTAAAGATCAGATAGTCTTTGTGCTCAAGGAGCTCCCATTCTATTGGAGAAGGCAACAGACACACATATAGGTATATACAAAGTATGAAAAGGGTAATTTTTGGAGGGTGGGCACTAGTGGCTGGGTGTGATGGGGGGAATCAGGAAACATTTCATATAGGTAGTGGCAGATGTCATCTCATTACCTACCTGAATAAGAATCTTATGTCCAAGAACTCTAACAAGTGGTGAGAACAGCCTGATTCTTGGTCTAGCAAGTCCCTTGTCTTTGATGTTTTAAAGGAATAAATGGTTGTTAGGGATGGGGTAGGGGGAATTCATGCTTTGGACAGGGAACTAGCCAGAATGTCCTCTGGGGATATCTTACAACTATGAGATCCAAGGACTCATCTCCTTTGCCTTTTCAGTCCTACATCTTGAGTATTTGCTCTGGATTTTTCAAAGATCTTATTTGTTTCTTCTTGAATTCACTCAAAAGGCCACACCCAAGGACCTAGAAGGATCTAGAGGGTCACATGTGACCTTCAGGCCAAAGGTTCTCCACTCCTGGGTTAGCATATTGAAAGAAAATTTAAGGTAACTTAGTAGCTATGGATAGAGCACCAGCCCTAGAGTGAGGAGGACTTGAGTTCAAATCCGTGTCCCTGGGCAAGTCACTTAACCACAACTCCCTCGCAAAAACAAATCAAATAAACACAACAACAAAAAACCCAACAACATGTTTTACAAGGAATATGACTATTGTCTTCCAGAATTTGAAGAGCTGGCCTGCAGAGAAGAGACTGGATTTTTTTTTTGCTTATTTGTCTCCAAAGAGAGCAAAAACCAATAACTGGAAGTTACAGAGAAGCAGATTTAGACTAGATTTAAGGACTAAAGTGGGATTTGTCAGGCAGTAGCTAATTCTCTCTCACTAGAGGTCTCTGAGCAAAGGATGGATGACCATTTGTTGAGTATGCACAGAGGGCATTCTTTTTCCAGCATGGGTTAGACTACATGGCCTCTGAGATGATTTTTAACTTCAAGACTCTATAATGCTATAATGCTATTGCCTTCTTAAAGAAATTCATATCACACAAAGAGAGCTATGCCACCACCTCTGCCTCTGCAGAAAATAAAAATTAAAAAATGGATGAGAATCAGGAAATACTCTATCCACAAAAATGAAGTACAAGAGCAAACTAGCTGACGTCTCACCAAGCTAAGAATGATAATAAAAATAGGACTTAGAAGTGGAGGCATAACAGCCCTGGGGCCCACATCTTCTTGCTAAGTTATGCGTTCACTTCCAGATGTGGTCTCTGCCAATTACTGCTCCGAGAGCTATGCTTAATAAAATTCAGGTGATCATTAAAAACTTCGTTACTATGTAACATACTGTTATATCTAATTCAAATGAAGCTAGTTTCCAAGTTTTATTTGAGAGTCCAGTACTGAAAACAAGGTCTGGGAGGTGGTCCAGCACCTGCTAGTGGAGGATCAGACAGTGCCCATCAAAGGAACTGGCAATGTAATACTATCATTAAAGAGGACAATGAAATGATCACAGAGATCATCAACCAAGCTGGTCAGGCATGGGAGCAGGTGTTTGGAACAGAGTTGAAGGCAATTGATGACAAGGCTCCTGATTATGCACTCTTGAACAAATCAGAGCCCCTGGAAGATGACTACATGAGACCAAAATATGATACAGCAAAGATGGGGCTCCTAATGGTGATCCCCAGTCTCATTTTCATGAAGGGGAACTTCCCCAAGGAGACTGTAGTTTGGGACATGCTCAGAAAGATGCTACTTAACCCAGACAAAAAGCATTCACTCTTAGGGGATGTAAAGAAACTGATGAATTTGTCCACCAGAGGTACTTGGAGTATGACCAGATTCCTTACACTGACCTTGAGGAGTATGAATTCCTCTGGAGACGCAGAGCTGATTTCCTAGAGACCAGAAAGAGGCAGGCCCTTCACTTTGGGGCTAAGATCCAAAGGAGGGATCCTAGTAGCTGGGTGGTCCAATACAATGAAGCCCTTGGGGAAGAGGGGGAAACCACTTCCACCTCCCCCTCTGCTGTTGCTGCCACAGCCCTGCCTTGGCCTCAGCTTTAGTTTTGGTTTCATGTCTGCATGTTTCCTGGAGTAGGAGAGTGCCCAGTCTGAGTGCTCCATGGAGGTAGCTTTTCCAAAGCACAAGAAGCATCGTTTTCCACAAGCTATGTGCACAATAGTTATGAGTTAGAACCTATCCCCTCTGTAGTTCATGTCCAATAAAATTACAAGTTTAAAAAAATAGTCCTCAAGTGTGGCCCTTTGACCGAATCCAAACTTCACAGAACAAATTCCCTAGAAAGGATTTATTCAGTAAAACTTGAACTCAGTCAAAAGACTGCACCCAACCAAGCCTAGGAAGCCACATGTGGCCTTGAGGCTACAGGTTCCCCCCCTTTCTCCCCCTGCCCACAGGTCTTGGGTGAAAAATTCATGAGGAAAGAGGGATCTAATAGGGTGAGAAGGAAGCCAAGACTTGGACGACAGGCCAAGAGAATACAGAATAAAACCAGGAAATAATTGAAAGAGAGGTGTGTGCGTTCATCCTTTGCTGCCAAAGAAGACCACACCATCAGAGAAATTATGATATGACTTGCACTGGACTTTGTTTTGAGTAAGGGAAGGCTCTGCAGGTCACCAGCCTCACTTCTGCTCCAGAACCATCTGGATCCAGTGAACAGATATTCATCAGGATGACTGGAGATGACCCAGGATGAGGCAATTGGAGTTAAGTAACTTGCCCAAGGTCACACAGCTAGTGAGTGTCAAGTTTGTGAGGTGAGATTTGGACTCATGTCCTGAAGGAGAGGTAATCCTTGCATTAACAATCTCCTAGATTTGTGTTTAGAATCAAGAGGATGTCAATAAAAGTTCTTTTGAAGTATGACAGAGTATGTGAATGCAGGCTGTGAGTATTGTGAGATGGGGGTGCGGTAGGGAGGGATTGTTTGTGTACAATCACACTACAGTAGCCCAGTACATAATGGGAAAGGAAGAAGGAAAAATCAGGGATGAAGGTGAGAGTCTCTGCCAAGTCACTCAAATCCAAGAATGGCTTCTTTCCTTCGGTGAGTTTATGAAAGGTTAATTTTTTTTTTTTTTTTTACTACAGAACAGAATCTGGCTCATTGCTCTCCAGGGACCTGCTGTGTTCCATGTTTGTTTCTTCTTCCCAGGTTATAGGAGTGATTTAAGCATCATGTTACATAAAGAATATTGATGAGCTGAAACTGTTAGGTATAAAAAAGGGCAACAGCGCTGCATGCCAAATGAGGTTTATACTGTTTTCATGGAACAAAGATAGATAGATAGATAGATAGATAGATAGATAGATAGATAGAGAGAGAGAGAGAGAGAGAGAGAGAGAGAGAGAAAGATAGCTGATGAATGATATATAAATAGATGATAGATAAGTGATAACTAGATGATAGGAGATAAATAATGGATAAATAAAAGATAGATAAGAGACAATTTAAAATAATTTATAGATCTTAGGGTCACAGGATTTGGAACTGAGAAGGACATTAGAGATTCCCTAGCCCAATCCCCTCATTTTTACATGAAAAATCCAAGGCCCCAACATGGGAAGTAACTTGCTCTAGGTCACAGTTCTCTCACTACAAATCCAGTGCCCTTTCTACCATACTGTGATGACTAACTCAGTTCCAATTATAAATTCTGAAAGCACAATCATTTAAGGGAGAGAGAGAGAGAAAGAGAGACAGACAGACAGACAGAGACAGAGAGCTTGATTTTTTTATATACCTTTACTCTAAGGGATGTAATAACCATAGCAAAACAATTTCATAACCAGAGGGTGCACAATTACTTCCTGTGTGTACAAAGGTGTTGTGTAACAATATTTCCCAAATTAATTTGGCCACAAGAAACCTTGGGATATGAAATATATTAATATAATTTACAAGATCATGAGGTGAAGATCTAGAAGGGACCTTAAAGATCATTCATACTCCTCATTTTGGAGAAGAGGAAACTGAAGCCCAGAGTATGAGAAGAAGAAATTCAGAATGAAGAGATGTAGAACTAGTAGAAACCTTAGGGACCATCTAACCCAAATTCCTTATTTTAAAGAAGATGAAATTGAGCCTTTAAAGTTAAGTGATTTGCCCAAATAGTATTTAGAAGAGATAGAATTTGAACTCAGGTCCCCTGATTCTAAAAGCATGGTTTTGGGGGGTGGAGTCAAGATGGCAGAGTAGAAAGGCTCACATATGCTAGCTCCGAACCCACAGCCCATGGATTTAATGTAAGAAAAGCTCCCCACAAGTTCTGGATCACTGCAAGGTGCACAGAAACACAGTGGAAGAGTTTCCGTTCCAGAGAGCCCTGGAGAGCCGTCCCCAGGGTCCGTCGCGCCCTGGAAAGTGGAGCCCACCCCTGCCCTGCCCTGACTGGGTGGCCCCAGAGGAGCTGATCTGAGCAGGCTTCAGGGACAGTATCTCCAGTGGCCGGGAAGGTCCCTCCGCCCACAGACGCTACAGGTCAGTGAGAGAGACGTCTGAGCTGGCCGAGAAGGGAGCCGGGTGTCTCCGTGACTCGGGCCCCCTCAGGAGGAAGCGGGGGAGGGAGAGGCAGGGGCAGGAAGCCATGGAGACAGAGGCGGGGGTGGGCGGAGGCAGCGGCGGCGGCCCGGGACTCCCCAAGCAGGCAGGATCTTCATTACTGAAAGTCTCTGCATAAGCCACCTGAAGGAGCTGAGCCTGGGAGATGGCCCTGCCCCACCTGCTCCATTGCTGAAGATCTCTGCATAAGCCCCCTGAGGGAGACGAGCTTGGGAGGTGGCCCTGCCCCACCCGCTCCATCACTGAAGGTCTCTGCATAAAGCCCCTGAGGGAACTGAGCCTGGGGGAACTGCCCCCACCCCAGCAACAGAACTAAAGCTCACATTGAATAGCAGCCGCACCTGCTGCGGAAAGCCCATTTGAATCTCAGACCCCAAGCACTAGCTGGGCGGATCTAGGCAGGGGTGGACAGGAATCTCAGAAGTCAAGTAACTGGCTGGGAAAATGCCCAGAAAAGGGAAGAAAAATAAGACTATAGAGAGCTTCTTTGAGCAGGTGCAAATGATCCCGTCTTTCAGTTCTGATGATGAGAAAATATTCTTGCCATCAGGGAAAGATGTGGAGGGCGGGGCCTCTGTATCCCAGACATCCCAGGGGGATGTCAGGTGGGCTCAGGACTTGGAAGAGCTCAAAAAGGATTTCGAAAAGCAAGTTATACAGGTGGAGGAAAAACTGGGAAGAAAAATTAGAGAGATGCAAGAAAAGCATGAAAAACAGGTCAATACCTTGCTAAAGGAGACCCAAAAAAATGCTGAAGAAAATAACACCTTGAAAAATAGGCTCACTCAATTGGCAAAAGAGGTTCAAAAAGCCAATGAGGAGAAGAATGCTTTCAAAAGCAGAATTAGCCAAATGGAAAAAGAGGTTCAAAAGCTCACTGAAGAGAATAGTTCTCTCAAAATTAGAATGAAACAGATGGAGTCTAATGACTTTACAAGAAACCAAGAAATCACCAAAAGAATGAAAAAATGGAAGAGAATGTCAGATATCTCATTGGAAAAACAACTGACCTGTAAAATAGATCCAGGAAAGACAACTTAAAAATCATGGGACTACCTGAAAATCATGATCAAAAAAAGAGCCTAGACATCATCTTCCATGAAATTATCGAGGAAAACTGCCCTGATATTCTGCAACCAGAGGGCAAAATAAGTATTGAAAGAATCCATCAATCACCACCTGAAAGAGATCCAAAAAGACAAACTCCTAGAAACATTGTGGCCAAATTCCAGAATTCCCAGGTCAAGGAGAAAATCTTGCAAGCAGCTAGAAAGAAACAATTCCAGTACTGTGGAAATACAATCAGAATAACTCAAGATCTAGCAGCTTGTACATTAAGGGATTGCAGGGCGTGGAATAGGATATTCCAGAAGTCAAAGGAACTAGGACTAAAACCAAGAATCACCTACCCAGCAAAACAGAGTATAATACTTCAGGGGAAAATATGGTCTTTCAATGAAACAGAGGACTTTCAAGCATTCTTGATGAAAAGAGCAGAGCTGAAAAGAAAATTTGACTTTCAAACACAAGAATAAGAAGAGGCATAAAAAAGTAAACAGCAAAGAGAAGTCTTAAGGGACTTACCATAAGTGAACTGTTTACATTCCTACATGGAAAGACAATATTTGTAACTCTTAAAACTTTTCAGTATCTGGGTAGTTGGTGGGATCACACACACACATGTATACGCATGCACGCACACACACATACACACATGCACACCCATACAGAGACAGAGAGCACAGAGTGAATTGAATAGGATAGGACCATATCTTAAAAGAAATTAAGGTAAATGGTGAGAGAGAAAGGTAGGGGGAGGAAAGAGGGTGAAATTGAATGGGGTAAATTATATGTCATTTAAGAGCAAGCAGGAGACTTTTTTAGTGGAGAGAAAAAGAGGAGAGCTGAGAAAAAAAAAACAAGAAGTTTACCCTCATCACATTTGACTAAAGGAAGGAATAAAATGCACACTCATTTTGGTATGAAAACCTATCTTACAGTACAGGAAAGTGGGAGAGAAGGAGATAAGCAGGGTTGGGGGGATGATGGAAGGGAGGGCAATGGGAGGAGGGAGCAATTTGAAGTCAGCAGTCTTGGGGAGGGACAGGATCAAAAGAGAGAAGAGAAACATTTTGGGCCAGGATAGGATGGAGGGAAATACAGTTAGTCTTACACAACACAACTATTATCGAAGTCATTTGCAAAACTACACAGATATGGCCTATATTGAATTTCCTGCCTTCCCAAAGGGAATGGGTGGGGAGGGATGGATGGGGAGAATTTGGAACTCAAGTTTTAGGAACAACTGTTTAGTATTGTTGTTGCTACTAGGAAATAAGACATACAGTTAATGAGGAATAGAAAGTCATCTGGCCCTACAGGAGAAAAGAGAAGATGGGGACAAGAGAAGGGAGGGATGACAGAAGAGAGGGCAGATTGGAGATGGGGAAAATTAGATTGCTCGGTGTATTGGAGTGGGGAGGGGATAAAAGGGGAGAAAATTTGGAACCCAAAATTTTGTGAAAATGAATGTAAAAAGTTAAATAAAAAAATAAAAATAAAAGCATGGTTTTTGTTTGTTTTTTTTTTGTTTTGTTTTGTTTTGGGGTTTTTTTGGAACATCTTAACAATAAAACATAGACTCCAGATGGCACCAAGGTATAAGAGATAATGATTATTAGAACTAGTAAGTATTCTAGCCCAAATCCTCCTCCATTCAATTCTCTATTTATGAAGCACCTACAATGTGCAAGGCACTGTGCTCAGGGCTATACAAGACAAAACAATAAAATAATCCATTCACTCAAAAAGACTACATACATTCTATAATACTACTGCTAGGTCTGTATCCCAAAGAGATCAAAGTAAAGGGAAAAGAACCTATTTGTATAAGAAAATTTTATATCAGCTCTTTTAGTGGTAGCAAAAAATTGGAAATTGAGATAATGCTCATCATTTAGGAACTGGCTAAACAAGCTGTGGTATGAGATTGTGATGGCATAGTATTGCGCCATAAGAAATGACAAGAGGATAGTTTCAGAAAAACCAGGGGAGACTTATATGAACTCATGGAAAATGAAGTGAACAGAACCAAGACAACATTGTACATAAGACAACAGCGATATTGCAAGAATGATCAACTGTGAAAGACTTAGCAACTCTGATCAAGACAGCAATCCAACATCGTTCCAAAGACTCCATGATGAAAAATTATATCTACCTCCAGAGAGAGAACTGATGAACTTTGAATGCAGACTGAAGCATACATTTTTTACTTTATTTTCTTGGGGTTTTTTTGTCTGTGATATCTTTTTTAACAAGGATGATATGGAAATACGTTTTGCATTATTTCATTTAAGCTTGGTATCAAGCTACTTGCCATCTCAAGGAGAGGAAAAAGAAGGAAGAGATGAAGAGTATTTGGAACTTAAATTTTTTTTAACATGAATGTTAAAATTTTTTTGCTTCTAATTGGGAAATATGTAATAAGATAAAATATATTTTATAAAAAGAAGAGTGGGAGGGATAAAAGAGAAAACATGTACACAGATGAGTAAATGCATGATGATTTGAGAGGGAAAAGAATACTTAAAGCTAGGGGCATCAGGAACGTCTTCCCAAAGGAGATGACATATGAGCTGAGTCTCATGGGAGCATGGAAGAAGAAGACTTTAGGAGATATCATGTTTCTGAGAGGGAATGGAAAGCAAGGAGGCCAGTTTGGTTTGATCTAGATCTTCTGATTCCAATGGCAGGGATCTCTTAGAATTTCTCAACAATAGAGCATGGGCTCCAGAGGTACAAAAAGTGAACTTGTATCTTATCCTTAAAGAAGTGGGGAACCTTTGAAATTTCTTGAGAAGGATAGTAACTTGGTCATGCCATTGCTTTGGAAGTATTATTTTCAATCAGGGCAGCAATGTGGTCATGTCATTGCTTTAGGGGCATTATTGTGACAAATGTAAGAGTGATGACATAGAGAAGGAAGAGATTGAAAGCAGAGAGCCCAACTAAGAGGGTGAATGAAGAGAGAGGATGTGAGAATGAAGAGCCAAAGGAAAACTCCAAAGTTAAGAAGCTCAATGATTAAAAAAAATAGTTGTACCCTCAACAGAAATAAGGAAACTTAGAGGGGAAAAAATGTGGGAAAGGGGAGGCATATAAGATATTGATTTCTGTTTTGTACAAGTTGATTTTGAAATGCCAACAGGACTTCCAAAAATAGGTGTCTTGCCTATAAGTGACCAGAGCTCAAAAGAAAGAATATGGCTGGATACATCAGTAGGCAAGTCTTGTGCCTAGCAAACATAATTGCAGCTTTCTTTCCACTGTACAACCCTAACTTTATGGTGAATGTTGAACTAGAGAAGAGAAGAGAAAAAAAGAGAAATTGGTGTTATAGAATACTCCACAGAAAGCAAAGGGTTAGGTAAATGTTGAGGATAAAATAGAGGAAATTGAACCTGTTTTATACTTTAAAAAAAATTCCTACATGTAATATACATTTTCATAATTAAATTCTTTGGAGGCCATGGTGCCATAATAATAGGTGACATTAATATAGTACTTTAAGATTTGCAAAATAATTTGCATATAAAATATCATTTGATCCTCAAAATAACCCTGAGAAGCAGATACTATTATTCCCATTTACAAATAAGGAAGCTGACATTAAAAGAGGTTCTGACTTTCCTAGAGTTACACAGCCAATAATTGCCTAAGACAGAATTCAAACTTCTGGTGTTCCTAATTCCAGGTCCAGAGCACTGTCTACTCCACTATCTGATTGTCTCATATGCAGAGGAATGGAAAGAATGATGCATTAGAAGTCAAAAAGACTGAATCCAAGTTCTGAACCTTACTACATGTATAACCTTAGCCAACTCACTCAGCCTCTCTCAGTCTGTCTCTTCACCTTAGAGGAAGCTAGGTGGTATCCTGGGTAGAGTATTGAGCCTAGTCAGGAAGAGCTGAGTTCATATTCAGTCTCTGACATTTACCAGCTGTGTGACCCTGGATAAGTCACTTGACTGCTATTTGCCTCAGTTTCCTCAAGTATAAAATAGGGATAATAATAGGATCTATCTCACAGGATTGTTGTGAGGATCAAATGAGATAATATTGGTAAAAGGGTTAGCACCATGCCTGGCATAGAGTAGGCACCTAATAAATGCTTGGGTTTTTTTTCCTTTCTTTATCTGTAAAAAAGGAGATTAAACTAGGTGATGACCCAGGTCCCTTCCAACTACAAATTCTTTTTAAGAAGGATAAAATGTCCTATTAACAGCATTTTCATAGAATCCCTATTTACATCAGGTAGAACACCAGGGTACCACAGAAATCACTTAGAAAAACCCTGGTATAAAATGTTCTGATCCCTACAGAACTGGCATAGTGAGGGAAAAGAATGCAGAAGAGGAGCAGGGGCAACTTCTTGTTTCAGATAGATACATCATATCCAGTACTTAGGGAACAGGGTAGAGCTGTCTGGAATGCACCTCTGTATATTCTCCAGTGGCACATGGTCCAACTTTTGCTGAGTGCTCAGAAATTCTGTACCAAGTCTTGTTAAAAGCTAATGCAGCAGATAAACCAACACAGGTGCTCAAGGTGCTGAACAGCCGGGGTGTGTGCCAGCTCCATTTATATAGCTATTGGCAAAGTATTTTCCTCTCAACTCTCTAAGGGAGATAGAATGAATATTATCACTCCCATTTTACAAATGGGAAATAGATGAGTTGCAGACAAGTGAAATGACTTACTCAAAGGCCTTTGGCTTGTAAAGTGGCAAAACTGGGATTAAAATCCAGAGCTTCTAGTTTTAGTACTCAGTATAGTATGCTATGATCAGAAAATAACTAATGCTGGGATGAAAAGGAGGATCCAGGACACAGGCAGCGGAAGTACTTTGCCCATGCATGCCCATGGAACATTTACTCCCCAGCCTGAATGGGGAAATTAAAGTTCTATCCTTATCAGAAAAAAAGAACTCTGACAAGTCAATTAGACAAGGTGCTGAGCACCTCCAAACTGAATTATACCCAAACTGTTGCAGAAAAACAGAATAGTTATAAATCTTTTAATAGATGCATTTATGGGAATCTTCATTTAACAAGCCTGATTTAAAGAGCAGTGTCTATAATGAGGTCCTTGTGCTTGACTTTGTATGATGTTTTAACTTTTTTTTCTATAATTAATTCCATTGGACTTTTGGATGAGCGTGTAGAAATTGAGATGTAAAGCTGTAGGAATGAAAAATGAGTCAAAGCAGGGAGAATGATGAACAGGGGTTTCCCAAACTCTGGAAAGATTTTTAAAAAATTGATTGAAGAGCCCAAGAAAGTCTAATTAGAAAGCAATGCTGGGATTGTGATAATGATAAAATAATTCAAAATCTGAGGTTGGCATGGATGACATCGAAGGTCTCTTTGGGATCCAAAGCTTTTGTGATTCTATTATGATATGAAAAGGGGAGATTAGGAAAGTAAGGATGGGTCCTTAATCTACCGATCCCAAAGAGATTACTGCAGTCCCTCTGGGTGCAGGTAGAAGCAGGCACTGTAAAAATCAAGCTGAATCACAGAACCCTTTCCCTAGCACAAAGAGTTATCTTGAATTTTGCCCCTATTTTTCTTCACCCTCGAGGACCTGGTGTTCCTTCCTGAGACTGTTAATGAGAGGGTACCTCCCTTGTGATAAACTTTTCTCCTCTGAGATTTCCTAAAAAGAGAAAAAGTTGAGCTCCAAATTCTACGCTACTGTAGTTCAGGGAATATCAAGCCATTATACTGATTTTAGACCTATGATGTAAAAAAAAACCTAAAAAGTATTTAATTATAAAGTAGACAGATACCACATATCAGAATGAGAGAGGTTAATAAACTGGGGCAGGGGAAAGGATGTTTAGCACATATGATATTTTCAACAAGCAGAATTTGTGTCCTTAACATAAAAACTGGTCTTTATATCACTGAAGTTATTTTTACTGGTAACAGCACAGGTCATAAGGGCTAAATATCTCCTGCAACAAATTTCCCAAACAACTAACCCAAAAGACTAGACTTTTTTTTTGCAAAGCTTCCAACTGAGTTACTCATTCCAAAACAATATTCCCAACTATAACCCAGAAACAGTTGGAAAGTAACTATCTGGCATATATTTTGCCAGAAAAGGTGCTGCTGAGACAGTAATTTTGTGAACGAAATCTACCTTCTGCTTCCTCTACCTTGCTCAGCTACAGTGTTTCAAAGCAGAGCAGCACCATCTAGTTGTTTTGAAATCCAACTTTTCCTTTCTCCCTTCCTTTAGCATTGCTTCTGGTCCCATTCATGAACAATAAGCAATTTGACTACAGGTGTTGTTCTTCAGTTGTGTCCTAATCTTCGTGACCCCTTTGGGGATTTTATTTACAAAGATACTGGAATGGTTTGGTGTTTCCTTCTCCAGTCCATTTTATAGATAAGGAATTGAAGTAAATAGAGCTAAGGGACTTTCCCAGGGTCAAAAAGCTAGTAAGTGTCTGAAGACAGATTGGAACTCAGGAAGACGAGTTTTCCTGACTCAGAACTGGCACTCTATCCACTGTACCACCCAGCTGCTCCTACTACAGGTATTTGACTACTGGTATCAACTAGTTTTACAGAAAAGAGAATTAACTGGACAGAAATATGTTTGACCTATGAATCTAATTGTGCAGAAAATAATCAAATAGTCAAAACTCTTTCTATAAGTAAAAGGATCAAATAACCTTGATCCTTTTAAAAAGTGTTAGTTTCCTACCTTTTCCCCAAACCATTTTATTTTGTTATTTTACAAGACTATGTTGTCAAAGAACAGCAGAGAATATTGGAGCCAACTGTAATGGTGTGGTGGATAGAACACTGGACCCAGAGTCAAGAAGGCATAAGTTTAAATATGACCTCAGATACTCACTAGTTGGGCAACCCCAGTCAAGCCACTTAACCTCTATCTGCCTCAATTTCCTCATCTATAAAGTAGATAATAATAGCACCTCCATCCCAGGACTGTTAGGATAAAATGAACTGATCTTTATGAAGCTTATAAAACCTAAGCTGCTCTATAAATATTATTATTATTAATATTGGATAGAAGACTGGGCAGCTAGGTCACATAATAGAATAATGCCAGGTCTGGAGTCAGGAAGACCTGAGTTCAAATTAAACTTTTTACTACTTGTGTGTCCTTAGGCAAGTCACCAAACCTTCTTTACCTCAATTTCTTCATCTGCAAAATAAGCTAGAGAAGAAAATGGTAAATCTCTCCAGTATCTTTGCCAAGAAAACCCCAAATGGGATCATGAGTGATCAGACATAACTGAAGTAACAGAACAACAACAGAAGGCTAGTCGCAGAGGAAGTAACGATTTGAATGGTGTTTCTGATGCGGACTGACCTGGTTGTGGGGCCCTGAAGAAGTCAGAGTCCACAGAAAACTGTTTAAGACCACAAATTGCGAAACAGTTACAGATCTTCATCTGTACACGGATCTTCAACAAGAGCTCCCTGGGTGAATGAAACCACAGAGCCATAGATCAAATGTTTTCAAAATCAACTCAATTTCATTCACCCATTTTAGTCAGGTGTGTTGATCCTTTCATAGTAATCCCTAACATTATCTTTAAAGTTTGAAAAGCATTTTATATAATCATGGTATCATGTGAGCCTCCTAACAACCTGATGATGTTGGTGTTTCTGCTATTATTACCCTTATTTTCTAATTGAGGAAATTGTTGCTTAATGCCCTGTCCATGGTAATAAAGTTAGTGCCAGAGATGGGAAGTAAATCCAAATCTTCCTGACTTCAAATCTAGCTGAATAGCCACAATGCCACCTTGGCATCCCTTTATAGAAAAGTGAATGTGAGTTTGAATCCAAATCTGTGTGAATGTGGGATGAAAGACAATATATTATAGCATGTTGTAATTACTTCTAATGTCCTATCATTCTTTCTAATTTCGAAAAAGACCTGGCATAAACTCCCCAAAGTACCAGTCTTACTAGCTTAAAGGCATTCCATTAATCTGGTATTACTGAAAGAGTCAGCATTATATAGTAGGAAGAGGACTGAACTTTGAGTCAAAAAAATTTGTGTTTGACTCCTCTGACCATAAGCAAGTTGTTTAACATCTCTAAACCTCAGACTCATTATCTGTGAATGGAGATAACAATATCCTTAGTTCGATACATTTTGTGAATAAAGCAATGAAATTGGTCAGTAAACACCCAGATTTGCTTCCTAATCCTAATACTTCCTAGTTGTGTGTCACTATAGTCAAATCACTTGCCTCAAAAAAGCTTTTAATATCAATTAACTTATTAGTTTTACATTAACATATAAACTTACTAATTTAACCTCTCATTCACTTATTAAGGAAATATATGCTTCTGCTTCCTTAATAATAATAATAATACAATAGCACCTACTTCACAGGGATGCTGCAAGGCCAAATGACATGCATATACAAAGTATGTCACCAATCTTAAAAGTGCTACATAAATATCAGCTGTTATCATTAGTGCCTGCCTTACAGGATTGTTGCCAGCATCAAATGCAATAAGTGTTGCAAACTTTAAAGGGCTATAAAAATGTCAGCTATTATTGTTATGTAAATACTCTGGTGACCTGGCAAATCTCTAAAAATGTAACTATGAAAGTGTTACTGAAACTTGATGAATTCCTAGCTCTGTCAGATGTTCAAAAATTAATCAAGAAGCTATTTCAATTGCCAAGAAAGCTGGCTTCATCTTGATATTCCTCAGTTTCTAGATTTGCTTTAGCCTTTTGTACTAGAGCTATAAATTTTATGTTAATTTCCTTTTAATGTTATGAAATAAAAAGGCAATATAATATTAACTGGTTTACATGCTATTCTAAGAACTAGAAATCCCTGTTAGTTGGCATTTCTATAATTCATCAGCACAAGAACAGGTGATCATGACGATGATATTATGATAAACTTTTCCCCTACACAAAAAAACAGTATGGTGACCCCCCCAAGCCCAAGCTCTTTGGAACATAAAATAGCTAGCCAGCTAAGAAGTACCTGCAGATATTAAGTCTATTTTTAACCCCAACCTTCTACTTGCTGTAGGTAGATTCTCTCCCTGGAAACTCTATCTCCAGGTATTTATTGTCTAACTGCCAAACTGTAATCATTCAGAATCATTTTTAATGTCTGCTCTCCCAACAATGTTCCAAAAGTCAACTGGGTCTCAGGAACCCTAGTTTTCCCATCTTTGTCTTTGTTTTAGTGTCCTATGCAAAAAAATAGGGGAAAAAGCAGTACAGTGAGACCTCTAGGTGGAGCCACTTGGAAAGTGTGTGTATGTGTATGTGTGACAGAGAGAGATAGACTGACAGATAAAGAAAGAGAATGATGAAACAGTAGCAGTTCCTCCCATTTGGTAGAGGTTTGTATATTCTTCTTCAGATTTATTCTTTTCTGTTTGTTTGTTTTGTGGTGTCATTTTCAATTATTATTTTTTTATTTAAAGTTTTCAACATTCATTTCCACAAAATTTTGAATTCCAAATTTTCTCCCCATCTCTCTCCTCCTCCCACCTCAAAGACCCTTGCATTCTGATTACCCTTCCACCAATCTGCCCTCCCTTCTAACACCCCTCCGTTCCCTTATCCCCATCTTCTCTCTTGTCCTGTAGGGCAAGATAAATTTCTATACCCCATTACCTATATTTCTTATTTCCCAGTTGTACCCAAAAACAGTTCTCAATATTTGTTCCTAAAACTTTGAGTTCCTATTTCTCTTCCTTCCTCCCTCCCTACCCATCCCCACTGAGAAGGCAAGCAGTTCTATATAGGCTATATATGTGTAGTTTTGCAAATGACTTCCATAATGATCATATTGTGTAAGACTATATTTTCTCCATCCTATCCTGCCCCCCATTTCTTCTGTTGTCTCTTTTGATCTTGTCCCTCCCCAATAGTGTTTACTTCTAATTGCTTCCTTTTCCCATTTGCCCTCCCTTCTGTCATCTCCCTCTGCCCCAGCTTATCCCCTTCTCTTCTACTTTCCTGTAGTGTAAGATAGGTTTTCATATCAAGTTGAGTGTGCATGTTATTCCTTCCTTCAGCCAAATGTGGTAAGAGTAAGCTTCACTTTTTCCCTCTCACCACCCCCCTTTTCCCTTCCATTGGAAAAACTTTTTCTTGACTCTTTTATGAATTATAATTTGCCCCATTCCATTTCTTCCTTTCTCCTCCCAATATATTCCTCTCTCACCTCTTAATTTTATTTTTTTAAATATGATCCCTTCCTATTCAACTCACCCTGTGCTCTCTGTCTCTCTGTCTCTGTCTCTGTCTCTCTCTCTATACATATATATGTATGTATGTGTGTGTGCATGTGTGCATGTGTGTGTGTATAATCCCTCCAACTACCTAGATACTGAGAAAAGTTTCAAGAGTTACAAATATTATCTTTCCTTGTAGGAATGTAAACACTTCAACTTTAGTAAGTCCTTTGTAATTTCTCTTTCCTGTTTACCTTTTCATACTTCTCTTGATTCTTGTGTTTGAAAGTCAAATTTTCTTTTCAGCTCTAGTCTTTTCATTAAGATGCTTGAAAGTCCTCTATTTCACTGAATATTCATTTTTTCCCCTGACATATTATACTCAGTCTTGCTGGGTAGGTGATTCTTGGTTTTAATCCTAGTTCCTTGGACTTCTGGAATATCATGTTCAATGCCCTTTGATCATTTAACATAGAAGATGCTAGATCTTGTGTTATCCTGATTGTATTTCCACAAATTGTTTCTTTCTAGGTGCTTGCAATATTTTCTCCTAGACCTGGGAACTCTGGAATTTGGCTACAATATTCCTAGGAGTTTCTCTTTTTGGATCTCTTTCAGGAGGTGATTGGTGGATTCTTTCAATATTTATTTTGCCTTCTGGTTCTAGAACATCAGGGCAGTTTTCCTTGATAATTTCATGAAAGATGATGCTTAGGCTCTTTTTTTTTTGATCATGGGTTTCAGGTAGTCCCATAATTTTTAAATTGTCTCTCCTGGATCTCTTTTCCAGGTAAGTTGTTTTTTCAATGAGACATTTCATATTATCTTCCATTTTTTCATTCTTTTGGTTTTGTTTTGTAATTTTTTGGTTTCTCATAAAGTCATTAGCTTCTATCTATTCCATTCTAATTTTTAAAGAGCTATTTTCTTCAGTGAACTTTTGAACCTCCTTTTCCATTTGGCTAATTCTCCTTTTTAAAATATTCTTCTCCTCATTAGTTTTTTGGACCTCTTTTGCCAATTGAGTTAGCCAATTTTTAAAGGTGTTATTTTCTTCAGCATTTTTTGGGGTCTCCTTTAGCAAACTGTTGACTCGCTTTTCATGATTTTCTTGCATTGCTCTCATGTCTCCTCCCAATTTTTCCTCCATCTCTCTTACTTGATTTTCAAAGTCCTTTTTGAGCTCTTCCATGGGCTGAGCCTATTGCATATTTATTTTGGATGTTTTGGAAGCAGAACCCTTGACTTTTATGTCTTCCTCTGATGGTAAGCATTGTTCTTCCTCATCCAAAAGGATGTGAGAAAATACCTGTTCACCAAGAAAGTAACCTTCTATAATCTTATTGTTTTCCCTTTTGGGGGGCATTTTCCCAACCAGTTACTTGGTTTTTGGATCCTTTGTCAAGAGTAGGTATACTCTGGGGACCTGTGAGTTCTCAGTTCCTCCAAGGTGGCACAATCAAGGGAGAGGAGTTTACTCTCTGGCCAAGCTTGTGGCTGAGCCCACCACTCAGGGCTGAGGTTCAGATCAGCTGGTCAATTCTCCCAGGGGCTTTATCCAACAATGGCTGCTGGCTGCTGGCTGATGCCTGCTGTGGTGGGTCACCACTGCCTTCTGCTGCTGCTGCTGCCCTGTGCTGCTGCCTGGGTCCAGGATTAGGGGAGAGCCCTGCTCCCTTCTCCCTGAGTTGGAAAAGCTCACTCACTGACCTTTGAAGTGTTTTTGCCTGTGGGTCTTGGAACCTCCACTGCTGCTGCTGGGGATTCTGTCCCCAAGGCCTACTCCAGCCCTGCTTCTCCCAGCACTGTGTGGCTAAGGTGGGGCTGTGGTCCCTTCTGTGTTCCATGCAATAGACCTTTCCCGTCAGCCTTCCAGGTCACCCTGGGCTGGAAATCTCCTCCCCTCAGTCATTCTGTGGTTTCTGCTACTCTAGAATTTGTTGAGAGTCATTCTTCACAGCTATTTTATAGGCTGTGGGGGAAGAGCTAGAGTATGTGTGTCTTTCTACTCTGCCATCTTGGCTCCACCCCATTGAGATTTATTCTTTTAATCCATTTATTCACTCAATACTAAACCTTTACCAAATGTAAAGTTTGGGGGTTACTATAGAAGCAAGTGAGCAACAAATATTAATTAAGCAACCACTACAACTTAAGTTGATTACCAGACATTTTGCTAAGCCCTAAAGATACAAATGCAAAAACATAATAGCACCTACCTTCAAGGAACTTACAATCTAGCTAGTATGTAGCTGAGCTACACAACAAGAGAGGGATAGGACTTGTGGTTTCATTGGCAGAGGAAACCCTTTACCAGTGATGAAGGAGCTGCCACCAATATGAGTGTACACCTCCTCTACAATATGCAGTCTTAGAAAGTTGTCTGAAGTCCTGAGAGGTTAAGTGACTTGCCTTGGACAATATCAGAAGAGAAACTGAATTTGTGCCTTCCTGTCTCCAAAGCCAATTCTCTATTTACTATTCTACAACTTTCTCTATACATAAAATTGATACGATATAATTTTAAAGGAAAATTTCTAACATCTGGGACTATCAGGAATGACTTCATACAGAAAGTTGAGCCTGAACTGATCCTTAGGCATGCGAAGAGGTAGAGTTGATAAAGGAGTTTATTTTAGTTTTGATATTTCAGGTATTGCTAGGAATGGAGACAATGAAGAGAATTTTGTTCTTAATGCACATTAATAATCCAACTTGGTAGGACAGCAGAAAACATAAAGATGCAGGCTTATATACTCTTGTGGCAATATTTCTGGTCATGGGAGCAAAGGCCATATCACTGAAATAGGAAGCAAGTTTAATTTATAGATATCACTGAGATTTGCTGTAATGAGGCTCATGAATTACCCAAAAAGAGGAAAAGCTCTAGCAGATATTTTGATCATTGAAGCTCTTTATAACTACTGTATTCTTTCTTCATGACAAATTTTAATTTGTTTCTTGAACTCCTTATATTCTTCTTCTTCTGCCTAGGTAGTCTGTAAAATACTCCAATTACAATATTGTTCCTATTTCCCCTTTACTTGAATTTCACCTTTATATCTCCTAACTTGTTTTTCTTTCTGGTTTCTGCATTTCCATATGAGCACATCTTCTAATCTACATTGTCATTCTTCCCTTCCTTCCCCTGTCCAGTTTGGGGAAGGACACTAGTAACTAGGAGGATCAAGAAAGCCAGTACCATATTGTTTTGATGATTAACACTTTTTAATATAGTTTGAAATCTGGAATGACTAAGTAGGGTGCCTTCCTTGACATTTTTTTTCATTGATTCCTTTGATATATTTTTACCTTTTTTTCTTCCAGGTGAATCTTTTTACTATCTTTTGCAACTGTACAAAATAATTATTTGGTAGTTTGATTGGCATGGCACTTAATAAGTAAATTAACTTAGGTAGAATTGTCATTTTTATTATATTGGCTTGACCTATCCATGAGCAATTAATATTTCTCCAATTACTTAGATCTCTATTTGTGTGAAAAGCATTTTGTAACTGTGTTCATATATTCCCTAGCTTGTCTTAGTAGGTAGACTCTCAAATAGTTTATGTTGTTTGCAATTATTTTAAATGGAATTTCTCTCTCTATCTCTTCCTACTAGATTGTGTTAGTAGTATATAGAAATGCTGATGATTTGGGTAGGTTTATTTCATATTCTGCAACTTTGCTGATGTTGTTGTTTCAACGAGTTTCTTAGATGATTCTATAGAGTTCTCAAAGTATAACATTATGCCACCTACAGAGAGTGATACTTTAAGGAGACATAATTTAAGAATCACAGGACTACCTGAAGACCATGACTGAACAAAAAACATGGATATCAAATTTCAAGGAATCATCATATGAAACTGCTAAAATCTATTAGAATCAGAGGATAAAGTGAAAATAGAAAAGAAATCAACCATTATAATGATATAAATGTCAAATTGAAAACTCTCACAAATTTCATAATCAAAATCTATAGCCCATAAATCAAATAAAATTATTGCAAATAATCATGTCTTGAGGTAGTAAAGAACAGGAAACAAAATAGATGTGCATCAGTTAGGGAACGGCTGAACAAATGGTAGTACAAAGACATAATGGAATATTGCTGTGCTATAAGAAATGATGAACATTATGAATACACAATGAAAAATTTTTTATATTTGGATTTTTCACCTACATGAAAAGAATTGTATGAATTGATACAAAGTTAAGTAAATATAATCAGGAAACAATACACATAATGATTACAGCAAAGTAAACAGAAAGAAAAAACAATAGAAATTAAGTGTGGCAAAGTTTTAATTGGCATTTGATCCCAAAGAAGGGACATGATATACCTTCTCTGTATTCTTTGAAGAAGTGGAGGTCCATGAGTATATAATACTGCATATAACATAGATTTTTCAATATATTTATTAATTTTGCTGAATTTTTTGCTCTTTTTATCATTTATTATAAAGGATGGTGGTGAAGGAAAGGATACCATGAGAAATGTAGGTAATATCAAAACTAAGGATATCAGGTATTTTTGTCTATTTTTTAAAAATAAAGGAGTTGAGCCTGCCACAGAAACTGGAGGGAGGTGCTAACTCTACCTTATTTCCCCCCAACTCGTGGAAGCTGGTAGAGTTTGCCTACCAGCCCAGGATGCCACACTCCTTGGTCTCTAGACTCCCCAGCTACTTGCCCAGTCTGCTTTTTAGCACCTTGACAAGTCTCCAACAGGTAACTTGTGGATGTCAACTGCACGACTTCTGTCCTGAAGGATTTGAATGCTGTGGTGATAACTGCTATCTGAAGACAGAACATTTCTCTGGCCCCATGAGGACATTTGTCATCAGCTTTCTGGTCATCATCCCTGTCCTCTGTATCTTTGGCTTGTCAAAGCATTTGTGCCAAGCCTGCTGGGTCTCAGAGTCAGGGCCTCCAACCCAGAGGGAGGTACCAGTGTCAGCGACCTTCAGTAACCCTCCTGTGTCCCCGGAGATTCCAGCACCTTCCCCATTTGGAGCCCCACCACCCTACAGTGAGGTCATTCAGAAGCCAGTCCTGTGTCCACCATCTTCCAGGGAGCCACCACCACCACCTTATACCCCCACGCCTGTTGTGACAACTCAAAGCACCCAACAGGGAATCGTCAACCCGGCCTTCTGAGGCGTGTTGGGACACCCTAGGAGCTTGATGCTTAGTTTATTTCTCTCCTTGCCTCTGCCTGTTTAAGGGTGTCCTCACTCCTAGGGGCCCTGGGCATTACCTGGCCTGTAAATCCTCTCCTTTTCTTAGAGCTTTAAGAATGGAGGGAGAGAGAGGCAAATTTCAGCCCATGTTAAGAAAGACAACTCTCTAACAATGGAAGGGGACTTCTTTGACACTCAATATGTTTAAGAAGAGACTGGATAACCAATCGCCTGTCCCAGAAGGCTGAAATGAAGATTTCTGCAGGTGGGAAGAGACCTTGGACTTGAGAAATAACCTTCCCCAACTTCAGACAGAGTGGGCTGAGATCTTGGTCAGAATCTCTTGGGTTTTTTGTGCTTGGAGATTGAGTGAGGGCTTTAAATAAGTCAAGCAGAGTCATCCTCTGGCATGAACAAAATATGCCTAGCCTGCTACCCCTATAGTGCCTGAAGTTCCACTATTAGAGAGCCATTCCTTTGGTTAAAACCTTGCACCCTACTGTGGATTTTCCTGGGCAGAATAACTCTTTAATGTAAAGTAAATTGCATACTGTAAATGAAAATAAAATAAAATAAAGTAAAAATAAAGGAGTTGAACTTAATGATCTCTATGATAAAAGACAAAATACTACAAACATCCAGAAAGAAAGAGTTCCAATAACAAGAGTTCCAATAATAGCCAGTATCACACAAGAGTATGTGGAAACTACCACAAAGAAGAGGAAATCATGGAATATGGTAAAACAAAAAGGCAAAATATAATGGTTTAAAACCAAGAATAGTTTACTTCAAAAATGCTAATTTAAATCTATGATCCTATTGCTGTAGACATGAGGAGATATAAATTTAATAAGACAGATTTTAAAATTTATAAAGTTTATGTATAAACACAGTAGATGCTTAATAAATGCTTATTGACTGATATAATTGAATAACAGTAGACACAACTCTCTTGTCAAATTTTCAAATTATTAAAAGCTGGATGAAAATAAAAAATCTAAAAAGATCTTCATAGGGTAAAACACTAGTCTGAATGTAACAGAACGAAAATGAATAGGCCTTAAAGTAAAAATTTCTACTTGGACTGAAAAAAGTCAACAGCAAATATAATAGAGGCATGGTGAGACAGCAGTTTGTCTGAAAAAGATCTAAGGATTTTTGTGGGCTATAAATTCAATATGAATCAATAGTATGATATGGCAATGAATCTTGGGCTATTTTAGAGGCATAATATGAACAGCAATGGAGGCAAGAATCCCATTCTATTCTATGCTGCACAGATCACATTTGAAGATCACATCTGGAAGCATTCACTTCCAGATACTACATTTTAGGAAGGGCCATGTTAAACTCAAAAGCATCTGGAAGATGCAAACCATGATGGTAAATGATCTTGAGACCATAACACATAAAGACTGGTTAAAGGTATTTCTATTATGTTTATCCTGCAAAAAAGAAAAAATAATAAGAGAGACATGATAGTTACCTTTAAGTATTTGGATGCTATTTATGGGAAGAGGATTAGAATTACCACACTTATTGCAGCACGTGAGTTGAGCCTTGAATGGAGTCAGATATTGCAAGATTTCAAAGTGAGGAGTTAGAGCCTTCTAGACTTGAGCGAAGTCTATGCAAAGGGATAGAGATTGGAAAACAGATGTCACATATAGGGAAAGACAAACAGAGCGGTTTGTTTGGAATACTGCATGAGGGGAAACCGATGTCTACAAAGGATTCAAAATTACCTACTTCTCAAAACTCCTTCTCAGTTTACTGAATCTGATTCTCCACTAGGAACAATCAGACTAATAAATACTAACAAGTAACTATCTGCAAACCAACTTCATCCTCAGAAACATATTTGAATTTTTAAGGAAAAATGTTTAATAACTCAAATTAAATCATAACTGGAAAAATTTAGCAAGTAAAAAGGTACAGTAGGAAAATGTCATTAATGTGTGAAATGAAATTTTGAAGGTGGTAGACATGGTTAAGATTGGGGATACATAAGAAGGCTAGCCTTTCCTACAAGTCTGCACCCTGAATTAGCACCACTAAGCTATTTTTCTCTTGTTCAAGTCTTTTTTCCATCTGGCCCTGGTCCAGAAAGTCTTTTAAAGGTCACAACTTCCATGGAAGCAAAAGCAGAGCTTCCCCCTCTCTCCATAGTAGGAATAAATTCTAGAGTCCCTCTTCTGTATGAGCATTGTTAAAATATAAGGTAGTTATCATGGTCCAACCCCACTTTCTTTCAGCTGCTCATCAGATAACATGGTCTCAAGTTCCTTCACCATTATGAACAATCATCATCACCTCTCCTGGACACAGTTCAGTTTATCACTATTCTTCCCCAAATGAAATAGAACTCTGCTGGAATTGAAGACAGTATTTCAGATGTGATCTTGTCAGCACAGTGTATAACAGGAATATCATGACCTGTTATTCTGGACCCTGCATCTTTTAATGAAACCAAATCTAGCATTCACTTTTTAGGCATCTAAATTACATTGCAACCTCTTACTGAGATCTGTTTTAAATGAGCTGATGTTATATGATCTCTCCATGGATTACATATATAGAAGTCATCTAGGTTTCTTCCTATTCTCTTACTATAGTGGTTCCACACCTGGGAGATGATAATCCTAAGTGACTGTGCAATTATTGCAAGGACTCTGTCAGTCCATGTGTGAACCACACTTCTTTCTGAAGTAAAACTTTCAATGTGGTACCATAAGGTTGAATATTAATATGATCTCTAATGTGATGTGGGGGTCACTGGAACATTTATGGAGGGGGAGTCCCAAGTTGCTTCCATTCTGATAAGAATCTAGTTGCAAAATGTGACTGTGAATTTGGTTGATTTGGAGACCCTAAGAAAAGATAGGATTTGTCTACTATGGAGGAAAATTCTATCAATTGTTTGTGAACTACTGTGAGGGCTGTAGGCTGCGTGTGTGTGTGTGTGTGTGTGTGTGTGTGTGTGTGTGTGTGTGTGTTTATGGGATGGAATAAGGACTGTGCCGTACGATGATCGGTACCACGGTTGCTTCGATGGGAGCTGGGGGACCTTTCACCTAGACACAAGCTATGTTTAAACTATAATCTCATATTTTTCAGAGGCAAACTCTAGGTGGAAATAATTAATACCAAAAAAGAAAAACTTTGAGGAGCTACCCCAAGATTGGACTTGCTCTGTATAAGTATAAATCTTGGGGAGCTGAGCCATAGTTTATTTCATTGTCACCTGGCACATTTTGTAATTATTTCTAAGTCTCTATTGAACTATTGCATAATACCAAATGAGTATGTTGGAATGAATACTGCAAATGCATTTATTGTTTTAATCTTATTTCCTGAACTGAGAAAAGTTTTTAATATTTTCTCCTCTAGTGAAGTGAATGCTTTCATCAACTATTCTTTAATTGCTTAGTGATGAATCACTCTCTAGAGCAAGAAGCCTAGATATTTATGGCTACCCCTTAGAATTAGATCTTGAATGTCTGTGATTAGTAAGTTCAATTCACAGAATCATGTGTATTTAAACTTGGAAGGGAAAAATCAGTGATCAAAAACTAAATTGACTCTATGTGTGTGGTAATTGACTTTGCTTTTTATGACTACAAAAACTTTTAACTTGAGCCATCTCTTTCCAGAAATGTATTTAAATGTTACAGCATTAGATGAGGACATGGGAGAGCTAGGTTCTAGTCTTGGCACTAACCAGCTGTCTAGCCTTATGCAAATTAGTAAATCTCTCTAAGCCTCAGTTTCTATCCATGAAAAATCAAGAAATTTGGTTAGATTAGGGATCTCCAGCCTTTGGTAGCACGAAGATTCCTTTCAAATTTTTCATGGATATGATACATGAAAGTGGTTGTTTCAATCAACAACATTTATTAAGTATCTACCATGTGACTATGTACCATGAACTATGTTAGACACTGGGTTTATAAAGTGAAAAAACATAATCACACTATTCATCTCCATTGATTATTAAAAAAACGTATAATCACAAAAGGCTACTATGACTTCTACAAATAATAGATGATAAATTTAATCCCTGAAAATTTTTTACGAGCAATTAACAAACAGAAGGCTCAAGAACACTTAGAAAATGAAGCATTTGGGATCTAGTACAGTTTCTTAAAGCACAGGTCATCTTATCTAATCTCATGTTCTTTTTGATAAAGTTACCAAATGAAATATCAGGGGAATTCTGGAGGCATAATGAAATTGAATTTCACTGAAATATTGAACTCAATCTTTCCATCAGAGTCTTAATTAGGAATTTTGTAACTTGAGAAAGTATAACACACTAGCACAAAAGGTGTCCTCTGCTGAAGAAATTTCCATAGGAGAGATAGAGAATCTGGGGGCCTCCTTGGTGGATAGCCAGGGATACCATTGTTGTGGAAGCTACCCCTGGGAGGGGAAGTGATCACTTTTTAATTTAATTAATCCCATTTTTCTTTTTGTTTGAAAATAAAGGTAATGTTTCACAGAATCACAGAATTGAAAGAGCAATCCACTGAGAACAGGGCCCGGGGAACTGAGCACAAAAATATTCCAGAAATGTAGCTGTATGACTCATCAGAGAAGAGCAATAACTCAATTCAAACCTTTAAACTACTACATAAGCCTGAAGTGGAAAATCAGGGCAAGAGACCAAAACTAATGGGAAGCCAGCAATTCAGTTGTTCTGAACCTGAAGAACCTCCCAGCAGGATAACAATAACTGAAACTCAACTACACACAAGCCAACAGATGTAAACATGGATCACAAATTTGCAAAGTTCACACCAAGAAGACTATGAACAGACTTCTCTCCAGATCATACTGCTTTGGAAGCATTCAAAACATGTGGGTCTTAAAATTGAGTTGTAAAAGCAACAGAAGTTTAGGCCAGAAATCCTCCCCAGAAGTGAGCAGAGCCCAATACTAACCTAAAGTTAAAATGCAAGAATTAAGCTAGAAGGGTAGTGAACAAAAAAATGAACCTATCATAAAGTGCTACTATAGTAACAGGGAAACTGAACACACAAACACAAAAGAAAACAATACCTTGAAAACATCTGTAAGCAAAGCCTCAAATGAAAAATGAAGATCAGACACAAGCCTAACAAGAATTCCTAGAAGAGTTTAAACAGATGCTAAAGAAAGAGATTTTTTAAAAATTTAAAAAAATAAATAAAATAAGAGTAATAGAGGGAAAAGGAGGGAGAGGGAAAAGAAATGAGTTTTCAAGGAAGTTATGAAAAGAACTTGGTAGAGATACAAAAAAAACTGAGGAAAATGACTCCCCCAAAATTAGAACTGACCAAATGGATGCTAATGACTCCATAAGACATAAAAATAGTAATAATAAAGCAAAGATGAAAGACTGAAAAAAACAGAAATATATGAAATACATACCAGGAAAAACAACTGACCTGAAAAATAAATTGAGGGTAGATAATTTAAGAACTATTGAACTACCTGAAAGCTATTATTTTAAAAAGATCCTAGCCATCATATCACAAGAAGCTATAAAGCAAAACTGCCCAGATTTCATAGAACCAGAGGGTGAAATAGAAATTGAAAGAATCCACCTCCTGAGAGAAACTCCAAAATTAAAACTCCTAAAAATATTGTAGACAAAACCCTGAACTCTAAGACCAAGGAGAAAATACTGAAAGAAACCAGAAAGAAATATTTCAAGTATCACAGAGCCAGAGTCAGGACCATACAAGATTTAGCAGCCACCTCTAAAAGGAACAGAGGAGTTGGAATATGATATTCCAAAAGACAAAGAAGCTAGGATTACAATCAAGAACAGCCTATCCTCAAAAACTGAGTATCAGTCAATAGAGGAAAAAATGATATTTAATGAAATATAAGCCTTTCAAGCAGTCCTAATGAAAAGATCAGAGTCAAATAGAAAATCTGACGTCTAAACACAGGAATCGAGAAATATTAAAAGGTAAAATATGAGTAAGAAATCACAAAGGACTAAAAATTTGAAATTTGCATTATCATAAGAGAAGATGATACATGTAATTCCTCAGAACTATTTTCATCACAGGGGTCTGAGATAGAGTCTAATTAGTCAGGGAGTCTGTGTGTGATTCTATTACATTTGGATGATTTCAAAAGAAAAATGAAAGATGGGGAAGATGAACTTCCTGGGAAAGGGAATAAAGGAGCAAAAAGATGGAGGAAAGTATCTCACATAAATGAGACACATAAGGAAGAGCTTCTGTAATTAGGAGCCAGTGGCTGAGAGTGAGTAGCATTTAAATCTCCCTCCCATTTGAACTAGTTGAAGGAGGGAATATATATACCCATAGAGCTGGGTATAGAAATTCATATTATCCTGCAGGAAAGTGGGAGAGAAAAGGGTTAAGAGAAAGGGTCAGGAAGAATAAGATGGAGAGTAGATCAAAGGAAACAGTGGCCAGAAACAAATAGACTGTCAAAGAGGAGAGAGAGAGAGAGAGAGAGAGAGAGAGAGAGAGAGAGAGAGAGAGAGAGAGAGAGAGAGAGAGAATAGAATGGAGGTAAATATAAACATTTAGCAATTTTAACTCTGAATGTGAATAGGATAAAATCACCCATAAAACTGAATAGGATAGTGGAATGGATTAGAAACCAGAATCTAAAAATATATTGTTTATGTGAAACATTCAAAACAGAAAGATAACACAGATTTAAAATAAAGATCTAGAGAATCTATTATGCTTCAACTGAAGTTAAAAAAAAAGGCAGGGATTGCAGTCATGAATTCAGACAAAGCAAAAGCAAAAATGGAACTAATTAAGAGATAATCAGAGAAACTACTAAAAGGTCCCATAGACAATGAATTAATATTAACACTAAACATATATGCATCAAATGCAGAGTATCTAAATTTTTAAAGGAAACATTAAATAAGTTAGAGGAGGAAATAGGCAGCAAAACTACAATGCTAGGAGACCTCAATTTGCTCCTATCAGACTTAGATAAATCTAACCAAAATCTAAACCAAAAATAGACAAGAAGTTTAAGATCAATAGAATTTTAGAAAAGTTATAATGGTAGAATTTTGGAGAATACTGAATGGAAACAGAAAGGAGTATACCTAATCTCAGCTGCACATGGCACTTTCACAAAAATTGACTATATATTGGGCATGAAAATCTCACAAACAAATGCAGAACCGCAGAAAAATAAAATGGATCTTTTTCTGACCATATTGAAATAAAAATTACATTCAATAAGGGACACATGAAGCATAGATTAAAAATTAATTGAAAACTAAATCATCTTAAAAATGGATGAGAAAAAGAAAAATCATAGAAACAATTGATAAATTCATTAAATATAATGACAACAAAGAGACAGCATATCAAAGTTTGTGGGATATGGTCAAAACAATACTTGGGGAAATGTATATCTCTAAATACACACATCAGCAAAATAGAGAAAAGAGTAAATTAATAAATTGGGGCATACAACTAAAAAATTAGAAAGTCAATAAACTTCTCCCAATTAAACTTTGAAATTGAAATCCTGAAAATCAAAGATGAGATTAACAAAATGAAATTTAAAAAACTATTAAATGAATAAATAAGTCTAAGAGGTGATTAAAAACAACAAAATAGACAAACCATTAGCTAATTTGATTTTTAAAAAAGAAAAGTCCATCAGTGTGTTATTACCAATTCTCTTTGTCTCAGGTTTTGCCTCGTTAATCTAGAGAAAAGTCCAAAAAAAGAATTTTCCTTTTAACACAATGATCTGAGCATAATCAATTTCTATTAATCAGGCTAGAAATAATAAATAAATTTGTCCAACATCATTTCTCAGTGACCAAGGACCCTGAGGGAAGGTTCACCAGCTAATATAGTTTTGGGCAATACAGAGTTGGATAGGTGGAGAAGACAATTCAATTGTGTACAGGGTGATAGCATCATGAGGGGTGGGGACAACATGATTGATTATTTTTTAAAAAGCAGCCTAACACATATGGTGAGTGACCATCCCTCTCTGACAACTAAGGAACACTAATGGTTTTATGAGACCTATCAGCACCTGGCAGGCCTTGTTAGCAAACTCCATGGGGCCAAGAAAGGTTTGGTAGGGAGATAAGAAATTTGCAAGGAGGGACGTGATAATTTTGTAAGGCTAAATAAACAGATATCCATGAAGTATTCTAGAAGATACTGGCATGAGAGATAACAACCTCTCTGTTAAACTAAACTAACTTTGAGATAGGTCAGCAGGATTCCTGAACTCAATTGAAGCCTGGTGGCATGTACAGACCTGTTGGATTCCTGAGTTTAACTCAAGCCATGTGAATGCAGACCCAATTATAAAATTAATACAGCATAAAGTCAGTTGCCTTGTAGAATCAATACAGTAGTAACTAATACAGAGGTAATATTAATTTTGATATTTAAATATCATTTTGTTTTTTATTTTGCTTTTGATATAGTTTCTATTTTTATAGTTATTCTATTTATAAATTTTTCTGTGGTTTCAGTGCTGTTCAAGATTATTTTACAGGTTTTTGAAACAGCCATTTCAAGAGCATTTGGCTATGGCCACACAAAGGCAGTCTAAAACTTCAAGCTATTTCGTGAATTTTTTTAGCAACATAGTTTGTCTTTCATTAAGAAAAGTCATTTAATTGAGCACCATCTAAACCCAGAAATCTGAAGTACAGTTACTATAGTCCCAAAGCATACTTTATATCAATAAGATTCTCAAACAGATCCTGTTCTTTATCCATCTGCTTTCTTGGAAGAAAGCTAAAATATAAAGAATTTTACTTATTTTAGAAATGATTGAAGCTTCCATCCTGCCATCTTCAGGAAATGATACAAGAACAGCAAAATGGAGACCCCCCCCCAGGAAGAATTTATTAATGTGAGAAGGGGGCCAGCACTGGCACAGAGCTGCTTCACTGTGAGAAAGCCACAGGGGAAGATGGATGTTCCAAGGCAAGAAGACCCTAGATTCTGAGGAAAATTCCATAGTGAGATGGTAGTTGAAGTATCATGCTGGCAAAGTCCAAGAAGTCAGAAACAGAGTCAGGAAGGCAATGAAGTTTAACCAGCCTGGCCCCATCACCAAAATGGAGGAAAGGCAAAAAACCAGTCCCTACTCAAAAAGAGCTCACAGTCTTTCTGGGGAGACAGTGTACAAATAATGATGTACAAATTTGTATATATTGGATAAACTGGAGATAATCAACGGAGGGAAGGTACTATGATTAAGGAGGACTAGAAAAGGCTTCTTGTAGAAAGACTGAGACTTGAAAAAAGTCAGGGAAGTCAACAGAGTAAGCTGAGGGAGAGGATTCTAGGCCTGGGGGGTGGGGGTGTGAGGAGGGGGGCCAGTGAAAATATCCAGAGTCAAGAAAAGGATTGTCATTTGCAAGAACAGTTTCACAGGATCACAGAGTACATAGTGGAGAGTAAGATTTAGAAGATTAGAAAGATAGGGAAGGACCAGGTTATAAAGGGCTTCAAAAGTCAGAGTTGGTTTTTTTTATTCTTATTTTAATCCTACAGAGACAATGGGAACCACTGGAGTTTAATTGACTGGGGGAAGGAGTGTGACATGATCAAAATTTTGCTTCAGAATGGTTAAAATTTGATAGTGGATTGGAAGATGGATTGAAGCAGAGAGAGACTTGAGGCAGGGACACCAGTCAGCAGGCTATTGCGGTAGTCCAGTTGAGAATGTTGTCTGTGTCAGAAGAGATAAGGTAGTGAACATGAGAAATGTTATGTTTCAAAGATAGAAATGAAAGGTCTTGGCAAGGGGATATGGGAATAAGGGAATGAGAGAGAGTGACTAGTGTGGCACGGCAGCTACGTTCTGAGTCTGGGTAACTGCAAGGGTGGTGGTAAACTATACGATAATAAAAAAAAAAGATAGGGGCAGCTAGGTGGTGAAGTGGATAGGGCACTGGCCCTGAAGTCAGGAGGAGCTGAGTTCAAATGCAGTCTCAGACACTTACTACCTTTATGACTGTGGGCAAGTCATTAAACCCTGATTGCCTCAGAAAAAATATAGGAAGAAGAGAGGGCTTGGGGAGAAAGAAAATGACTTTAGTTTGGACATGTTGAGTTTAAGATGCCCATAAAAGATTCACTTCAAAATGACCAAAAGGCAGTTAGAGACCTGAGACTAGAAGTCAGGAGAGAGATTAGAGCTGAACAAATATATCTCAATAATCAAATCTACTGCAGTTGATGAGGTCATCAAGTAAAATAGTATAGGAGGAGAAGAGATCTCAAGAGAGAGTCTTTGGGGACATACATATTAAGTGGGCACAACCAAGATGTCAACTGGTCAGAAAAACAGGAGAGAAAACTGTCTTAAAACTCTAGAGAGTGATTACAATGACAGAGGCTTTAGACAGGTCAAGAAAGATGAAGACTGAGGAAAGATCGTTGGTCTGGTGATCCTTAGATCACCTATTTTCTAAGTCAGTTGTTTTTGCTTACATATACCTTATATTTTTCTCCTTTTTCTAGTTTTTTGACTTCGTTCTAATAGTTCCTGTTTTTTATAGATTTCCATAAATAGAATGGAAGTGAAGAATGGATGGTAGGTTTTATTAGGAGGCTGCAGCAAAACAAATGAGAGTTTTCCTGTAGAACAGGACTACATGACAAAAAGACATGATAGACGGGTCACATGGTGAGAGCAAGGAATGACAGATAAATGACAGAGCTCTCTACCTCAAAAAAGCAAAAGGCCTCTAGCACACTTTGTTCACCCTCTGTGACAACATTTAGGAAAGACTTAAACAAGAGTTACAGAGGATAGGCAAATATGAATGGGTTTTGATCCCTATTCCTGGAGGAATATCCTAAATTGATGAGATCACAGATTCATTTCAGTATTGCTACCTAGAACACAGCAGGTCCTTAATAAGTTGCTTGTTGACTTGACTTGGCTTAACTACTCTTACAGTTCTTGTAGCCAAATGATTCTTGTTGTAAAGTTATTCTCTTTTACATTTTCCTTGCCTTCTCTTAATCCATAATACTTCTTCATTGCTCAGTTTTTTTTTCTATTAGTTCAACCTTAGTTGATTGCAACCTAGTGCTTAGGTCAGATTCTGCTATCTAAAATGGACATTATTCCTCCCTGGGCCACTAGGCTGAGAGATATCTGTTAGGTTACTGGGCAGGGTTGGATAATCTGCCTAGCAACAGGTTTCTTGTTTGGGCCCCTGTCAAAATGTTATTCCCCTTTGGTTTAATATCTGATGAATTGTTAACAGTCATTTCTTGTTAAGTCCACTTATATGGTAACCACCTGTGCCCCACCTAATGTTAGACCCCCATTACCAGGTAACCACCTTCTGCTGAGCACCCCACTTCCTGACAACTATGACAGCCAGTCTGTGATTGGCTACCTCTCCTGGCACCTCTCCTCTATTGGGGTTCTTTACCTAGCAGTACCCTGACAACCACCTTCTGTTTGGGGGTTCTTGCCTAGCAGCAAGCCCCCCTCTTGCTCTGTCAAAACTCCGTTTGTTGTGGAAACTGCAAGGCTGTACTGAGTAGTGCCGAAATGCTTAAAATGCACTCACCCACCTCAGTTCGGGGCTGTCTCCTCTGGGTCTCTACATGAGGCAGCCGCCAGCCTGGCTAATAAATGACGCTCTCGAAATTCCTAATCGACATTTGCTTGTGACTTATTAACTCGGTCCATTTCATTACCCAATATTCTTCAATGGGGTGATCAATTCTTGCTCGGTCCTGGATAAAGTGACTAAGACTAGATACCATGCTACAGCTCTGTCTTCCAGTAAATCAACGTAGATTTTGACTTCAGGCCTATCTATGTTTCCTAATTTCACACTTCAAAACACAGAATCAGTGTCGCCACTTGCTGTCACTCTAACAATACCCAACCAGATGCTATTGACTATGCTAGCATACACCCAGATTATAGAAGCCTGATAACATCCTGTTACTGGTTTCTTTATGTATTATCTTTTTTGTTTGTTATTTTTAATTAATATTTGTTTTATCAATCTTTCCCTCCTGCTAACCTACTCCATTATTCAGCAATTACTTTTCAAAATCCCTCAATACTTATATACATCTGTATGTATTGTCTATACAACCAAAGTGTACATTTCTTGAACTTAGAGATAGATTTATTTTTATCTCCCAAAATGGTTTCCTGCAGCATGTTCACAGTATTGAACCATAATGTGGCACCCAGGAGCAGTCCAGTGAAGCCACTGAAGGTGAACGGTATGAACCCTTATTTGGGGTGCTGGGAATTGGAGTTTTTCCTCTGACCAAGAAAATATTATGGGTTTTTTGGACTGTGATGTGTTAGGGCATCAAGCTTCCTCATCAAAAGATAGACCTGAAAGAGGAGCTAAAATGAGGCACAGGTGCGCACTCTTCCCCTTAGACATGGAAGATAGAGAATTGGAACAGAAGAGGAGCAGTGGTGTTGATCTGACAGCAGATTAGGAGGTAAGACTTATCTTGACTAACATTTCTTGATACAAAAATCCAGGCAACAGATGCAAGTATTCTCTCAACTTTTCACTTTCTTCTCCCCCTTCTTTCCCATGAAACTTAAAATCCAAAATTTTCTATTTTCTTTTTAAACTATTTTCACCTGTACCTTACCTCTCCATCACAGCCCCTAACCCACCCATCTTCACTCCTACCCCCACTTCAGTCAATGGTATTTCGTAGGCCTGAATCCCTCCTTTACAGTAAACAAGTAAAGTGAAAAGCATGGGGGGAAGCAACTCTAAAAAGATTTTATATTTCATAGAGTATAAGTTAGAATCATCCTGCTCAGGTTTGGTTAAAAGATTGCTTTGGAGGGTTCACAAATTATTTATGTTAAAAAAATTAAAAACTCTTGAAATTCTTCAAGAACAGAAAGATGATTCAACATGAATCCCAGATCATTTATTAAATTGCCTGGGGCTATAATCCTGTTGTGTGGCTCAGTGGTGCAGGCCCTTCAGGTGGTGTGGAAAGAGAAGCAAATTGAGTGTCCCTCTCATTTATCAGGTGGGAGGCAGGGGGAAAAGAGATAGAGACAGTCCTTACTTTTGATCTCTCTCTCCATCTTATTCTAAACCTTGCTAGTTTTTCCCACCATAGTGACATCTTGTGGTTACAATAAAATCATAGACTTTTTTAGCTAAAAGGAAGGTTAGAGTTGATCTAATCCAACATCTATATAAATTGCAGGTTAAAGCTTTCCACAAATTTTCTTCACAAAAATACATGGAGATGCCAGGGCCTAGAGAGGCTAAGTGAATTGACTAGAAGTAATGCAGCTTTTCAGTGGCAAAGACAGAAACAGAAGCAATTCTTTGAGAAAAGTATATTTCAATGATGCTTTTATGATTTGCAAAATGCTTTCTTCACAATAACCCTGTCAGGTTGCTATTAACCCCATTTCAAATATGAAAATATTGAGGTTCAGTGGGTAACGTGGCATGCAGGGTGATAGCTCAGGACTGTCCAAGCTGGAATTCAAACCAAATTTTTCTTGGCTAAGGTCTACCTCTCTCCCCACTCTACCATTCTATAAAAATATATGTTGGTTATTAGGAATTTGAGGTTAGCCTGAAGAAGACCAAGTGAGACTCGTTTGGAGAGTAGGAATGGTTTTCTGAAGAATTAATTACATTCATTTTTGGACATAAAAATAATACATTATCATCAAATATTGCATTACTGAGTGTTCACACGAGGAATACCATGTTTGTACTCATTTGAAGTAGACATTTGGGGAATATTATAAAAGATCAAGGACAGTAACCTAGGGGAAGTCCGTCCTGGATGTGAAGCTGCAGAATCAGCAGATGACTATGGATCCTAGCTAGGTTCTGCTGAGGACCTTGGCTCTGAGACAGGATGCTGAAAGATCTGTCCAGGATCCATCACCACATGGTACAGTAAAAAGCGATGGACTGAATCAGGACACCTGGTTTAGGGCCCATCTCTGATATCTGGTTAGCTGTTATGACATTGGACAAGTAATTTTTACTGCTAAACACCTTGATCTCATTTTTTTAAATAAAAAGAATAATAATGATACTTGCACTCTTTATCAGACATAGTTTTGTCAGAAAAGCATTTTGTAAACCTTTTATACATCAATATCTTTCTCATTGCTCTCCATTAGCAGCTCTGTTACCATTTCCAGCATTTATCTAATACTGGGTTCTTTACAAAGGAGTTCACATATTCCCTTTAAGGGATGTAGATATACAGGCCTGTCTTTAGGTTCATATGTAGTTCAGCAGCTCTCATCTCCTTTCCTTAAGGATTTATATATTCCTTCTTATATCTGGAAACAGCAGTGGGTATCAACTGTGAAAGAAGTACAAGGGTCTTTGAGGAATTAAGCTATTTGCCTACAATCAAAAGTAGCAGCTAGGACAACTCCTCTCCTATAAGATGATTAATTGATTTAGGAATGAATACACACACGTACACATATATGTGTATACTTATACACACATATGTATATACATACCATTCTTGTGAATTATATATGTATATTATATATATATGTGCATGTATACATGTGTATGTAGATATTCTACTCTGAAAATATATTTAGCTTCTCAATAGTTTGTGTAATTTGTAAATGACCTAATTTCCCCTATACAATTTCACCTCTCTTCAGTTCACATAGTATAAATAGTCTGTGTTCTAATTATAGATTTTAAAAAGCAACAAAATCTGGGTTTGTTTTTGGTACTACTGATTATAGGTAGGTCTAATGTGAAAAGTTAAAGAAGCTCACACAGAAACCTTGATTTCTTTAAAAAGAGTCAAAGAGGCTATTTATTAAATTCTTAGCTTTATTGGTCCTTTGTTTTATGTTCTGGCCTCTAGGTGGCACACTGGATATCAGTAAGACATGGAATTAGTTGGATCTGTAAGAGCCAAGTTCAAAGCTAGTCTCAGTTATTAATTAGATATTTGATCTTGGGCAAGTCACTTGAGCTCGGTCTTCCTCAGCTTCCTCATGTGTAAGATGGAGATAATAATATCATCTGCTTCAGAGGGTTGTTGAGAAGATACAATGAGATATTTGTAAAGCACTTTGTAAATCTTAAAGCTCTATATAAGTGCTAGCTATTCTTCAAAAAATTTGTTTTTACTTGTTCCCTCAATTAGTAATTGGATACTATTTTTTGCTAGTTAATATTTATATTGTCTCAATTTTTTTATTCATTCAGTTTCCCCTTCTGTCTTATGCTACTTTCTTTAATGACAAACACAGTAAAAAAGATAACTAAGTGGTCTGTGTTCCTCCTTTGATATGCCTAAACTCATAGGAAACCTAGATTTCCTCCTGTTCTCAACTTTTACGTAGTACTCTTGACGATAGTTCATTTTAATAGATACGTTGCAGCTTCTAACGTGCTAGAACTTTTGCTCTCAATGTGCTGAGTATTTTATCTGACTCATTTGCCACAACTTTCAGGAGATTGCTGAGGGATGATTCTTGACTAGACATTGTGCACTTTCAGAGTGGATGGCTGTGAAAATGTTGCTGCCTGCTGAGCCAAAGTGTGTGTTTCACAAAAGTCACTACTTCCCATTTTTTCTTTGCCTGGAGTAGGGTTTAAAATGCCTTTCTAGTGAACTACCCTTTTATGATAGGTCAGCATTAGCAAAGAAAAGCATCTTTCATCTTTTATATTTATATAGATGCTACAAATAAAGACATAGAAAAGATTCATTTTAAAGTCTGTTCCATCTCTCCCTCAGATTGCATTTCACCTTTATTAAAAATATCAAATAGAAATAGTGACAAGAAAATAACAGAAAATGTGCTATAGGAGAGGCAAAGATTTAAACATATTTCCTTAGGCATATGGAGTGCCTTTGGCCCTTGCCTCTCTCAGAGGAGTACTATTAATTAAAATCTTGATAATATGACTTGAAATCTTTAGAGGAAAGATTCTGTGGACATATAAAATAGCATTGCTGTTATCATTTCTTTTTCATATAAATCTATGTCCACTGACTAGAACAAGACTATATGTATATAAATAAGAACATACAAGAAGAAACATTAGAAATGAACACAAGATCAAATGAAAAAGACACTGTGAATAATTGTGAATATTTGCAAAATTCTACTTGTTGATTATTATGGTGCCCTTCCAAAAATGCAGAAATTTAATATTAATAGAAATTCAATCTATTTATGCCTCTATTGTCTTTTTCTACTGTATCTATGATGTGGATTTGTTGCTATTAATTTTGACTACCATAAACATTTTACTTCTATGCTTCAGCAGTGCATAGAGATGACCGTGGTCTATCAAAGGCAAGATCAAGAAACAAAAGAGACCACAAGATTGTAGGCTGGAGTAGGAAGGGCCTCGGAGCCTGATCAGGGCTGCCCTGCATGGTTCCAAGAGATCATATGAGACTAGTGAGGCTTGTTTCTGGCCATGTATGACTTAGTACTGTCATATGACCACAGTACACAGTCTCTGGCATTTTCTACCTTCCTAAAAAGTTTCCAGGTATATTCCAACAGTCAGTTCTATGTTCTATCCAAAGATAAGTCAAGCTAAGTATCAAAAGTTTCATCACCAATAGGCTGACCACTAGGTGGTTAATTCTTTGACCATGGCAATCCAGGAAAAGCAAAACAAATAAAAATAATGTCCCTTAGACTTGTTCAGTAGTGGTGGTAGCAGAATTGCAGGAAAAGATGATATGGAGTACTAAGAATCCGTGTATTAGCCATTAAAAAAACATTAACTCAGTGGTTCATCAAAATGGAACTTTCAGCAATTGTTGAATTGATAAGACAGTGGATGTGGGGAGCACACAACACATACACAGGTAAATAAATGCAAAATATATGCAAAGTAATTTTGGAGGTAGAGGAAATGCTGATAGTTGAGGGACAGGACAAGAAATCAGGAAAGACGTTATGTAGGAAATTAAATTTTAGCTCAACCTTGAATGGAGATAGGAATCCCAAGAGACCTAAATGAAAGAAAGGATACATTCAAACACACAGGAGAGTGAAGTTTTCAGATGAGTATTTTAAAATATTTATTTGCCATTGGTGTGGATTAGAAATTTTAGATGGAAGAGATGGGACATCACACAAAGGAAATCAATTAGTTGGCCCCTGTAGTAGTCTTAGAGAGAAATGAAAAGGGCCTCAGTGAGAGTAGTGATTGTGTGATAAGTCTCCAGGACTGTAGCTTAGGAAGGAGACTAACTTTGGCCATGTAGATCTGGGAGAGATCATTGAAAAAGAGCTTGGTAGAAGAGGGAAGAGAAGTCAGAACAGAGCCTTGGGGGACTGTATCAGTGCCTATCACAGGTTTTTAGATCTGCATTTATAAAAGAAAAGGCAACTTTTGAATGGTCAACAATTACTTTAATTAGTTCAACCAAATACTTCCAGATATGCCTTTTTATATTTTTCCATTTCCAAAGCTACCAAGCCTCCTATCCAACAAACAGAGAAAATAAGAGAAATAAAAATCAACTGACAGGCTTCTAACTCTGACCGTTACACACATACATAGTTACCAGTGTAGGAAGAAGCACCAACGTCTGGGTTTTCAAAGCCAGTAGGGGAGTTGCTTAGCGACTTCTCAGAGTCTCATCTTGGCACTCTTCCAAAACTAAAACCTCCTCTCAGAGTATATATACTCTTTGCAGATGCATAGGAGAAGACTCCTTAGCAATCAGCAAAGGTGTGGACCTTTATAGGAAAAAAGTTTCCCCTAACCAAGCCTCCATCAATAGCCTCATCTGAAGCCTATCAATTGGCTAGACAGTGTGACATGGATGAAGATTCACCAAAGGAAACTCAGGAGATGTCAGACAGGAAAAATAAGAAAGTGTCATGAAATACCAGTTGTGGTCAGTATAAGGGAAAATTCATCTTCCTGAATTCAAATCTGTCTTTAGACACTCTGGCACCCTGGGTAAGTCACTTAAACCTTTTATTTCAGTTCTTCATTTGTACAATGAGCTGGAGAAGGACACGGCAAACCACTCCAATATATTTGACACAAATGGGGTCACAAAAAGTCATACATGACTGCAATGACTCAACAACATGTTAAAAGCTTCAGAGACGTAGAGAAGAATGAGTACTGAGAAAATGTCATTAGATTTGACAATTAAAATATTAGTGAGGACATGCAGAGAGCTGAGTCAAAAAGAATTAGCAACACTGGGCAACCAGGAAGAGAAAGTAGGATTGAACTGTTAGAGAAGGGAGACAGAAGGAAGGGTCATTAGCCCTCATACCATCTGATCACACTCAGGCTGATACCACTTGTAGTAATTACCTTTTTTTGTTGTTGTGGTCTTTTGTTTTGAGAGTTCTTTTTTTTTGTTTATTTAAAAATGTTTATTTATTTATTTTTAGTTTTCAACATGCATTTCCACAAAATTTTGAGTTCCAGATTTTCTCCCCATCTCTCCCCTCCAGCCACCCAAAAACACCATGCATTCTGATTACCCCTTCCCCCAATCTGCCCTCCCTTCTATCACACCCCTCCCTTCCCATATCCCCATCTTCTCTCTTTTCTTGTAGGGCAAGATAGATTTCTATACCCCATTACCTGTATTTCTTGTTTCTCAGCTGTATGCAAAAATAATTCTCAACATTTGTTCCTAAAACTTTGTTCCAACTTCTTTCCCTTCTTCTCTTCCCACCCATCCCCACTGAGAAGGCAAGCAATTCAATATAGTCTATATATGTGTAGTTTTGCTAAAGACTTCCCTAAGAGTCATGTTGTGTAATACTAACTATATCTCCCTCTATCCTATCCTGCCCCCCATTTATTCTGTTCTCTCTTTTGACCTTGTCCCTCCTCAAAAATGTTTACATCTAATTACTCCCTCCCTTCTATCATTCCCCCACCCCACTTATCTCCTTCTCTCCTACTTTTCTGTAGCGTAAGACAGATTTTCATACCAAACTGAGTGTGCATGTTATTCCCTCCTTAAGCCAAATCTGATGAGAGTAAGCTTCACTTTTTCCCTCTTACCTCCCCTTTTTCCCCTCTATTGAAAAAGCTTTTTCTTGCCTTTTTTATAAGAGATAATTTGCCCCATTCCATTTCTCCTCCCAATATATTCCTTTATCACCCTTTAATTTTATTTTTTTAGACATCATTCCTTCTTATTCAACTCTGTGCCCTCTGTCTACATATACATGTATATAATCCCTCCAAGCACCCAAACATTGAGAAAAGTTGCAAGAGTTACAAATATTATCTTTTCATGTAGGAATGTAAACAGCTCAACTTTAGTAAGTCCCATATGATTTGTCTTTCCGGTTTACCTTTTCATGCTTCTCTTGATTCTTGTGGTTGAAAGCCAAATTTTCTATTCAGCTCTGGTCTTTTCTACAGGAATGCTTGGACTAAGTCCTCTGTTTCATTGAGTGGTCATTTTTTTCCCCTGAAGTATTATACTCAGTTTTTCTGCGTAGGTAGGTGATTCTTGGATGTAATTCCAGCTCCTTTGACCTTTGATGAAAGAGTTTTTTCATAGTACTTTGAAACTGTCTCTGGCATTTGTGGGCTGAGGGATCTGGGAACCATACAGCTACTTCTGGTGGCACCCTGAAGCTCTTGTCCTGTCCCTGCTGTGCTGCCCGGCCAAGTCTGGGCTGCACTTTGTGGGCTGTGCTCCGCTCTGAGCCCATTGTTATAGATCTTTCCTACCAGCCTTCCAGGCTGTCTTGGGCTGAAAATTTCTTTCACTCTGTTGTTTTGTGGCTTCTGCTGCACTAGAATTTGTTTAGAGTCATTTTTACAGGTATTTTATGGGCTATGGATGGGAGCTTCTACAGGTCCATCTTTCTACTGGAAATCACCTTCTAAAGGTCTGACTGAAGTTCCACAATTGCTTTTTCCACAATTTCCTCTTCTAGTGCCTGTCTATTAACAGATATCTTAATATACTGTTTTCTTCTTTACTTGAAAGTTTCCTGTAATTTAAATTTTGCTTCAACCATGATGAAGCCAGAGGTTAGCTAAAGATAAATAGAAATGTAAATTAAGGCAGAGAACCAAATATCTACTTAATTGTTAGGAATTTTCCTAATGGAGTTCAGATTATTTATGATTATACTAACTTTTAATTTAATATAAACTTGTGTAAGAGGAGGCAACTATGTGGACCTAAGGAGCCATTATATTTCTCCTAGACATGAAAAAAGATATTTTTATAATAGAGTGTAATATATATGTATATATATGCATACATGCACATATAAACACTTCATAGAGCAAAAAGCATTATATGAATATAAAATATTATTATTATACTGAAAAAAGTATAAGATTCAGAGTAAAAGACCAGGGTTTGAGTATGATTTCTGTTGCTAATTGATGGTATAATTTGGGACATTGACTTTTTCTTCAGCTTTAATAAGTCTTTCTAACATTTCTAGGCTTTAATTTCTGGAAATATAAAATGAGAAGTGTGGACTCGATAATCTTTATGGCTTTTTTCTAGCTTTAAAATTACATATATATATGAAATCTACATGTATCTGTCCCAATATCATAATACTATTTGTTAGGTGTTTTCAAATGTCAAGGATTAGCCTTTTTAATACATATATATTTGATGGTTTGCTAAGCTGGAAGGTATTTTTTATGTAGTTCATCACATATATAAAGTACTTTTGATACATACCTCAAAGGAAATCCTTTTACATTTGAACTTACAAACTAAATGGAGTAAATTTTTTTATAAATTTTCTTGTACAGTAAGGGTTTTTAATATAATATTTAATGTCATTGATTTTTTTATATATTTTGCTTTTCATATGAAATTAATTCCATACTCACAGAGATGCCTTTCAAATATATGATGGAAACTTTTGTGATTGCCAATATTCTGTATTTTAAACATTTAATAGAATTTCCTCCTTGTACAAGAGGGCATTTAATTTGTTATTTATAAATATATAACTAAATTACAAACTAAAATATTCTCAGTTTGTTGACTAGTTATAGGCTTCTAGCAAAATGCATGGTTCACAAAATAAAAAGATGGGGAAGAAAAAAGGGGAAAAGAAAAAAATTTACATAACTTTATCATATAATTAAAAGGAATGGTAAGGTTACACGATAGATTTGCGGTTCCATGGGTAACCATATTTTTTCCTCCTCTCTTCTGTTATGGCAATGTTTGTTTTGTTTCTTAAGTTCAGAATAAAATAATTTTTTTAAAAGATCCAACACGTACAAAAATATTTATACCAGCTCTTTTGCTTTGGCAAAGAATTGGACATTGAGAGTATGCCCATAGATTGAGGAATGCCTGAACAAGTTATTGTATATGAATGTAATGGAATACTATTGTGCTATAAGAAATGAACAGGTGGATTTCGGAAAACCTGGAAACACATGAACTGTTCCAAAATGAAGTGAGCAGAACCAGCAGAACATTATACTATGCACAATAAGAGCAACATGATGAGATGATTTACTACTACGAATGACTTACCTCTTTCTCAGCAATACAATGATCCAAGACAATTTCAAAGGCCTCATGATAGAAATGCTATCCACATCTAGAGAAAGAATTGATGGAATCTAAATGCAGACTGAAATACACTATTTTCATTTTATTTTTTTCTTGTCTTTTTTTTTGTTTTAGTCTATTTCTTCTTTCACAATATGACTGTTGTGGATATATGTTTTACATGATTGAACATATATAATCTATGTCAAATTGCCTACTGTTTTAGGGAGAGGGGAGAAGATGGAGATGGAAAGAAAAAGTATGGAACACAATTTTTTAAATGAATGTTAAAATTATCTTTACATATGATTGGAAAAACAAAAATACCATTAAAACAAAAAGGAACACCCCATGCTTCATAAATGCTAGCTGATAAGAATTTGCTTACATTCAAGAACAATTCTCCGTGGATGGATGTTCTTCCACCAATTCCCTTCATCTTCTTCCAAAACTTTCATTTGAGTACAATGCAAATAAAAAAAAAAACAAAAACCAAACAACTAAACCTGGAGGTACCTAAGGAAATCAGGAAAGTTAGTTAAGGTCTTCGGGTAACCTTCACCTTTGAACAAGGGTGAGTGCTTTATTCAATTGCTTCCTTCTTGATTTGCAAATGACCCATTGATAGCAGGAGTGGTATTTCAGCCTGACACACTCGCGCTTGCGATGAAACTGCTAATTAACTCAATAAAGACGTTTGTAACGGTTGGAAACAACAATTTCATTCAACAAAGTGAATGTCCCCAGGCACAAACATTACCGGCTTTTTTTGCCCTTGGCTACCTGAGCATTAGCAACCAGCTCAAGAAGTGTCATTGTTTGTTAGCACTGTAGTTATATCTATGTGTGGACCAAGCACAGGGAATAGCTGAATAAAAATAATTATGTAAATAATTAAATCATTGTAGAAAGGAAATCTTAGTCGAATTAAATACCCACAAGCCCTTTTCTTTAATATTTCTGGCTTGGGGCAGAAAAGCTTTTCCTTTCCCTTTTGTAACTACTCCAGAGGGAAAAGGATTCCAGTCCAAAATCTGCTATCAAATTTACGTAATTGTTTTCTAAGTCAATCTGAAAGCATTATTTACTTACCTTCCACAGCCTAATCTAGAGTATAAAATTTAAAAGTAACTCCTCTGTTCTTGTTGTTAGTGGGCTTCGTGCAGAAAGAGCTGTAAGCTAGGATGACCGTGCCGCTTAATCTCTATGAATTGGTGCTCTATAAATACTAGAATTAAATGAATTACTTGGCAGGAGGAGGAGCAGGCTTGTTAGAGAATATCTGTTTACCTTTGAAAATATAGGGGCGGGGCGGGGGGGGGGCGTGTTGGGAGATCTGAAACTGCTGGTATACAAGGCACAGAGGTTTGTTTTATTTTGTTTTGTTTTACCGCATTTGAGCCCTATTTGCCTCAGGTAAGGAACTCAGAGCGTTGGATGGTAACACAAACTGAAATTTAAAACTGGTAGTGGAATTTTAAATGCACAGTTGTTTCGCTCTATAACATGCCTCTGTCTTTACTTCGTGCTTCCAATGAGATCTCTCAAGGCCAGGCCAGCTGGGGTGGTATAAGCACAAATCATTAATTTAGCGCTGAAAGGGAGGTGAGGGGTTCCCCCAGTGACCTAATTTTACAGTTGAAGAAACTGAAGTTCAGAAGGGTCCATAAAGTTGCCTTAGGTCATAGAGTATGCAGGAGGGTCTGAATTTGCACCCAGGTCCCGAGTCCAGATCCAGCCCTGCTTAGATCAGGTTTCATTTCGCGTCTTTGAGTAGCCTTGGATAAAGCCCCTGCCTTCTCTGTGCCTCAGTCTCTCCCTTCTGAAGGGGCTGCACTAACAAAGCCTGCAGCCCTATTTTTCTCCTGATTTTCCCGGTGAGGAAGCTAGATACAAGTGACCTCATTCGGCCTCAGACCTCAAGGAGTAACTTTGCTGCAACGTGCAACAGGGAGCGTCGGCCTTCAGGGAATGAGACTACATGTAAGCTGCGATCAGACCCTAGATCAGCCGAACCCTGGGTTCGAGCACTCGATCATTTAGGTAAACCTAAAGTAAAGTGTTTAGGGGTGAGCTTTCAGGGATTTGGATTCGCCCAATATGCGGACAACCAATGCAGAGCCTGAGAGTAAGGGCGGAGCCGGGATCGCGCGGGAGGTTTGAATTTTTGCGAAGCCTAATATCAAGCCGAAACTTCTTGCTCTGGCCCAGCTCGTCTAACTAAACGGTAAAACTAAGGCTGGAAGCCGCGGGAAATCCACTCCGGGTTTCCGTTCTTGCAATGCGAGAGGAGGGGTGGAGCGGAGAGTGGCCAAAGTAGCTTTCGTGCCTTAAGAGGGACTGGAGGCAGGTCACTTCCGCACTTAACAATCCACCTCTATGGGCTGCTGCGTGGAAAGTTTTCCAAGCCTTAAAGTGCAATGCAAATGACAGCTGGCAGTTGAACAAATAAGCGTTTTAAAAAATTTAGATATTGACCGAGGAAGATGGGGATTGGAGAAAGTGCTCTTCCGTCTTCCGGGAGCTGGAGGTGGGGATGGGGGGCGGACCTTAAGCTTTTTACAAAAAGCGGCCCACGAAGGGGCCTGGCCTCACCTCATCTCTCCGCGCTTCATGTTCTGCGGCCTCGGTCGCCAGGAATACACGGAAAAAGTGGATTTCTTTTTGCCGCTAAAAATCAGGAAGCGCTTTAAGCGTTTCTCTTGGCGCACGCGCAGTGTTCTCGATCTGGAGCGGCCTTGGGCCGGGGAGTAGGAAGCGTGGGCAGCTTTGCTGCGTTATGGCCGCCTCGGGCCCTGCGGGTTCTCCGCGCCCCGGGGGCGAGCCCATCCTGAAAGGTAGAGTCCACGGGCTAGACCCTCCCCTCCCTCTTGTCATCCTGCCCGGTCCTACACCATCCTTCCTGGATAGCTCCACAGCGGTCAGGTTGCCGGCTTCAGGCGGGGGAGGGGTTGGGGAGCCGGTTGTAAAGCGGTCGCGGGGAGGGATACAGGACGGAGGATACAGGATACAGGGATACAAGACGGAGTTTGGGGGGGAGAGCTTTAAGGAGGGAGGATTAAAGGTCTCATGAGAGGAACATGAAGACAGAAGAGATTGTTCCTTCTGAGGCAAGTCGTAGCCATGTCCAAGACACTAAACTTCTCCGGGCCTCAGTTTCCTCTTCTGTAAAGTGAGGGGGTTGGACTAGGTGATTCCTGAAGTCCCTTCCAGACCCAGATCTGTAGTCCAGCGCTTGAGGGGACAAGTCTGTAGAGTGCTACAATTTAGAAACGAGTAAACTGAAATTCCATCAGTTTCTTCCCCCCTTACCCCCCACGCGCCTCTTTTCAATTACAAAAGTTACTCCAAGTACAATGAAAAGAATGCTGGAGGGTTTGCAGTGAAAGGACTTGGGTTCCAATTCAGCATTTACGTAGACAAGTCCCTAAACCTCTCCCAATCTTAGTTTCTCTTCTTTAAAAGAGGAAGTTGTCATAAATAGACCTTAAACCACTAAATGTCTGATAAGTATTTGTTAAGCACCTCCGGGATGTCACGCTTAAGTAATAGACCAGTTATTTTGGGGAGACAGATGGAAACAAAACAGGAGAAACGTATACTTAAAAATAAATACAAAACTTATACAAAGTAATTTTCCAACATGAAAGCATTGGTAAGTGGGAATAAGGAAAGGCCTCCTATAGGAGCTGGCACCTCAGCTGGAAATTAGTAGAGCTAGAAGGGAAATTTCTAAGCATAGGAGTCTGGATGCGTAAAGGCAAGGATCCAAAGCAGGAATTTCCTGTAAAGAGAGCAGCGGGTACGGTAGGTCAATTTGGTTGGAAATAAAGAGTGAAAGGGAGTAATGTGAAGTCACGTTAGAAATATAGGTTGGAAGCAGATTATGGAGGACTTCGAATGCCATATAGAGGAGTTTGTGTCATTTTTCTAGAGACAATAGGGAGTCATTGAAGTTTCTGGAGGGGGTAGTGGTGACAAGATCAGAATTGTGCTTTTGAGATATCAATTTGGTAGCTGTGTAGAAGGTGATAGATTGGAGAGGGGAGAAGCTGGATGAAGGGAGACCAGTTAAGGAGACTTGTTAAGACTCTTGACTGTGTACATGGAGGGAATAACAATAAAGCAAGAGATGTGGAGCTAGAATAAATATTGTTTTGCAGCTAATTGAACATAGGAGAACAAGAAAGAGTTGAAAATAATTCTGAAGTTTCAAATTTGTCTGCCTGGGTAGGAAGGTGATGTCCTTCAGTTCTTTTAGCCTCCTAATTCTAAAACCTCTCATAAGATCTAAAGATCACAGATACAGAAGTGAAAAGTACCTTAGAGGTAATTGACTCCATCACCCTTAAATTACAGATGAAGAAACTGAGTCTTAGGTTAAGTTACTTAAACCTGAGGTTATACAGAAAGTAAGAAAGGATCTTCCAGCTCTAAATTTGTAATTCTAGGACTGGGAGGGAGAAGTGAAGGTGCTGATGGCACTGAGTGGACAAGAAGGAGCTGGGGAACTAGGCAACTAAAGGGGTTGGATGAATTGAGGCTGAAGGATCAAGAAAACTGAGACTGTCAGATCTGATGGCAATGAGGACACTGTTCTGAGGGAATTACTAAATCACAGGACTAAGTAGTTGAAGGTTTGGAGGAGCCAAAACTGCCAGTGGCAGTCATCCGAGGTGCCAAGAACTTTCTCTTCTCATATCCCTCCAACATCTTTTCCCAGCAATCTCATTGTTTGCTCAGTCTCCAATGAAAAAGTGGTCCTTCCTGCCAAGGATAGCACCTCTACATGGACTCTTGACCCCATCCCTGCTGCCTCTTCCAGCTGACTATCCCCACTATCTTTGGCACATTCTTTTAATTTTAAAACTCTCTGTAACTACTGGTTTCTTTTTTGCTACCTACAAACATGGGTGTGTGTGCCCTAACCTTAAATAAAGCATCTCTTGTGTGTGTTTATATGTGTATGTGTGTATATATGTAGCACACACACATATGCTTTTTCATATTATCTCCTCCATTAGAATGTCAATTCCTTGAGGATGCTCTGATATAGGCATCTCACACTCAACTTATCTAAAATAAAACTCGTTATCTTTTCCACAAACCTTTCCAAAATTTCTGTATTTTTGGTGAGAGTCTCCCCATCCTTCTAGTCTTACTGTCTTAGACTCATCCTTAATTCTTCAGTCTCACTTACTCCATATGTCCCATGATACAACAAATTTTGCCAACTCTAGTTACATTTACCTTCATAAAATCCTATTCACTTACATAGCCTAGGTTCAGGAGCTTAGTATCTATCATTTAGACTGTTACCCTAGTCTCTGATCCCTGTGCCTCATGTCTTTTTTTCCCAGCCCAGTAAATCCTTCAGTCCTCTGTCAAAAGTTGTTTTCTGAAAGCATCCATCAGGCTACATCACACACATAGCTGCCCTGCCCCCAACTCCTGCACCACCAAAAATACCTTCTGTTGAGCATTTAAAACAGTTCACAACCTGTCCCCATCCTATCATTTTGAACTTTCTTGTGCTTCCCCCTCCCCCATCCAGCTACAATGGCCTTTTTACTGTCTCTCACACTCCACTTCTGGTCTGTGCCTTGATATTGGCTTTTCCCTAGGCTTGGGATGCTTTCTTTTCTCGCCTCTGACTCTTAGAGTTCCTGGCTTCTTTCAAGACTCAGTTCATGGGCAGTTTTGTATGTGATTACCTTCCCTCTGCTCTCTTTGTATCTTATTAAGTTCTGTCTCCCTCACTAGAATATAAACTCCTTGAGGTCAGTAATTGATTTTACTTTTCTTTATGTAGAGCCTTTCTCCATATAGTAAACATATTAAATGTTGATTGATATACTAACTTCTGGTCCCTTTTCCCCTGCCCTTTTTCACATCATTCCCAGGCAAAGCCACCCTAGTTGGATGGATAGTATCATAATATTAAGAACTGAAAGATAGTAACAACTGAATCCCAGGCAGGGAAGAGGAAGGAGGGGAGAGACCAAAGCCCAAAGTGACCCAGTAACTAGTAATATACCATAATTTTTTCCATTATGTGAGCTTTTTTCCTTCCTACTTTTAGCCCCAAACACTTATTTATTCAAAGGTTCTCTTTCATTTGTCCTATTCTATTTACCCCCCCACACCTTGGCTTATATCACTTGATTCTTCTTTAAAAATCTAGGGCTTTCCCATTTTGTATATTTTCTATATTGCTTTAAGGTTTACAAAGCTTATTGATGACAAACAGCTTGATGATTAGTCCAGGTCTCTCATTCTATGAACATAAGTATTCCTGTTTTACACATGAACAAACTAAAACAGGAGAGATACATTGCCCACTTTTCATGGTTTGTGAATTCTAGTAAGTTTCAGAAAATAGTCATTGACCCAGACCTTCTGTTTTCCAGGTGTAGTACTCTTCATTATATTGTAAGCAATAGGGCACTATGCTGTTTTGGAAGGTACTCAGAATTTGGAATCTGGGGACCTGGGATCAGTCATTTGTTTGGCCACTTAACTGTGTGATAGTAGATATGCTTTGTGGACTTGACATAAAAGAATCTTTTGAATATTTCTCTGTATTTATAGGATTCAATGGAGCTTTGAAAATGAAAAAACAAAAGAGAATCCATTAATCTCCATTTAAGAGGCCTCTAGGTGACTAAGTAGATAGAGCCTGAAGGCAGGAAGATCTGAATTCAAATAGGATCTCTTACACTTTCTAGCAGTGTGACCCTAGGCAAGTTACTTAACTTTATTTTGCCTAAATCTCCTGGAGAAGAAATAGCAAACTACTCCAGTTTCTTTGCCGAGAAAACCCTATGGAGAATAATGGTGTGCTATGTGGTCCATGAGGTCATCTCAAGGCCGATAGGGCTGAACAGTAATAAATACTAACTTGCCATATGTTCTCCTGACTCTTGTGAGATTTCTTGGTAGTGTGATAGTCTACTAATGTGACTAGTCACTGTGACAGTAGGACCCTGATATAGACAGGCATAACGGACAGTATAATATAACAGCACTTTTGGGGTGGGACCATAAAGTAGGAAAACAAGGGGAAAATGCTTAAGAGAAACTGTTTACCTTCTTGTTTACTGTTATTTTTAGGGCTTAGTATGGTTTAGTGGATAAAATGTTAGACTTGGGGTCAGAAGACCTATGCCTGAAACGTAATAGGAACTCACTAGTTGTTGATCAAAGTTGTATTGAAGCCTCAATTTTAGCTCACGGTACTACTTAATAGCTTATGGAATACCCTTACTTGGGGGTGCCCAAAAACAATGTAAATTTTAATCTCTGAAACTTTTTTCCTTTTTGTTTTTTCTCTTAAAGACAGGCCTTAACCTCATGTCACTTTGGCTTTCATTGATCGCTCAACAATAGGTCCCAAGTCAAGTCCCCACTTGGTCATTTTTTGGGCCCTGATTGGCTTAGAATTAAAGTAAATAACAATTGTTTCACTTTTGGTCAAAAACTCTGAGGATTTTCTCCTCTTGGATTTTTTTTTAAGAGGCCATTCTGTGCCTCTTTTCTTATTAACTCTTAATCATTGCATTGATTGAGTCAAACTGATACCTCTTAAAGACTTTAGCTTGAAACGACCTAGATCTCCCCACTGCCTCCTGGGCCATCTCCTGTTGCCCTGATCCTGTCTGGCCAGTGGACACAGATTGCTCCAGAGGAGAAAATGCACAGTGCTTCCTCCAAATGCAATTCACTTGCATGTCATGGTGTCACCTCTCTGATATCATGGTCCTTTTCAAAAACAAAGGGCAAATAGTAATCTTATCTGTAAAATGGATTAATAATGATTATAATGTAAAGTCCCTTGTGAAACTTAAAAGCACTGTGTGTATCAGATGATTTTACTATAGCCTCATATATTTCCGGGGGGGGCACAGGGTTCAAAACAAGGGTTGAGTTTTATTTCTATTTAAACTTCTCTGTTGAAATTAAAAGTACTATGTGCAAATGGTTACATAGAAGAAAACATTTCTAAAAGCCTACTTTCCTTGTACTTGTAAGTGACCTATGCATTTTTGGATAAAGTAATGCAGTGAATACTAAATTAGACTTTTTAAGCAATACCAATTTCTTACTAAATAAATTTTTTGTTATAATTCTTGTTGAGCAGAAAAAAAAAGATTTGCACACCATGTTTTCTCTCTCTGGTGAATGTGTTAGCAAACAATAAGCACCAAAAAGATAAGTCCTGAGGAAAGATAAAAGGAGCTAAATACTCCAAAAACTTAAAAACATAGTTGAATTCCTTCATTAAGTATATCCTGGCTAGCATTGTTGCTCCCCTTTTTTTCCCCAGTCCTTTCCAACTCTTTGTGACCCCATTTGGGTTACATTCCTTGGCAAAGATACTGGTGTGGTTTGCTATTTGGATCACATTATTTGATAAAGATATTTGGAGTGGTTTGCCAATTCTTTCTTCATCTTTTACAGATGAGGAAATGAGGCAAAAAGGTTCAATAACTTGCCCAAGGTCACCAGAGCTAATAAGTGTCCGAGGTCTGATGTAAACTAAGGAAGATTCTAACTCTAGACCCAACATTCTGTCCAACATTCTACCTTGCTGCCCAGTAGTAATATGTAAGATCATTTGGAAAATAGGATTGGCTATTATGCTAATCAATATTCTGATCAATTAAAATTACATTACTTCAGCTTTACTAGCAGTGGTACCATTGACACCCCTGGTGAACACATTTAAAAAGCAAAGGTAAGCTTCCTGATCGGAAAAAGGACTCCCAGACAAAATTTTAAATCCTTGGTGAAAGGGTATTTGTGCAAATATTGTATAGTTTATGTTAAAGTCTTTCTGTTTCAGATGTTGTTGCATATGTTGAAGTATGGTCATCCAGTGGAGTAGAAAATTATTCAAAAACATTTGTGAATCAACTCCTGGGTATGGGAGCAAAAGTAGGTAAAATTAATTACTTTTCTCAATGTTCATCTTACCCTTTGATCTCCAATAAAAGCGATTTTTGTTTGTTTTCTGCTTTGGAAATTGCTAATGAGGGTGACTAACTAAGTGGATAGCTTATAGGATCGTAGATTAACAGCTGGCATGGACATATCTTTGAATCTAGCCCCTGACTTTAAAATGTTGAAGCCCAGAGAGGAGAAGCAGCTTGCTCAGAAACACCCAGGTGTAAGTAGGAGAGCTGAGATTAGGATGCCAAGGCATGGTCATTCTACTGTTAAACCAGGTGTTTATTATAGCAACTCCAAAGGTATTATCTTAATTCTTTAACTGCTGTGGAATTTCATGGAACAGTACTTTAATAAATCTGTTATTTCAATTAGTCAGTTGTTAAACATTTATTAACTGCCTAAAATGTACAAGTACTGTGCTTGGATAAAGGATACAAGAATACAAAGACAAAAAAGACAACATTCTCAGCCCCATAGGACCTTCCCTTCTCAGAATAGTGGAAGAGGAATGACATGTCCATATGTACAAAACACATAACAGATACAAGGTAATGGGAGAGGAGAGGGAGACACTTATCACCTGGAAGACAATAAAAGACCTGGTGAAGAAGATGAGGCAGGTGTGGTTTCCACAGATTTGTGTCTGTGTGAATTGAGACAAGGCTGCATGTGAAAGATGTGATTGGCCATGTGGGGTAAGTGAGAATGTGGAGTTAAGAATAGCACTGAGATTGTAAACTCAAGCAATTGGAAAGATGGTGGGACCCTTGATAGGAATAGGTCTAGTGAAATAGATAGATCACAGTCCATCCTTTTCATTTTGTGATACTGTGCCATAAGAAGTGATGAACTTAAAACATGCACAGAAAAATGTGAAGACATTTATAAGAATTGATGGAGTAAACAGAACCATGAAAATGTATGGATAATGACTGACAACACAAACAGCAAGAACAAACAAACAAACCTGAACTCAATGGAGTGTACTTAAAATGGCCAGGCTAGTACTTAGGAAGAAATAGGGGAAAAAGTACACCTTCCTCTAATTCTTTGCTGTGATCACTAACCACAAAATTCAGAGTTGGAAGGGACCACAGTTGCCCTCTGTACATCGCACAGAAAAGAATCTCTGCTGTGACATAACCTCCAAGTTGGCCAGACTTATGGTAGGACCTGGAAGATTTTTGTATTATCACACTTGTGGTTGATTAGTTTCAATTAACTGTGCTTTCCCCTCCCCCGCTTTTTTTGTTACAAGCTATGACTTGCAAGAGAGGGAAGTGATAAAGGTTATATTCAGAAATTTAAGTTTACTTAAAAGCTAAAGATATCAATGAAAATTTAAAATGGAAAAAAAATCTCTCTTAAGCAATTCTTTATTAAAGATTCCTGATCTCATTCTCTTATGTCTTTTTACTGGACCTTTTTTATATTCAGGTCATATATCCAATTTAAGTTAGTGTGGTATATGGTGTATTGTGTTGGTCTGTGCTAGTTTTACCAAACTGCTTTTATGATTTATGTTCTTGGGTTTATTAAATGCTGGTCTCCTATTTTTTGATTGTTTATCTGTATGATTTAAAAAAAAAAGAGTGGATTTTTTTTTTGGTTTGATGGATTCATGACTTTAACTATTAACAATTTACACATTCTCTTTTATTTTGATTCCACAGGTTTCAAAAACTTTTAACAGAAATGTGACTCATGTTATATTTAAGGAAGGATATCAGAGCACTTGGGACAAAGCACAGAAGTATGGTGTAAAACTTGTTTCAGTCCTGTGGGTTGAAAGGTAAGTAGTGCTTAAAACAGCATCTCTGGAATAGACTTTTCTTTTCAAGGCATAAGGTATATTAAATCTCTTTATAGAACACCTTTGCTACAAAACTGTCTACTGTTTGGCAAAAACATTTCATTCTGATAACCTGGTGTAATGCTTCCAGATAATTTTATCTTGGTTTTAGAGAAAACATGCTACTTATTCATACATTGCAGAACCAGGTAGATCAGATTGGTATTTTCTAAGACTTTCCCAGTTCTATGGACAGAGTTTGCATTTTGGCCTTTAAATTTCTCTTCCTAACAAGAAGCAAGCTGACTTTATCTCCTGTGCTCACCTCTCATGCAGTCCTGCCTGGAGTGCAATGACCATTCTTTATTTGTGTATCTCACTCAGTACCTAATACAGGTTGTTGCATGAAGAAGTGTTCAAAGGGTAAGTTTTAGAAAGGCAATATTGGGCTAACTGTATCTCTTATGTTATCCACTACTGAATTCTCTTGAGGGTCATGGAGCATACCCATAATTCCTTTGTCCTGTCTTTTGTTATTTAGAAATAACTTTGAGAGCTCACATTTATAGAACCTTCCAAGTATTATAAAGTGGTTTACACACATCATCTTATTTGATTAGAATAAGAATAATAGAGATTGCTTGCTATACATCTGTTTGTTACTCCTGTACACTTCCAGTTTTCTTTTTTATTAGAATGAGAAGGGAAGAAAAAGGACTGTTTTTATAGCCAGCTCAGAAAACACTAGGGATCCTAGAATTTTTTATTAAGATTCAAAGTGACCAATTCTATGAAATGAGGATGGATTTTCAGGATAGATCTCATTTACTCTAACTCCAGGAATGGGATGGACATAAAAGCTATTACCAAGCTACATAGTTGTTCCTGGGCCAGTAGGCTTGTTCTGGGACTATGAAGTTGACCCTATATTAACACCAACTCAGTGATGCTAATTCACCAGTGTATTTGATACAGATCATAGACACCTTCTATGTATATGTCAGATACTATGCAAAGTAAAACACTTTTATAAGTATTATCTCATTTAATTGTCACAGTGTCTTGATAGGTTAGATATTATTATTCCCATTTTACTTTTGAGAAAACTGAGGCAACAGAGATCAAGTGACTTGTTCAGGGTCAAACAGCAGGGAAGTATACAGCAGGAAATTTAAACTCAGATCTTCCCAATTGCAGGCCTAGTGCTCTATCCAGTTTCACTAGATGGAAAATTTACAAATAAAAACTGTTTTTAATGGCACTTTTGTTTTTTTTCCATATGGAGAGTCCTTTAAATGGTACAGATCACAATCCCTCCATTCCTAATCCTGTAGGATTCTTTCTGTAAATCCTCTAGCTCTTTCTGAGCTTTTTAATATTTGGTGAATGCTGTCTAGTCCAATGCTTTGCCTGTTCATCTTTTATTCTTCATTCTTGCTATTGGTTTCCCTGCCTAAATTCTTTCTGCACTCTAATACATCTTCCACATAGTTTCCAAAGTGACAATCCTACTAGACCAGTCTAACCATGCTACTCTTCTGATCAAAACGCGCTGGTGGTGCCTTATTCTCTAGAATAAACTTCAAACCTCTCTTCTTGGCATTTAAAGCCTTTCACAGTTTGACTCCAGCCTGCCTATTCAGGCTTACTGTATATGACTCCCCTTCATGTAGTCTACTTTCTAGCCAGGTTGGCCTATTTACTTTTCCCTAAGTATAACATTTTTCCCTTGTCTCCATGCCTAGAACACCTACATACCTAGAATTCCTCTTAATCTTCTTCTTTCGGCTCTTTAGCTTGACTCAATTGTAACCTCTTCTCTTTGCTGGATTTCTTGTCCCTCTCCCAAAATTACTTTGTCCATATTCCATCTGCATACTCGCTGCATCTCCTTAAATGTAACCTTCATGAGGGGTTGTTTGTGCCTGGCCATTGTACATGCTAAATATCCTAAGGGAGCTTAGAGGCATATAAATAGTTTATGGTCTGAATCAAATACACAAGAGAATCAGCCTCATTATGTTGGTGTTAATGTCATGTTATTGATAATTATAGTCAATTCATGATTCTTCATAGTTTTCAATATTTATGTATTCAATAAACATCTGTCAAACTCCTACTATATGCTAGGCATTGTGCTTAGATCTGAGGACATACAGAGTCAAAAGAATCAGAGCTTATAGTCTAATGGTAGAGACAACATGAAATAGATCCAAAGTCAGCTATCTACAAGGTATAAATAGGAAGTGATTAAAAGAAGGAAAGCACTGGAATTAAAAGGAGTTAGGAAAGGCTTCTTGTAGAAGGTAGGATTTTAGTTGGAATTTAAAGGGAGGCCAATAGCTGCAGCAGAGGAGGGAGAACATTCTAGGGATGGAAGGTAGAGAAAATTCCATAGCCATAGAACCATCATTGGTCCATGAACAGTCTTGGAGCGTGGGAATAGCCATTAATATCTGTCCTGTTCCTGAAGTTACATTTAACAAGATCTACTTACACTGTATAGAGTTGGCCTTTGAATCTTGACACAAAATCTTAGGCTCCTTATTTCTTTGTGGGCTGGCTGTAAAAATTTGACCACTTTGTAACTTGCGGGTAAGTATCTAGATACCTATGCCCTGGAGGTGAGTAGGGAGAAAGCATGTTTGGAAGCTGAAGTTGCCCTTGCAACTTTGATACTATTGTTCCACATTGTTATTCTTTTTTTGTGGCTGATACTTAGGTGGGGGTGGGGCAGGGATGAGGGGAGGGTTGGAGGAAATGGGTCTTCTATGTCCTTGAGGAGGTTGGAGTTCCTTTGCAAGTTTCTCCTTGTCTTTGTGTATCAGTTTGTTGCCGAAGGGATATAGGAGTTCCTGAACTCCTATAGGGAGTTAGGGTTAAGAATTGACAAACGATGAGCATTGACCTCAGGCTAGTACTTAGACTGTTGTGTGAGAGGATTTCTGAGATCCAGCTTTTATTTGGAAGTAAAAGAACCTCAGGAAATTATTAAATTATAGATCTAAAATGGAAAGGGACATTAGTTTCTTTTCCTGTCCTCATTTTATAAAAATAGAAATTGAGATTCAGTGAACTTAAATGACTTGCACAAAGTCACAGAGAAGTGGGATTTGAACCTAAGTCTTGTGACTACAAATTCATCACTCTTTCCATTGTACCCTCCACAGTAGGAATTATAGAAATTCACAGTAAAAAAAATTGAGGAGAAAATTCTTTCATTCTCACACATCACCTCTAATAATTACCATCTATGTGACCATGGGCAAGTCCCATAACCTCCTTGGGCCTCAATTTTCTCACCTGTAAATTGAGAGATTTGGATGGGGTCCCTTCCAGCTGTAGATCTGGGATCCAAGGAACCTTCATTAAAACTTCAGGTAGCAGCAATACCACCTAATTGGAATTTCTTTTCATTTACTTTGTCAACTCATTGTTAGAAGTATTAATGAGATGTTTCATTTTTATTTGGACTAGATAATCTCTAACAGTCTCTTCTAGTTCTAAAATTCTCTGGTTGTATTTGCCAAATGCAAAGAGAAATAGAAGAAAGACAGAAGAATGGGATGATAATCATAACCCTATGTTAGAAGTAGCCTCTTGACCTGAAGGTGTGGGACATACTTTGGGTGAACTTCTCAGACTCATTGTTTCCATGCAGATAAAAGTCATTGATGCCGCCCTCCAAATCTGCCTGCTGCTAGCAAAGGGTACATACAAGCGCAAACTAGGAATGGATTTATTTAGTGACTTTGACATACAGATATGGCTCATATCAGACAGAGTCCGTAGGAAGTCATGGCACTCACTGTCAGGCAGCTCTTACTTCAGAGGCCTATGTAGCCTCCAACTTCTAAAGCATTCCCTAGGAAGGACTTCCCAAGGCACCTTTAAACATTGCGCCTCCATGATAGTAAATGTTTCTTTCTGCTCCCCTTCTGTTTCTTCAGCTCACTTAGCTATTTTGTAAGTACCTTCTGAGGAGGGATTTTTTATTCTTTGACTCTCCAGAGCCTAGAACAATGCCTAGCACATAGTAATAGGTACTTGCTAATTGATTATACCTTTCAGTGTCCCTTACAATTTTTTAAAATAACATTGCTTGACTTTCATGCCCTTGCTTCTTGCAATTTTTAGCAGATAGTATCGCCTATCTTTAGTATGGAGTCTTATCCCGTCCCTTTAGCTCCCTGTAATTTTCCTTACCTTCCAACAGATGTCTTCTGTTCAGTCAGCAATCCTCTTCAGTTCCCAGTAGATGCTGATAAGCTGTTGTTCTTTGATAGGAAAGAGTTGGGGCAAGTAATACCTGTCTTTGCAGAGCATGTTTGTAGTTTGATACCCATATCCACCAGGGTGCCTCCGTTTTGCTTTTCTTGACTTGACACGTAAGCCTTTTTAGGTCGTTTTCTTTCCAGTTATTTGTTGGCTCTTGGTGGCTTATTGAAGTTTGCATCCTTCTCTCTGCCCCTTCCCTTAGCACCCAGTAACAAGTTCTTAACCTGTTTTGTGTCACATATCCTTTTGACACTCTGGTGATGCCTTAGAATAGTATTTTAAATGAATAAAATAAAATACATAAGATTACGAAGGAAATCAGTTACATTGAAATAAAGATAGGATTTTGTTCCCCATCCAAGTTCATAGAAGCCCTGAAATCTGATTTCTAGATTAAGAAATTCTGGTCTAGAGGCTTGAGGGGTTTTCTTTGCAAAGATATTGAAGTGGTTTGCTATTTCCTTCTCCCCAGGTCAAGCTCATTTTATAGATAAGGAAACTGAGGCAAATAGGTCACACAACTTTTAAGTGTCTGAAGCTAAATTTGAACTCAGGTCTTCCTGACTCCAGGACCAGATCTATCCACTGCACTACCTCACTAAGAGTTTTTACTATTCATCAATGTGAAAAGTATATCAAAGTTTAAAATTATAGAAGTTTTAGTCATTAATCATGGCCTTCCACAGAAGCTTCCATTAAACTCTAGATTTGCTTGCCAAGGTAGTTTGCGTTTTATAAAGCTTATACCAACCCTCTCAGGCAGTGGTGTCAAACTCAAATAAAAACGGAATATTGGTGTAGAAAACCACAAATTAACATTATGTATGCTATATTATATTTTGATTTATTTTGTTAAATATTTCCCAGTTGAATTTTGGTCTGGTTTGGTAAGCAGCCAGCGGGTTTGGGGATTGATACCTCTGCTCCAAGGTATCTTCTGGTGTAATAGTGTACATTCAGATAGAAAGAAGACCATTAAACCTTATTTACTGATTACTGAGGGCTGTTTTTTTTACTTAGTTTTAAAATATAATATTTTGTATTGTATTTTTATTTATTTTGCTAAGTATTTACCAATTACATTATAATCTGATTTGGGTCACACTCAAGAGTGCTGTGAGTTGCTAGAAGAAGTGTGTTTGACACCTCTGCTCTGGTGGGTTTAAGACATATTCTGTAATAATTTTCCATATCTTTCTCTGAAGTTTTCTGACTGGGAGCTTCCTTGAGCTAAGGATTCTTACCTTCATACCTTGAGTAAGAAAGCTCTTTCCCTATCTGGTCTTCAGAGTTTCCTTCTAGGGCTTCATCCCTACCACTCTGTCCCAGAGATCCTCTTTCCTCACCCTCAATCAGTAAACATTTATTAAGAGTCTATTGTATTTCATGGACAGTGCTTAGGGGTTGGAGCTGCAAATTTGAAAGTCATTCTCTTTTTGCCTGAGAAGTTTTCGTACATACGTGTCCCATCCCTTTCTGTCTGGTTGCTTTTCCTAAAGCACTAGTTATTTGTTATAGCTTATTCTGCTCCTATCCCCATATATTGCCTTAGCCTGAGTCCTTCTCCTAGCTGGAGACATGCACTGTTATCTTTGAACTTGGGTTCAACATGGCAACTATCTGTAAGATTTCACTAGACTGAAATCCTTTTCCTATTCAGACTTTGACTTCTGTCGTACTGTCAAAGTTCCTGTTTCCCGTGGAGGTTTCCAGCTCTCTGGCAGAAGTGAGATAATAGATATAGTTTGTGACCAGTGAATATTTCACTTTTTTGCTAGACTTAGTTTGACCAACGTCTCCATGTTCTTCAGTGGAGTTAATTACTCAGCCACAACTACCCAGTTAGTTTTCTATGTATGACGTCTTTTATTAGAGATTTACAATGGGAAAAAACATAGACAGTAATTAATATGATCTTAACCTCTTGGTGCTGAGAAGCGAGACAATTCTCCCCTTCTTTAAGGACAATATACTACTAAATAATTTTAAAAGATTAATTTTATAAGATGGAGATTATTAATTAGCACTTGATTAAAGGCAGAATTGTCAGGCTTTTAAAATATGAACATTATGACAGTGGCACTGCAAACTGAAAAAATGTTTATTGGCATTTAAAATAAAAATATTTAATTCATTTTGTTTTTTGAGATTAGCTTATGAAACAATAATAATGCCAGTTGACATTTATGTAGTGCTTAAAGGATTATACAATGGTTTTTTTACATGAAATGTTTCATTTGAGCATCGTGGCAAGCCCTGTGAGGTAGGTGCTACGGGTATTATTTTCCAGATAAGGAAGCAAGCTGAGAGAAGATGAAGGACTTCCCCTGAATCACAATTAGTAAATTATCTGATGTGAGATTCAAACACAGGTCTTCCTGACTTTAAGTACAGCATTCGATCTATTTCTCCAGTTTTAGACATTTTACAAAATAAATTACTAATTTTAATCCCTAACAATTTTTCTATGATATTTTGAAAAGCTAAACTTTGAATGTGTAAGATCACTAGATGTCACTAGAGTCCTATTTTGTTCTGCTGATTCTGGGAGCAGTGCCAGATAACTGAGAAAGAAGACAAAATTGACTGTTCCCTTCTGTGGCTAGGATGGATGATTTCTCAAGCATAGTGATATTCTTTCACTAGATTTAGATGGAGCTGGAAGCAGTAGACTTTGAAATCAGTTTGGCCCAAGTTATTTACAGCTTCTGCAGAAAAACATGACTCGTGGAGTCAGCTGCATGACTTCTTGCATTTGGAAGCAAAAGAAGGAAATGACCAATTTCCTACCTTTAAAATTGGTCACTTGGTCCTTCCTACTTTACAGTTTTGTAGTGAGGATTAAATACTATGACTGCTTTGATGCATATCTGGTCTTGTTGATAAAGGGTGTCCTCTAAAGATCAAGATCATAACCATCCACACCTTCTCATTTGAGTTACTTATTCATCATGTCCTTTTATTATTATAATTATTATTATATAATATAATATATTCTATATGAATATTATATAATAATAATATAATATTTTTATTTTATTATTCCCTATAGGTCCTCTGTCCAGTATATTGGGGGCCTATGTTAAGCAAAGTAGCACCTCAGGCACCAGGTGTCTCCTCTGCATGTACTGAGATTATTAGAAACTTGTTGAAAGATGCCACAGAAGAGAACTTTGGCTCTGATTATTAGTGTCAAATGAGGAAAAAAAGAGGGAGAGTTCAAGTTGCCGAACATGTTTGCTACAATTGTGAAGAATACAGACTCCTTGGCAGGCATAGAAAACCAGATATTTACTCCTCCATCCTAACTTCCATGCTAACTCTTCTCTTGCTTTCTTAAACACAACTGTATCTTGCACATCTATGCCTCTGCACAGTCTAATTCCCATTCCTGCAATGTTTTTCTTCGTTATCTTTACTTCATGGAATCCCTGTCTTCAGAAGCACAGTTCAGGTGCCACCTCCTGGAGGTGTTTCCTCATCCCAACAACTATTCATATTTTCCTGCCAGAATTTATTTTGCATATGCTCTATGTTTCTCTCTTCCCCCAGTAGAACATAAACTTCTCAAGGGCTTAGACTTCCTTTTTTTTCTCAAATTCTCAGTGCCTAGCATTGTCCCAGGTACATAGTAAGCACTTAATAAATGCTTGTTTACATGAACTGACTGTTTAGGATTATTTTTAACTTAGCAGGTTAGGGTTCCTTTTAAGTAGTGCACTTTTCATTCTCTCTTCTCGGGTCCTTTGGTTTGTGGGAGATATTCAGTGTTATGGCAGAGATCAACATATGTGGGAGGGTTGTGCCAAAGGGTTTTGTGTGCCATTGCACCTGTTTCATGCACTGGGTATCCCTGAATCATTTAACAAGTACTGAGAGACTATTTTGTTCCTGTAATTGTGTAAGTGCTAGGAATTAACAGAAGAAGTGTGAGACAGAATCATTGTTGAATGATACCTTATTAAATACATTGTCACAAGAGTATATTTTAGGGAATAGAGAAAGTGAGGTAGAGATAAATTAAAAGTGAGAAGAGTGAAGAAATAGGCAAGATGTGAGTTAGTCCAATCAGTCAGTAAGCATTTTTTCATTTAATTTTTCATTTTTAACACAGTTTATAACAGATAAAACAATTTAAACTTTTGGTCAGGTGATACTTCTTTTTAAAGCATTTACAATATGGACCGCAAAAGAATTTTTTTTTTAAACGTTAACCAAGACCCAAATAATATTTATGTTGCTAACTTCACAAGCTCTTGACCTCTTGACCTTGTCTTCACAGTATTACTAAGAATTAAAAGACCCTAACTTATTGTTGTTGGTCTAATAGCTTAATTTTAGACTTAACCTTGGATGTTCCCCTACTAATAATCTATAATTTAATAGCTCTGGTATTAAGCTTACAAACCTTTTGACTATAGGAAATTGCCACCAGTAGTAAGGACATTGCAGGCATACAGTATCTCCCCAACTTCATGTCAATTCCAGGCAAGATTAGATGTCAACTTGCATTCAGTCAGACTTAAAGTCTGCCAGGTGTCAGTGGAGAAACTGAATCAGGAGAATCCTACCTCATCCCAGGCTCAACAGCCGCTCTCCCACCCTTCCCATGAGATCACCTTTTGTAGTTCATACCAGCATCTCATCAGCTTACTGGCATCATGGATTGGAGGCTCAGATCGCCTTTCTTGCTACCCATACCTGGAGTTAGACTCAGAAGAATATTCACTTAATAGTCCCATAGCATCTAAAAATGGCAAGTTCCAATAACCAGGTTTCAAATATGATTATAGTTTCACTTTGGCTAAGGAACATCTTTTGAGGCAAGTCTTAAGTGGCTTACATGCCTTTCTGTACATGTTCTGGTTCCTGATTAAATAGCAATCATAAAATCAAATTACCATTAAAATCTTAACTTTTCCATCAATGCCAAATTTTACCTGAGATTACCTTCCTTTAGGAAATTTAGACTAAAATTCTTTTCCCCAAACTAAAGATGTCATTGGTTTATTCTCAGTAATTAATTCAGTCAGTTGTTTTAATACTAATTGCTTTTACCTCACTATGTAACATGTCCAATTTTTCTCCCCATCACTCCCCTCCCCCACTTCCTAATACCCTTGCATTCTGATTACTCCTTCTGTCAATGTACCCTCCCTTCTATCACACCCCACCCTTCCCTTATCCCTATCTTCTTTCTTTTCTTGTAGGGCACGATAAATTTCTATACCCTATTCTTATTTTCCGATTATATGCAATAAAAATTCTCAACATTCATTGCTAATACTTTGAATTCCAACTTCTCTCCCTCCTCCCCTCCCTCCCCAACCCCACTGACAAGGCAAGCAATTCAATACAGACTAAATATGTGTAATTTTGCAAAAGACTTCCATAATAATCTTGTTGCCCTCTGTCCTACTCTATCCCCCTTATCTTTTTTCCCCCCACAATGGACCTTATCCCTTCTTGAAAGTGTTTATTTCTAGTAACTCCCTTCTCCCATTTGCCCTCCCTTCTAACATTCCCCTCACCCCACATGTTGCCTCCTCTCCTACTTTCCTGTGGTGTGATAAAAATTTTCATATCAAGTTTAGTGAGCATGTTATTCCCTCCTTCACCACATGTGGAGAGAGTAGCTTCATTTTTCCCCTCTCCCCTTCTCCCTTTTCTCCTCCATTGAACAAGATTTTTCTTATCTCTTTTATGAGTTATAGCCTGCCCCATTCCATTTCTCCCTTTTTCTTTCTGGTATTTTCCTCCCTCACCCCTTAATTTTTATTTTATTTTTTTTGTGTGTGGATATCATCTCTTCTGATTCAACATACCATGTACTCTCTATCTATTTATGTCTATGTATGTGTGTGTATGTACAATCTCTCCATCTACCCAAATACTGAGAAAAGATTCAAGAGTTATAAATATTTTCTTTCTATATAGTAATGTAAACACTTCAGCTTTAGAGAGTCTTTTATGATTGTTTTCTTTCCTGTTTACCTTTTCATGCTTCTCTTGATTCTTTTCTTGGGAAGTCAAATTTTTTATACAGATCTGGTCTTTTCCTCAATATGAATGATTGAAAGTCCTCTAAATCACTGAATGACCATTTATTCCCTTGAAGTATTATACTCAGATTTGCTGGGTAGGTGATTCTTGGTTTCAGTCCTAGTTCCTTTGACCTCTGACATATCCCATTCCAGGCCCTTTGATCCCTTAATGTTGAAGTTGCCAGATCCTATGTTATCCTGATTGTATTTCCACGGTACTCAAATTGTTTCTTTGTAGATGCTTGCAGTATTTTCTCCTTGATCTGGGAACTCTGGAATTTGGCCACAGTATTCCTAGGAGTTTCTCTTGGTCGGGTCTCTTTCAGGAGGTAAACGGTGGATTCTTTCAATATTTATTTTGCCCTCTGGTTCTAGAATATCAGGGCAGTTTTCCTTGATAATTTCATGGAAGATGATGTCTAGGCTCTATTTTTGATCGTGGCCCTCAGGTAGTCCCTTAATTTTTAAATTGTCTCTCCTGGATCTATTTTCCAGGTCAGTTGTTTTTCCAAATGAGATGTTTCACCTTATCTTCTGTTTTTTCAAACTTTGGGTTTTGTTTTTTAACTGCTTGGCTTAACTCAGTCATTCATTTCCCTGAACTCAGTTCTCTCTTTCAATGAATTGTTTTGTTCAGTGAGCTTTTGAACCTTCTCCTCCATTTGGCTAATTCTGCTTTTTAAAGCCTCCTTCTATGCATTTGCTTTTTGGACCTCTTTTACCAATTGAGTTAGCCTCTTTTTAAAGCTATTTAAAGTTATTTTTCTCAGCATTTTTTTGGTTCTCCTTTAGTAAGCTGCTAACTTGTTTTTTAAGGTCTTCTATTGCCTGAGCACAGTTTAAATTCCCTTTGGAAGCCCTAGAGGTAGGGGCCTTGACTTCCTCTGAGAGCATGCCTTGTTCTTCCTCATCTGAAAGGATGAGGGGAGATACCTGTTCCCCAAGAAAGTAATCTTCTATGGTCTTCTTTTTTTTTCCCTTTTTTGGGCATTTTCCCAGGCAGTTACTTGACTTCTGCGTTTCCTCTCCCCAATCACCTTACCTCCAGTTCTGCCAAGCCAGCACTGGGGGCTGAGATTCAGATGAGCTGCTCCAAAGCCTCAGGGGCTTTGGCACCGCAGGGGTGGCAGTGGGGGGGGTAGGGCTGCTATTCATTGTGAGATTAAGATCAGCTGCTTAGGTGGGGGCAGGGCCACCACACAGAGCTCAGATCCCTCAAGGGCTTTATGATGAGACCTTCTACAATGGATGTGGGCTATTGCTTGCCTTGGGAGCCCCTGTCCGCTGCTGCTTTCACTGAGGAGGCCTGAGTTATGGGGATACCCTTCTCCCTTCTTGGCCAGCAGAAAAGACACTCTCAGTGACCTTTGGAACCTGTGGGTTGAGGGATCTGTGCTGCTGCTGGAGATTCTGTCCCTGAAGCCTGCTTGGATCTGCTCTTCCTGGTGCCATGTGGCCAACGCTGAGCTGGGCTCTGCTCTGGGTCCAGTAGGACGGACCTTTCCCATTGGTCTTTCAGGTCACTCTCCATTTTTTTATTTATTACTATGAAAACCTGAAAGATTTTCCTTGGAAAGAGCAATGAATTTGGAGTGATAAGCCTGAAGTGCAGTTTTGCTATATGTTAGCTCTGTGGCTTTGGGCTGTTCAGTACACCTCTATGAAAATATGAGATAAAAGGTTGGGGGCAGTGTGAGCAAAAGATGTTGAGTGAGAAGAACCATTAGGGAGCCTAACAGGAGTGTCTGTAGATGGGGACTGATAGCTGTGGAGGAGAGAACAAGGCTGATGGCTTAGCAGGATGCTGCCTCACTTGAATTCGCTTAACTTGAATGTCACAACATCACTCTTCTGATGTCTTTGATCACCTTCGAAAACCAGAACCGACAACAGTGGAGACCTGATGAGTAGGTTGGAGCTTATTTCATATCATCAGTCTCACATAGGGCTTGAAGGAAATTCTGAATTGAAAACTGAGTGGGATAGGGCTGGTCTGAGGAACAAATGGGATTGGATGAGGAGTGTAGATATCTGAGAATGAAGTAGGATGGCACTAGACAACAGCAATTTGGAAGGAAAGTTGGGCTGGGAGAAGGGGATGGCCTAGAGAATGAGGAGGGACTTAAGCAGGAAAAGTTCTCATGGTCCAACATATTTTATTGTAAAAAATGATGACTTGTTTCTTTGGATTTTGCTGGTCCTGAAATAAATGAAAATCATCCATGTTCTTTGAGGGTTCTTCTTGACCACTAGATGGCAAGATTTTACCATCTTGCATTTTAGTAGCAAAGTAGGGAAATGTCTTTAGTTTAAATCACCAAATAGCATTATTATTTTTTAATAAAGTGTTCATAAATGTTTAAATTATTTTCATTAAAAGGAAGTCCATGGTAGTCCTGAAAATGTAGTCTGGAGACTGTGTGATTATGCAATAGAATACTAGCACTGAAATCGGAGAACCTCAGTTCAGTTCAGATTTAGAACACCTATGTGATTATGCATAAATCACTTAACATCTTTGGGCTTCAGCTTCCTTATCTGAAGGATGATAGTGTTGGACCTTCTTCAGTCATTTTTCAGTTGTATCTGACTCTTCTTTACCCTGTTTGGGATTTTCTTGGCAAAGATGATTAGCTTTTTTCTCCAACCTCATTTTACATATGTGGAAACTGAGACAAACAGGATTAAATGAGTTGCCAAATGTCTGAGATCAGATTTGAACTCAGGAAGATGAGTCTTCTGACTCCAGAGCTGGCACTCTATCCGGTGTACCACCAAGCCCAGTGTAGGTTTAGACTGGTTTTAAATCATTCAACAAGCGTTTATTAAGTACTCACTTTGTGTCAAGCACTTTGCTACAAAAAGAGGCAAAAATACTGTCCTTGTTCTCAAAGAGCTTGAATTCTAATGGGGTAGACGACGTATAAGTAGCAACCAAGATATATACGGACTTAAAGGAAGATGATATCAGAGGGAAGCTAATTGGAGAAGGTAAGGGGGCAGAGCATTTCAGGCATTAATAATTAAAGCTGAAAAAATCAATTAGTCTAACCATTAAAAAAAAAAAGCTTTGTTCTTTTACCAATTTTTGGACTTGGAGCCAATCTTTTCTACACACTGTCTCATTTTCCCTGTATTTAAAGTGGCATAATATCAACCATTTTTATGAAATTCTGGGAAATAGGGAAGTTTGTCCATTACAGAAAATATTAACCTTAAAACGTTTCAACACTCTTGAGTGATAAACTATTAGCATATTTAGTATTATGATTTTCTTTTCATCGTAAATTCCAATGTTTACTTGAAAGCAGAAAGTAAAATACTCTGTTGTCCTTTAAAGATTTAAGGAGCAATATCCTCAAAATTGTCAGGATTTGTGCAGTACAATTAAACCTGCCATGTAATAACAATTGTAAATCAGTTAGTTTTATTGTATTTGTAATACCCCTAGCCAGCCAGCATGCAAGTATGTATTGTTTATAAAGAAGAGTAGGAAAGATATAAATATGATTCGATCAAAGTAAATCCATTCCAAGTACTGGAGAAACATCTCTAAGCATATTAATGACAGGTGGTAAATTACTGAAGTTATTTTCACGTGCAAAAAATAGCCCATTATTGTATTAGGCAACTGCTGTTATCAGTTAGATCTGTAGTACAAGAGCTATCCAACCCCCACTTGCATTTCTTTCTTCCTTATATTCCTTAACCCCATCCTGCTGCCACTTCCTCTGTGCCTCTACAATCCCCAGTCTATAGTGAACGTACTTCCTTCATTCTAACCCTCTTTGTCTCACACTCCTCCATCAATGACATGGCAATATTAGCTAACCCAGTATTCCTGGCCATACTTTTGGTACTTAATTGTTCAATTGTTTTACAGCATCTGACTCTTTGTGATTCCATTTGACGTTTTCTTGGCAAAGGTAGTAGACTGGTTTACCACTTACTGCTCCAACTCATTTTACAGATGAGGAACAGGTAATCGAGGTTAAGTGACTTGCCCGGGTTATACAGCTAGTAAGAGGCGGAGGTCGGATTTGAACTCAGATCTTTCTGATTCCAGGGCTGACACTCTGTCACTTCACCTCCTAGCTTCTCTCAGTACTTCCTGTCCCTTCTTTCACACTTCGTCAGCAGTTTCTTCTGGAAGGAGAGTTAGAATATATCTTGTTCCCCACTGCCACTTCTGCACTGTTCCTTTAACATCAGCTTGGCTCCAACTTATGTCTCCCATCCCCCTTCCACACTCTGCAGTTCTCCCAAACTGCCCTTTTTGCTTCCCTACACATGCCTTCCTTTCAGTTCTCTGCCTTCGCACTGACTGTTCCCCATGGAAGCCCTCCTTTCTGGCAGGATAAGGTACCAGACACTGAAGTCCTTGCTCAAGCTGAACTGTCAAGTGCTCAAACTGCTTCAGAGAGCAGTAACTCTGATGGGCTGGCCACATTGTGCGAATGTCAAATGTACACTTACCAAAAAGACTTTTATAGACTACTCACTTGGGGCAGGCGATCACATGGTGGCCATAAGAAGCAATACAAGGACACTGTCAAGGTGTCTCTCAAGAACCTTGGATTTGACTGTGTGACATGAGCGATACTGGCACAGGACTGCTCAGCATGGTGTGCCCACATAAGAAAGGGTGCTGTGCTTTATAAGCAAAGCAGAATTGAGACAGCACAAAGTAAATGCAGGAGGTGCAAATTTGGGATGCCCACCCCAAATATTCGGATGGACTATCTGTGCCCAACTTGTGGTAGAACATTCTGACCTCATATTGGTCTGATAAACCACAGTCAGACACGCTGAAATTTCACTTTATCATGGTGATATCATTTTGGTTCGAAGATGAAGGACAACAACCAACATGAACAATTTCCTGAACCCCACAACTACTAGTACTGTTCTTCCCAAACCAACTTGTATTTAACTACTTAGGATTCATTCTTTTGTATTTATTCTGTATATACTTTATTTTGCTTATTTATTTTTAACATTCATTAAATTTTTTTTTTGATTTCCAAATTTTCTTATTCCCTCCTACCCCTTCACCACCCATTGAAAAGGCAAGTAATATGTCAGTTACTTTATGTACTTTTACATGTTAACTGCCTCCCCATTAGAATGTAAGCTCTTTGCATGTAGGAATTGTTTCATTATTTGTAGCTCCAAGGCCTGACACATAGTAAGTACTTAGTCAATGATTGTTGATTCATTGGTTGCTAGACCCTAAGCTCCTTACGGATAGGAACTGTCTTGTGCATCTCTATATTCCCGAAATTTTTAACCCTGTGCCTTGGATGTAGTAGAGCGTATTTCATTGAATTACACTGCAAAGGAAGTAGCTAGTTTTCTGTCTAGATACCCTGTCAACAATTTCCTATGAAAGAAATATAGCATGTTGTGTCTTTTTCCTCTATATTTCCCATATACCTCCTCCAGCTGTCCTCCTCTGTGCTATGGTGTCACATCCTACTGTGACAAACGTAATATTTGTTTGGGCTAAGTAATTTGAGATATAATTTATAAGCAATGAAACCCAATGCTGGGGGAATTGCACAGAAACAGGTATGTTTATTCATTACTGGTGGATTTTCAAAATTGTAAAATCTTTTTAGAGAGCAGTTACACAGTGAAAGTTGATCTAATAAATCATTTGTTGGATAGATGTCTTGAAGGTGTTAACAAGAACAAAAAAGCTAACTAATCAGTGATTTTCACAGAAACATGGCACAGTTAAATTGTGATAAATAATTCATGGAATGCTATAACCTCATTTTGACTATAAAATATGAGGAGTATGAAGAAATCTGGAAAAAAATTTATAAAATAATGAAAATCAATGGTAACGGAACTAGAGTAACAGGTTACACATTAAGACTGTAAGAGGAACCGTTAATGACAACATAAATAAATGAAGAATCTTGATGTGAACTAAGATTGAGAGAATAAAAAGTTGTACTTTATGCCTTTAAATCATTCATAATGTAAAAATTGCTAAACTGATTATGTTGATGTTCAATAGTGTGCTCATAATGAAACACTTAATTTTAAAAACTAAAATAATAAATCTGTTCTCTGTGGAGAAGAAAAGTTGATAATGAAAGGATTCTTTGTGTAAATCCTGCTTATAGCATTATTATGGAGTATATATATATATATATACTAAAAGTATAGCTTTTAGTTATCAACAATCACCAAGTATTTACTGAATACCTATTCTGTGTGTTTAAAAATGGGTTAGATTTAGACAGAGCAGTTTATGTAGGGGAAATGGTATGAGCAAAGGCATATTCGTGTTGTTTTTGAGCAACCAGAGTGGTTCACTTTGTTTGGAAGAGTTGTACATGGAGTAATAGAAAATTGAAGAGGTATAGCTAGAGGTCAGGTTGTGGAGGACCTTGAATCCTGTAGGCATTTGGAAAGATTTTGAGCAATCAGTTGTTGAATAATGTAGAATTGCTAAAGGTAGGTCAGCCTGGCAGTGGTTTGTGTGATAGTGTAAAGGAAGGATATCAGATAGGAAGAGAATTAGCTTTCAAAGCCATACTTCAGCCCAACTCTTTGTGTGTTTTTCTTTACTTTTACTTTATACTAAGCTTGCACCTTGAAGTTCTTGGGTTTTTTGGCCATCTCTATTGCTGCTACCAATCTGTGCCAAGCATGAACGCTCCTTCTAGTTTACTCAAGGTGGAAAATGATTTTTTCCAAAAAGGTGATAGTGATAAAAGAAATAAGGTAAAATAAAAGAAACTCACAGAATATGGTACTATCAGGTTATAGAAACCTGGCATTTATGTATAGCATTTTAAGAACTGCAAAGTGCTTTTTGACATATTTCATTTACTCTGTAGTACAGTGGAAAATGCACTAACTTTGGATCCAGATCATGCTTTGAATACTTAGAGTGACAAGTCATTTAATCTCCTTGGGCCTCAATTTCCTCATTTTTAAGATGAGGATTTTGGAGTAGGATTGGGAAACCTGTGGCCTTGAGGCCACATGTGATCCAGTAGATTCTCAAGTGCAGCTTTGACTTCACAGACCAAGTCCACTTAATAAAAGGATTTGTTCCATAAAACTTGGACTCAGTCAAAAGGCTGCCTCCAAGGACCTAGAAGGCCACATGTGGCCCTAGACTAGAGGATCTCTTCCAGCTCTAGATCTATGATCCTATCATGTCCAACCCCATGAAATAGGTACTACAGGTATTATCACTTTTTTCAGATGAGGAAACTGGAACTGTAGAAATTAAGTGATGTATACAGATGCATATATATGTAATGTATTACTTTAGATGATTGCATGACTCTCAAATTATAACTAATAGCAACTCTGTTTCAAAGAAATATTTTAAATGACATATATAGTGAGAGTGACTAGGCCTATACTTTCATTAGTTTAGGGAGTTCCTAGATAAGAACAATTTCTACCAATTCAAGCCGGTACTCTCTCTCTTTGCATTTTTTCGTCTTAGAGAATTGCCTAGAGCACTAGTTCTCAAACTTTTTTGTCTCAGGATTCCTACTAACTTTTTAGAAATTATTCAAGACTGAAAAAGCTTTTGTTTATGTGGATTATGTCTATTGCTATTTACCGTGCTTGATATTAAAACTGACAATAATTTTTAAATGTTTGTTAATTCATTTTAAAATAACAGTGATAAACCTATTCATGTTAATTTAAATTTTTGTGAAAAATAACTATATTTTCCAAAACAAAAAAAATTTTAGTGAGAAGAATGACGTTGTTTTATATTTTTTGAAATCTCATTAATGGAGAAGCTAGGTGGTGCAGTGGATGGTGTGTATGGAGTCAGGAAGACCTGAGTTCATATCTGACCTCAGATACTAGCTATGTGATCCTGAGAAAGTCATTTAACCCTATTTGCCTCAGTTTCCTCATCTGTAAAATGAACTGGAGAAGGAAATATGGTACACCATTCCCAAGAAAATCCCAAATGGGGTCATGAAGAGTTGAATTTGACTGACATTTGAATGACTGAACAACAAATAACAGAAGACAGTTGCATTCTCATTTGTTTATGTATTGCATCTATTGCAACATGTTGATTTGGTTGAAGTATATGAAGAAAATTTGGCCTCATACATTTGTAGTTGAAAAAGGGAGGAGTGTTTAAATAGTCTTTTCAAACCATTGATTTTCTTCTTGGATACTACATGGTTTTTTAAATCTTAGTTGCCCTGTGGGGTCTGAAATCATATCAGTGAAGTTTTGATTCATGATTCACTATTGATCTGTCTTGTACTTTGCTGTGATAGTTTTTGATTGGTATAACACTTTGAGTGAATCCTTTATCCATGCGTGATTTTGTAATATCATGCATTGGTCATTTGGAAAATATTGGTTCATTGAGTTATGGAGAGCTCCCAAATATTGACACATTTCACCATACTATATCTTTATTACCACTATCTCATAAAAATCTTTAAGTATTGGAAAGCTATCAAACTCGCAGTGATAAATACAGGGTTTCCAAAATTCTAATTTTCACTTGAAAGCTTGAATGTTATTGTTAGTAACTAATACTTTCAGCTATTTTCCTATTCTGGGTCTGGTTCTCCATCCATGCTGCCTTCTTTATATTGCTTTAATTACTTCAATTGCAGTTTGAACACTTTGACTGTAATAAGAATTCATTTTCATTGAAGGGTAATAATAATGAGTTATAAAATCTATTATGCAGATGCAGGTTAGCTGGTGTGCGTGTTGACGAGTCTTTATTTCCTGCAATCAACACTAATGAAGGATTACCATGTCTAATTAAAAAAAAAGTGAGTATATAATAGTATTCAAGTTGAATGTGCATACTTCTTGCAATTGTAAATATGCTTATTTTACATTTTATATTGACAGAAAACATTTAGACATGTTTTAAATTCACTTGAAGCTGTTCTGTATATTCTTGTTTTTGATGTCATGTTGATTTGAGCCAGAAGCTGGAGGGTATTGCAGTGTTGAAGATAAAATGATTAAGAAAAAAGCTAGTATGAGCAGGTATTATGGCAGATATTCCACAGACATCTTCACTTCTTTTGGGTGTTTTTGATTGTTTGTTTTCTCTTTTGGTAACATTCCTTTTAAATTGGATATCCTGATCTGGAAAGGAAAGGGACTTTTCAAGAGTCTCCATTCTAATCTCTGAACTCTATTAAAAGAAATAGGGAGCAAGAACTTTTTGCCAATAAAAGGCATGGTCATGATACTTAGAGAATTATCTTTTAGAAGAAAGTCACTATATATGTTTATTTCACTTTAAGCCAAAGCTTTTTGGTTTAAGGTTAGAAGTCATCTCAATACTCCACTTTCATATCCTTCAGCTAATTGTGGTAATGAAGAATCTTTTACACTTAGATGTTGCTGTGAATTGGCAACATCTTCTCTTTACCAAGGCTTAGCTTTTGCCTTGTGTGTCTTTCCTTATGTCACAAAACACTCTCTTTCCACTAATGTTTCTGTAGGTTAAAAGATGACTTGGAATAGGGAACAGAGATAGAGGATGACCTTATTTGAATATTCATAGTGTAAAATATCATACTGGATTCGGTGGGGAATTTCACAGAAAAGATAAAATTTAATTCCTGTTTTGCAAGAAGATAGAATCTAATGGGAAATGTGAAAATAGCACTAGTTGAAAACAGGTAGCAGCAGTATTTAAAAATGTGGTTGAAAAAAATCATATCATCTTCCATCTACAAAAAGATAATTTTAGAGTAGTGGTGAAAGAAAATATGCAAATGTTTCCATTCTTCTGGTTTTTATAATTTGTGATACGCTTCCTATAAAAAGTTAATGCAAATCCTTATATCATATTCATTCTTGAAAAAAATTATCTACTTAATTCAGTTATATACGTATAACCATCATAGAGTCAAATGTAACACAACATGGACCATATTAATAGTTTATTTTTAATACAAGGGAGTATCTATAGTTATCTTGTATTTCAAAATTACTACATCAAATAACATGCTTGCTTTAGAAAGATAATATAAAGATATGTGAAAGGGTTATTTTCCATATTAACCAAGTGCTATATAATAATGGTAGTTAATATTATCCTATTTTTTACAGCGAAAGTGTATGCAGCCAAAAGACTTTGTTTCCCGAACACCAGAAAATGATAGAAGACTTCAAAAGAAATTTGAGAAAATGGCTAATGAGCTGCATATTCAAAAAACAGCCATAGGTAAATTAAGTTACATAATATGCTGTCTTTTGTATTTGAAGTTAATTCAAGTCCACAGTCAGTGGAGTGTATCCCAATTGAATTCTATACTTGGGTACCAAAAGAACTGGTATGTCTGGTTGTTGAGCCATTTTTAGTGATGTGTGAGAGATTCCTGTAGAATTGAAGAGGAATCACATTATGAGAAAAGGAACAGAGGCTGCACCTATAAGCCTGAGACCTTGAATTCATTTCCTGGGAATATTCTAGAATAGATCATTTAAGAAATGCTTAAAGAACATACAGAAAGGGAAATGGTGATTATTAAAAAGCCAAAATGCCTTCATCAGGAGCTGGTCATGCCAGACTAACTTTATTTCCATTTTTCATGGTTGATTAACTAGTAGATCAAGAGAATACTTAAAGATCTAGTTTACCTAAAATTCAGCAATGTATTTGATAGAATATGTGATAAAGATAGCTACATGGCATGGTGGATAGAGTCCTGAACTTGGAATCAGGAAGATATGAGTTCAAATCCTGCCTCATACACCCACTAGCTGTGTGACATTGGACAAATCACTTCACTTCTCAGCCTCACTTTCCTCATCTGTAAAATGTGGATAATAGTAACATTTGCCTCACAGGGTTGTTGTAAGGAGAAAATGTAATATATGAAGTACTTTGCAAAACTTAAAGCATGTATAAATGTTAACAATTATTGTTATTATCTCATTTATTCTTGTTGAGAAGATGGAGAGAAAAAGAAAAGATAATTGTCCAGGTTCAAAAAATGCTTACTAATTGTTCAGTTGCAAAGTTTTGGAAATTTATTTTAGAAAATAATAGGAAATAATATACTTATAACAAAAGAAAATAAAGAGGATTTTCTGATGAAATTTTAACCAGTCACTCAAAATGTTAATAACTGGAGGTGTTAATGATGCTTTGCTGTTCTCAACATGTTGATAAATGATGTCTGAAATATAATAATGTATTGTAAATTCAATATGATTTTTCTCATACATTGTGCTTTTTATAGAGGAAACAATTTATAGAGGAAACAAACAAAAATGTTGATGTTTTTCCACCAACTTCAAAATTCATTTACAATTAGGACTATAAGGTTTGGAGCTTAAAGACTATAAAAGGACTCTAAAGTCTAGAGCTTATAAAGTTTTGGACTATTAGGTTTAGATCTGGAAGGAACCAGAGAGGTGATCTAGACCAACTCCTTCTTTTTATAGCAAAGGCCCAGAGAAGTAAACTGAATTCACAGAGGTCAAAAATGGTAGAGGAGTAATATCTGATGCCCTCTAACTCCAAATCTGGCTTCTTTTCCACTTCACCATATTACCCAGACCTATTACAGATTTATAATTAACATATAGCATAGTCAGAGAACTTCAGAAATGGAAATTCCATTTGATAGATGAATTAATGCCTACAGCTGTTAAGTGACTGAAGCTAATTGAAAGAACTAGGGCTAGATGCTAGCTAGCTAGGTTTATGGATTTCAAATCTAATGATTTTTTTAAAAAAATTATTTGGCTGACTCACTTTTCTTTTTCCTCTTCCCACCTCACCAGTTGCCTTGTCTTTTCATTTCCCATGTTTTGCTTGCTGGTATTTAATTTCAGATTTTGTTCTGGTATCACTGTGTGGGAAACAATGGCAACTAAATGTTGAAAAATCTGATGATTATATAATGCTGTGTTGCTGGGAAACAGTTACAAGCAGATTATTAGATTGCGTTTGTATTAACTGTTAATATCCAATCTGATGATTATGAATTTGGTTGTGGCTAATGTCCTCAATGGTGGTTGTTACATCTTTAAAATAACTTTTGAATCTGATGTAAAATCTGGTAAAGTAGAAGAGGTGATATATTAGACACTCAAAACTAGGAAATTATTGATTTCGAACATAAATTTGTGATTTTACAGAAAGTGACAATAAAATTAGAAATTTAAGGAATTCATTAACTTAGTGGGAGATATCTGTGGATAGCAGTAGATTCAAAAATTGTAGATAGGGGTAAGGGACTACAGAGGAGAAATTATGGGGAAATAGCAAATGTTGTAAATTAAAGAGAATAAAAAATTTCCCTGAATGAATTGGAGTGAATAGATGAGAGAATCTAATTTTTAAGAAATATCTGTCTGTATCAGTTATATGTCCTAGGATGATATCACGTTCTTTAAGTGTGAAGGTATCTAAAATTGAAATTTCACCATTTTGATTTTTCTTCCCAGATGATGATATACCAGTTCTATTGTTTGAAGCTGATGGTTCGTTGATATATAGCCCCACGGCTAAAATTAAGGATCAATGTAATGCAATGGAAAAGAGATTACAGGAAATGAAAGATAAAAGGGAAAATCTTTCCCCTACATGTAAGTAATTTCATCTTTATACCTATACTGTTTCCCCAGTACCTTCCTCCATTCTTGTAGCTTCTTATTATGAGAATTATCAAATTATGAGAAATAACTTGTTCTGTCATTTTCTTTCTCCTTTGTATACTAATTCATTTCTTTTACCTTTCCTTCTCTTTACCCTCTTAAAACTCTGAGAAGAGAACCAAGCCACTGCAGATCCTCTGGTTTCTTTTTCATTATTATTATTTTAACTCCATCAATACTCTAAAAATATTAGGGTTCTAAAAGGACACTTGTTTCTCCTCTTTCTGTTATATTGTTAACACTGCATCATCATACAGTTTCTTCCATCTCCTTAAATAAATATGTCTTCCTAGGTTAGTCTAGGAAAGTTCCTATTCAGCTCTGGTCTTTGCATTAGAGATGCTTGAAAGTTCTCTATTCCATTAAAGATTCTTTTTCTTTCCTATGGGATTATATTCAGCTTTGTAGGTTAGGTAAAGTTATTTTTGGTTAAGTCTCATTTTGGAATGTCAGATCTAGTATCATCATGATTATGATTCACTGGTACTTGAACTCCTTTTTGGATGCTTACAGAATTTTATCCTGGACATGGAAGTTCTGGGTTTTGGCTAAGATGTTCCTGGAATATTCTCTTGTGGGTTTTTGGGTATTTTTAGGAGGTGCTCAGTGGATTTTTCTATTTTTATACTTGTCCTTGTTTCTAATAGATATGAGCAGTTTTTATTTTACAATTTATTGAAATATATTCAGGTTTTTTATCAGTTTTTAAGGAGTCAGATTTTTAAATTACCTTTCCTTGACCTATTTTTGAGGGCAGTTATTTTTCATAGGTGATACCTTTTGTTTTTCTCTATTTTTTCAATGCTCTAATTTTCTTCTAGTATTTTTTGCTGTTCTATGGAGTCATTGATTCCTAATTGGTCTCTTGTAATTTGCAGGGAGTTCATTAAGTAAGTTAGCACTTTTCTTTTTTAAACTATTCTTCCAATCACTTCTTTCTTCCAGAGATTTTTTCTTTATTATTTAAATTTTTGTTTCATTTCTTCCTTGTGGAAAATCCTCTTTTTAAAAAAAAAAAGTTTCTTCTTGCACTTGTTACAAAATTTCTTTCTGTGAGGTGGGATTTTTGGGCATCTACAACAATTTTTGTAGTGGTAGGAATTTTCTTTGACTTACTTATCTCTCCAGCCTTGATTCCTAAACTGAGGCTTTGTGCCAGGGTCAGGTTCCACTTCTACCTGTGCTTTTGAGTAGCTGTGATTGGTTCACTTAGTCTCACCCTGGATTTCTACACTGATCTCCACCTCCCAGGGATAGACAGATCTGCCTGGATTTTTAAGGGTCAATGTTCTGGGTCTTCAGGACACCCAATGGCATTTCAGAACAGTGTTAAGGACTTCTGGTATGTGTGCTGCTGTGCTCACACTGGTTATTGCTGCACCTTATAGTTTCCAAGATTCCCTTTGTGGGTTTCTGACCACCTTGGAGCTTTCTCATGGGAGCCCTTGGGCCCTGCTGCCTCCAGATATAGACTGAGCTCTGACTGCTAGCTACATTTTCCTCTAACTGCTCTCTGGTTAGCTTGGGATGCTGATATTCCTGAGAATGTGATGCTTTTTCTGACAGCCCCCCTTCCTATGCCTTTGGGCTTCTGGCTGAATTTTTGGGCAACTCTGTGGTAGATGAAGTCACTAGTTTTTCTTTTGTATTTCTTGATCATTACTTGTCTTAATATAATTTTTAGCTTCTGGAATAAGCTGTCTGCCTGTATTTTTCAAGTAGTCATCATGGCTGGCAGTCCTGTAGCCCTCTGTTTAGTACCCATCATGGCTACAATTATAGCTTTTAAGATGGAAAATCTCCAAAAATGTTTCTAAGTGTAATAACATGGTGGAAAGTAATTTTTGTTTTTAATAGCTACTTCAGTTAGTGTTTTAAAGTCTTAACTGAGATTATAAGCATGTTGGAAGTAAGAGTATGTTCATAGATCACTATCAGTTGATCAGCAAACTTTCACTAAGTGCCTACTATATGCCTGGCACAATAACAGGTGGTGTGAATAGAGCTAGTCTTGTGTTATTATACATATCCTCTGGAATATCATGTGCTGAAAACTTGAGAATTATTTGAATACTAGAAACAATGTTTTATTTTCATGAGGTAGAATTAGTTTTAATTTAGATTGGAAAAAATAATTCTTAACAATACAACCCTCTTTTTTTAAGACTTTACTCTCCATATTAGAGAACTAATGGGACTGATACCAGTATGTATATTATGAAATTATTAAATATGAGGAAAGATGCTGAATAACAATACTAACATATTTGGATAGGTTATATCCTTGTAACAGACTTCTAAAGTAGGTTGTCTGAGTTCATATATTCATCTAGAATAATTTATAAGGAAAGTAATTTACCTAGAGGCAATTCAGTGGTGCAATATATAGAGCACTGGGTCTGGAGTCAGAAAGACCTGAGTTCAAATGTGACCTCAGATAACTTTATAACCCTGGGCAAATCATTTAACTTCTATTTGCCTCATTTTCCTCAGCTGTAAAATGGCTCTTGCTATTTAATAGCACTTGCCTCCCAGAGTTTGTCATTAAAATCAAATGAGATAAGTTAACATAGTGCCTGACACATAGTAAGCTCTTAATCAGTGTTTACCACAATCCTTTGGTAGTGATTTGTTTGCAGTCCAGTTGATCTATGTGAGTTTCATTTATTTTAAAACCTGCTTCCTAATTCTGATAGCACAGCAGTAACTGACAAGGGACCTTTGTTTAATAAAGCTCATTAATTTTAACCTGGAAGCAGCTTAGCATAATGGAGAGAGCTAACCTTATAATCATTATGCTAAGCTGCTTCCAGGTTAAAATACAAATATTATCTCTTCCACCTTCTCCAATCTGTTGCCAATGCCTATCAGTTTCACCTTTACAACATCTCTCAAATACATCCTCCTCTTTTTGATACTGCCATGATCCTAGTGCAGGCCCACATACTTCACACTTACACAATTGCAATACTCTGCTGGTGGGTCTGCCTATTTCAAATATCTCCCGCACCAGTGGTGTACAACACCTGGTCGGTCATTCAGCCACCAAAATGTTTTCCTAAAGCATAGGCCTTGGCAACAGATTGGATATAGGGGATGAAATATAGGGAGGAGTTGACCCTGAGGAACTAGGAGTATTGTGTTGCTCTTAACAATTAATAGGGAAGATAGTGGTAGTGGGAAGGATTTAGGGGAAAACATAATCAGTTCAGTTTTGGATACACTGAGTTTGAGATGTCTGCTGGATGTCCACTTTGAGACGTCTGAAAGGTATTCGGAGGTGTGCAATTGCAGGTCTACAGAGAGAATAGGTAACTGATTTGAGAATTATCAGCATAGAGATGATAATTAAATCCGTGGGAGCAAATAAAGCAAGTGGAGTCGTGTAGAGGAAGAAGAGAAGAGGGCCCGGGACAGAACCCTCTGGGGCACCTGCAGATAGGGGTGACCTGCAGAGGATCCAGCAGAGGAGGCTGAGGAGTGAACCGAGAGATTGGTGTCCCAAAAACCTAGAGCAGAACGTATCAAAGGAGGCCAGCAGTGTCAGAGGCAGCAGGGACTGTGAAGGATTGAGAAAAGGCTATTGGATCTGACAGTTCAGAAATCATTATTTCCCTTCTGCAGATATACCTCAGTGCAATCGATCTTGCACCTGACTCATAAAAATGGAACCATATTTTCACTTTGAATTATATACAAATGTAGATATTTTAATCCTGATTATATTCAGTTGATAGTAGTTTCTTATTTTCCTACATCTATTCCATGTCCCAGGTAGTTAATAATTTAGAGGTGGTGCATAAAGGAAGTTCTTTTTCTGGAAATCAGTGGTGAATCCTTTTGTGCCATAGTTGCCCTTGTGGTTTTGTAAGTTAGGGTTTTCTTTGAACATACAAAATCCTTCCTTTTTGTAGGAAGATCCCCTGAAACTTAAGAAACTCTGATGAGTATATGTTATAGGTGAGAGAAAGCCTTCGAGTAGCAATCAGGATTCAAGATACTAACAAAAATTCATGTCTGTGTATTTGTCTACAACACTAGCTACCTATGATATGGATTTATGAAAAGAAGTAGATTAGGAAAACAGAGGACTTGGGTTCAAATTCCAGCCTTGCTATTTGGCTAGCCGGGACTTTGAGAAATTGACTTAACCTCTCTGGGCTTTGGTTCCTTCACTTGTAAATTGAGGGAGTTGAATGGAATGACCCCAAGGTTGCTTCCAACACTCTCTAGGTGATCCTATGCTATAATGTCTCATTCTGTGACTGGGATGGGATATTGCAAATTAGAATATTTGAAACCATCTCCTAAGTTTTCCTTTCTTGTACTTTCTTGTTTTTCATATTGTCTCTTAGTGAGTAGAATTATCTTCGGAATATTCGATATGTCCTCATTTTACCTCCTCTTTGTCTTTGAAGACATACATCATTGCATTTTGGTTAGTGCAGTAAAGTCCTTTTTGGTTCCTGACTCCTTTAGTATTGTAAGAGAGAGCTACTATTAGTGCCAGCCCATGGATGTAACAAGGAAAATCAAATTAACGTATTGTTTTGAATGGGTTTAATTTATTTGTTTGAATTCTGCCTGCAGATGGGAAGGATAACTTTCTAAGGTCCCTTCCAACTTTTAAGATTCTATGATTTTATGCTTTATTGAAGTATAAATAATTTTTTATGGTCACAGAAATATTTAGTGCTGAGTTGTCTGGAATAGATTTGAGTAGGATGTTAGTATTTTGTGCTTGTTTTGTGGTAAATTTGGAATTTGAAATGCAAGGAATAAATTGATGTGGGTAGGAGTATAAATGACTTACCGAAAAATAGCCAATACATAAATACAATGCAATACCTACAGTAGTTCATTAGAACTAGTTAATGGTAGATAATTTGGTGTTTATAAAAGTTAGTAGACAATATGGCATGTTCAAATAGAATTTGTGGCATTTAAAAAATCTTTATCTTATTTTTTAGTTTCTCAGATGCTTGCTCTTAATTCAGACCCGTCTTCATCTGGAACATGTTTGAATACATCATTTAACACTTCACATTCAGGTAAATAATTATTTTAAAAGTAGTATTTCTTTTAATTGCTTGTTACCCTAAAGTTTAAGTTAAGATCATCTTTGAATCAGTTGTTTATGTTTGTATGTATGACCAACTTGGCTAATAGTTGAATAAGATAAAATCATCAAAAATTGTTATTTTCCCTTTTAAAGGGTATAACATAAGAATCCTAATGTAACTAGATTATGAGAAACTACTTGAGGTAAACCTCCCTTTTTCATTCTTGTTGGGGTTTTTTCCCAGGAGTTTGTTTTCTGGCACCATATCAGTTTTTTTCTTCCTGTGGTCTTGTATAAACTCTTCTGTGTACAGTTTAAACAGTGTATTTCTAAGAGCCATAGAAGACCTGAGGAAAATTCGTTTTGCATAATGTTTTACATTGGACCAAGAAACGAAGATCTTCAGTGAGTTGGGGAGATAGAGAAACTTGTTAACTAAAATATATGGGTTAGTGACAATACAATGGAAATAAGGTGACCATTAGGATTTTTTTTCCTTCATGAAAATGGCCTGGATGATTAGATCTCATGGTTACAGGTTTTTCACTAGTTGTAATAAACTTTTAAATAATCTCAACAGGACATGATCTGTTGCTCTGCACACAGCTGTGCTCAGTAAGTGTAATTTACTTAATACCTCTCAGAATGCTAAAGTTATGTATGAAAGATTTTTTAGAATTCCTGGACCTTAAAGTCAATCCAGCAATGAACTGCAGGCTCAGAATTCTTAGAAAGAAATTTAAAAATATATATTTTTTTTACATTAGGAACAGAATAAGTACATCTTATCAAGCTGAGATTGTACAGAATAAATATCTAAGCATATTCTGTTCTTTCCACCTGAACCCAACACCAAGCAATTAAGAGCCCTAGATTTTAGTTTTCACCTTTACTATGTGGGATATAACCTAGTCCTAGTAGTTTTATGAAGAGTGAAGAATTGTTCAGCAGGTCAAATTAAAATAAAGAATATTGTCAATTACTTTAATAGAAAAAAAGTAACTTTATGTAGCTTATCTCCTCTAGGAAATTTAATTGATTTGAAAAGAGTTTATATTAAGACCCTCTCCAGCTCTCAATCTATAATCATACTATGATCCTCTTCTTAAAAAGGAGTACTAGTCATAGTGTTAACAAGCATAAAGGAGGACCTTGTGCCCAACTTGAGAGAATACAATAGAATATCAAACCTGGCTTCTGCTCTCAAAGCATTTGTGAAAAAAGGTGATTGGAAACAAAATTAATTCAAAGAAAACTGAGTACAGTTTAATTTGAAATAGTGTAGTACTGAGTCTGAATGTAATAGGAATATAAGATAGGGAGATATTGGTAGGACCTGAAATAGAGAAGGCTTCCTGAATGAGATGGCAGAACTTGAACTAGGCCTTGAACAATAGGTGAAATCTAGTTAGGCAAAAATGAAAATTGCCACTCCAAGTCAGGAGAACAGCATAAGAAAAGACTAGGAGTGTGGAATGATAATACCTGATATTTATGTAGTTTTCTAAGGTTTACAGTTAGCTTTATTTATATTATAACATTTGATTATCACAACTGTGTGAGTTAAGTACTGTCAGTACTATTTTTCTATTCTAAGAATAAGGAAGTCGACACAGAGGTTGTGATTTGCATATAGTCAACACATAAGTATCAGAGGTGGTGTTTGAATTCAGATACCTCTTGACTCCAAACCTAGAATGTAATATCTGAAGGATGGTGGAGATACTTGTATAATTGGGGTAAAGGGAATTAAGATAAGGTAGGGGCTTATATTTTAAAAAAATCTTGAAAACCAGATAGGGAAATTTAATTTATTTTATTAAATTTATTTATTTATTTTAGTTTTCAACACTCACTTTTATAAGATTTTGAATTCTAAATTTACCCCTTCTTCCTCCCCAAGATGGCATGTGATCTGATATAGGCCATACATGTACAATTAGATTAAACATAGAATAGGGAGCACTTTTATGTTCTTGAGCAGGTGAGTGACATGACTGGAAATGTGTTTTAGGATTCAATGAACATCAGTGTATAATGCTGTACATAAATAGTATCCTGCTTTTCAGGTTTAGAAAGAGTTTTCCTTACAAGGAAAACCCTTTAAGCGAAGACAATATGAGTAGTACCCCCAGTTTACTGATGCACTTGAAGTGAAGGGACGTGGCCAAAGTTATATACCTAGTAAATCTCAGTCTTATATGTAATCATTGTGTTTAGTTAAGACTTTCAAAAATGTTCATTTTTATGTTGCTGTTATAGTACAAATTGTTCTCTTAGTTCAATTCACTTCATTCCATATCAGTTCATGCAAATCTTACCAGTTTTGTCTGAAACTGTCCCTTTCATAATTTCTTCTACCACAATATTATTCCATTACATTGATTTATCATAATTTACTCCACTCTTCCCCATTGATGCCCTCTTAGTTTTCAGTGTTTTGATGCTTCAGAAAACTGCCATAAATTTTATGTATATTTCCTTTTCTCATTTCTTTATTCTCTTTGGGGCTTAGAACTCATAATAATGGCATAGCTGAGTCAAAGGGCATGTACAGCTTATGGACATATTTTAGTATATGGTAACAGATGTTGGTTGGTCTAAACCTAATGTCTGCAGATCAGTGTCTAATGAGTGAGTTCATACCCTAGGAGCTGGGTTCTTTGAGTTGACTGAGCACTAGGCTAGCAGGTTATTTTGCTTTGCTATGTGGTGTACCTAATATTTTCCACTGGCCAACCTCTTTCTATTTTAACCAGCACCAAATTGTTTTGATGATTGTTTCCTTCTAGTACAGTCTGAGATCTAGTACTACTGGGCGCCTTTCTTCTCAGTTGTTTTTTCATTGTTTCCCTTGAGATTTTTGACCTTTCTGTCCCTCCATATGAACTTCATTATTATTTTATCCAGTAGTTCTGCAATGTAATTTTTTGGCAGTTTGATCAGTATGGCACTGAATATATAAATTAATTTAGTTATCATTTTCATAGTGGCTCAGTCTATTCATCAGCAGTTAATAGTTTTCTGATTATTCAGGTTTATCTTTATTTTTGTAAGCAGTGTTTTATAGTTATATTCATATAGCTCCTGGGGTGTGTATTGGTTGGTAGATTCCAAAGTATTTTATGCATTCTGGTTATTTTAAATAAAATTTCTTTATATCTTCCTAGTGGGCTTTATGGGTAATGTGAGCATCCATGCCTTAAAACTAACTGGTTAAAATTTTTATTTAAGTCATCACACTTTTTCATAAATGTTTGAATGCTTTATCAATATCTTACAGATGAATCCATTTCTGATGTTTTAAACACATCCTTTGATGATATTTGGAGAAACCATGAATGCAGGAAACATAAGATGAAGTCAGAGAAACACATTCATAGAGCTAAAACTGATGCATGTCTTTATTCACCTATATCAAAAACTGCATCCAACGGTCTCTTTGAAAGAGTAACCCCTCAGAGATCTAAGAGTAGTAACCTTCCTACGGAAACAAGAAATTTCCAAAACACTTTGATGACTGGAATGCTCAGTCCTGAAAAATCGCAGTTTGAAAGAACATCCAAGGAAATATTTAGTGAGAAGGGTTGTCTGTCCCCTTCTTCAGCTGTGGCACAAAACCACTCTGTGAGAAGTCCAGGTCCCACAAATTCTTCAGAAAAACAATTGAGAAGTTTAATACTTTTAAATTTTCCTTCAAAAGAAAAATCAAGGAAAAAGAAGTCTAAAATGAGATTTACCAGCCCAAAATTGCATCTAAGTAAGACTAAAAACTTTTTAGAGTTGATGACTAGTCCTGTAAAAATATCTCCAGCCTGTAAAGAAGCAGTATATGATGATTATTTTTCACCCACTAATTTGAAAGAAGGGAATTCAAGGAATTGTACTTTTGAAGTTAAACAGTTATTAAAAAGCCCATCACATTTAAATCACCAAAAAAGTTTCTACAGGAGTAAAAAACAAAGCATTTTAGAAAACACTGATTATCGCAGCTTTAGCAAAAAAATGAAACTGATTCTAACAAGTGATAATTTAGTGGAAGAAAACTGTAGGCTCAAGAAACTTCCCAGTTGTAAAAGAAATGTAAACTTGAATTGCAGTCCATATGGTGAAATACCTGATGCAAAAGAAACCTTAGGATATTGTAATGAAACTGATTCTCAGGAAAGAAAAAAAAATATAACCATAGGTGGAAATAATTCTCTTCATACTACTGATGAGTCAGTTCTTATGAATGACTGTTTGGAAAGAGAACCTTGTGACGCTTTAATTACTTTGGAAGGAGGTGCTAAAGAAGTCCTCATCAGTAACAAAGAATTGACTGTTCCCATGACCATACAGAAGAGAGAAAACATTAACTCTGCAATGTTGAACTCTTGTGAAAATGAAAAACAAGAAGACATTAACTTCATTTTCAAAAGTGATGCCGCTCTGGAGAAATCAGTGAAAGAAATAGAAAATCCCTCCAGATGTATCCAAAGTATGTGAACCTCTTTTATGTAGCAAATACATGTCATATATCCATTGCACTTTTGAGTCCTAGCTTTTAAATAATAAAAAAGCAACACAAACTAATGATAAGTCAGGGTTGATCAAATGAATTTTAATTATAGGTGCTCATTTTTACTTTGAATTTCCAGGAATATGAGTTAATTCCTTTGTGTTTGAATATAATTCTAAGCCTGTCTTGGGGTTGATGCTGTGGTTTTTAAAAAATCTTGTTTTTCTGTCCTATGCAATGAATAATTCAGTATTGTTACTATTTTCATCAGTATTTATCTATTTAATAGCCATTGATCATAATGGAAAAATATCACACACCTAGCACTTTTGAAAGGAAAAACTTAAAACCAATTGAGTTTGAGCCATGAACAAAAAAGATACAGGAAACATGAGTAATTATATTTAGATGAGAAAAATCAAAGAATAAACATTAGATTCCAGAAGGGAGAAAGAAGGAACTGTGGCCAATTAATTTGCAATCTTATACTTCACAGTAGGTTAATTTAAATAGTGATAGAGCTAGGATTTGAACCCATGCCTTTGGAAGCTGACTCCATTATGCTTTCCATGATACCCTGTGACCTCAGATTTGTATCTTAGAAGGCATACATAGGTGGTGCTAATTAATATTACTAATGATGTTGAAATGAAAGGCAAATGTTTTGATGTCACTTTGAGCAGTATTCATTATAATGAAATTCCAGGGTAGCTCAACAATTTGTGCACCTGTTTGAAGTTTCTTTTGATAAGATTTGGCATAAAGTAACTTTAGTTTTAAATATATTATTTTAAAGCAAATTTTTGTTATTTTTATTTATTAGATGGCTATCTATTTGGAATCCCTGTTATCTGTTTTCTAAAACTATAATAAGCATTTGAAAGTGGAAATAGAAAAATTGCATTAATTACTTTTATTCTTAGCTATAGGTGTAAATAAAATTGGAATTCAAGAAATCTTTACCCTGACCACAATTTAGGTTAAAATCTGATAAAATTACTTAACTATCCTATTTTTCTTTTTTAAAGAAATTAGCTACTTTTTTTCTGTACAGGGAGAAACAAATGATTCAAATATTGAAAATTGAAACAAGTGGTAGTTTTGTTTCCCTTTTCTGCCTAACTACCAGAGCTAAAAATATTCTTGCAAATAGAATAAACATGTGTTATCACTATATTTTCACCTCTACTCTTTAACATTAACATTAAAATATTCCCACTTGATGACAATGGCATGAAATTTTAAGTATGTTCCAATAATTGCCACTGATATATTTTTTGTGTTCACAGTTGGCTTTTGATTTTGAGTGGTTTGCAAATTTAGCATAAAATAATGTCTTGATATGTGAAGTGCTCTTTCTATTACTGTAGCAGGTTTAGTTATGTCTCTTAGGAAATATCAGTTTCACTGGCAACTTAGTCACTCAGGAGAAAAACTTTCTTGTAGTCTATTCAATACCTTATCTATCTTTCTCTCCAAACAATAATAGTATATGATGTCTCTTAACAGGGACTGTTGAAGCTGGTGTTAGTAGAATATTCTTCCACACTGTATCCTTTATAGAATCAGTGTAGGTTTTCCATTTACTTGAGATAATACATATGTGTGTGTTGAAAAGAAGAACTGAAGGAGAAAAGTTATTGTCCAGAAAAAGTCATCAGATTATTTATTACCTTTTATGTGCCAGGTACCGTATAAGGCATTGGAGATATGAAGCCCAAAGTAAAAAAGTTTTGGCCATCTTGTCATTCTTTCAGAAGAGACAGCTAGTATATATATTAGAATGTGTAAAAGAAACAAAAGGTGATTGGGATGGGGTTGTGGGAAGGCACCAGTCAGTAAGAAGATCAGGAAAGGCTTTATGTAGAAGATGGCATTTGAGCTGAGTCTTAAAAGAAGCTAGGAAATTCAAAGGCAGAATTGAGGAGAGAGTGTATTCCAGCCATAGAAAATAGGCAGTGAGAGATAGTGTCATGTCTGATAAACAGGAAGAATAATAGTTTAATTGGATCATGGAATATATGGAGGGGAGTAATACATAATCAGTTAGGTTGGAATCAGGTTATGAAAAGCTTTAAGTATCAAATATCAGTCATCTATGCATTAAGTGCTTATTGTATATATGTATGTATATACAAAACACAAAGCATGTACAAGTTTTGTTTTTTTTTTTTCCAGGGAGGTTGTGGGAAGACGAGGCATAAATAAGAGTAGGAGGCAAGAAGATTCTATGTAGAAGATGAGGAACTGAGCCTTTAAAAAAGCAGGGATTCTAAGAAATGGAGAGCTCCTCTATACATATTGTCTCCCTCATGGGAAAGTAAGCTCTTTGAGGCCAGTGATTGCCCTTGATTTTATTTTTTTGTCCCTGCTTAGCACAGCGCTTGGCATATTGTAAATGCCAAATAAATTTATTTATTCTAGGCATGGGTGATCATTATTGCAAAGACATAGAAAGGAGAGGTGGACTATTACATACGAGAAGTGGTAAGAATGTAAATAGGGTTGAAATGTAGAGTACATGGAGGGAAGTAATGTGTAATATGGCCAAAAGTGTAGGATGAGGCAAGATTGGGGAGAGTTTTAAGTGCCAGAAAGAGGAGTTCATATTTGATCCTATAGGGATCCACTGTAGTTGATTGAATAGCAAAGTGTCAGGGTCAGACCTGGGCATTAGGAAAAAAAAAATGTGTGTGTGCATGTACATGTGTATATACAACAGGTATGAGAAGAAGGAAAAGCCCTACGTGATTCCCACATAATGCAGATGTGTAGGTATTTGGGGTTTGACCATGCTCACTGGTAGGTCACTAAGCTTCTGCCTGCCATTTGACTCACTGGTATTTATTTTACTAATCCTGAGCTTTGTATCAATCTGAAGTATATTAGATAATTTATTTCCTATTAATATGTCTGCAGTCTCTTTTCAGTGTTTAACTGATTATCTCAGTCCCCATTCCAGTTCCTTAAATAATAATTATTTGATGAGTTAAAAAATAAAGACCTCTTTCCTATTATCCTTGTTTAAATTTTAATATATCTTAATCTGTTAACAGATGAGAGCAATAATAAGTATATTTATGTAAACCTGTTTACAATATTAAGCCTTTTACCAGTTCATCCCTCAAACCCTCAAAATAGTAGTAGTTAACTCCAGTTCTCTAGAAAGTCAGTCTCAAATCATTCAACTCGCTCTACATAATGATTAAAGGATCTTAAAATATCTTCATTTTTTTAAAGGATTAGAGCTTTCTTTTTGTTTTCCGTAAACATGGGATACAGTTTTTCCCAAAATGCATTGTATTGTTGTTAGTTCTTTACAAGATCTTTGTAAAATTCCTTTTAAAAGCTTTTCTCATAAAATAACATTTATGATACCTTCTGTCTGTTTTGTAGGTATTAGATCCTCATGAATAACAGATAAGCTCTATCCCCAAAGAGAGATGATTCACCTTAAATCATTTTCTCAACTGACTTTTTATAGATCCATAAAAAGAAAAGATAAACACACATACTTTCTGACTCCCCTAGGCTGATGTTTATCAACTGCATTTTCAGTCTTCTCCCAACATTCTATCTGAATTCTTAAAGCTACAGTAACAGTATCTTTAGTCTTTGTGATATAGGCATTTGAAGCAATGGTGTTACATATCTGGGTATAATTATTGTAAATACACTGGAGCTAATGAGGTCGCCAGTGTAGACATAGGCTTATTTTTTGTGTTGTATACTCCTTTGGCAGTTTAGTGAAGCTACATTATTCTTAGAATAATTTTTTAAAATTCTTAATTGAAGAAAATGCTAAATTTCAGAGGTGGGTGAAAATATAGATCTAAATTTTCAAGTTCATGGATCAGTGAAATCTATCCATGGGCTCTTTGAAGTGGACCCAAGGTATCGACCCCTGGTATAGAAAGGAAAGAAGGCCCAAGCTAGCTATGAAGTGTGTGTACCTACAGGGAAGGAGCAGGAAAGGCATTATGATCAGCAGAATTTATAGAGGAGCAAGCAGAGAGGAAAAGCAGGATAGACCTGGGTCATGAAAACACGGAAAGGAGAGAATATCTACAAGGAGAGAGTGATCAACACAATGTTACAAGAAAGGTCAAGAAAGGTTTGAGAAAAGATAATCAGATATGACAGTTAAGTGTTCTTTGGTAACTTTGAAGCAAGTAGGTTCAGCTGAATGATAAATTCTTAAGTCAGATTGCAGGTGATTGCAAGTGAATGAGAGGAGAGAAAATGAAGGAATTTGCAGAGAAAGATAAGGGATATGAGAGGATAGCTTGAGTCAGGGTCTAATGAATTTTTATAAGGGTGAGGGATACTTGGGCATATTGATAGGTAGCAGAGAAAGAACCATAATATGGGAAGAGAAAGCAACTTAGCAGGTTTGAAGGACTTTGTCCCCTGTTCAGCAGAAGAAGACTAGCAGGAGTGGAGGAGGGAAGAAAATAGTTTGTGGGAGTAACTCAGGGTTAGATTTGGCAGGGTATAAGAAGTGATAGGCTAAGGGAGCAAGGGTTTGAGAAATAGCATCATGTAATGGCAGTTGGACTTGTGGTCGCAAAGGCTTTGGTTAAAATTCCACCTTAAATTTTTGGTTAAAATTCCACCTTAAATTGTTACACTAGCTGTGTGGTCCTGAGGCAAGTCATTTAATATCTTTGGGTCTCAGTTTCACTTATGAAGAAATTATACTAATTGCCTCAAGTCCCTTTTTAGCTCTAAATCTGTGATCCTTTGATTTAGAAGTAGGAGTTATCTCTTACATGAAATCAAAGCCCTATTTAATATTTTAATTTTCAGTTCTTTTAAATAATTTTTTAAATTCATTGACAAATTCAGTATATATCAAGAAATAAAGAAAAGAACAAAGAAAGTGATTGTAAACTCCTGTGTCTGTAATCCTGAAGATCAGTTTGGCAGTCACGACAACATCTGCTTATTTCTGTGATTCCTTTAGAACTTTTCTATATAAGCTATTGGGATTTTATCGCTTCTGCTGTGATTATTTATACCGTTGTAGGCAAGTGTGGATGTTCTTGTGGCTCTTTTTCCTCACCTGTAAAATGAGAATACTAACAACCATCATCTTCCGTGACTGTTGTGAGAAATGAAGTATTTTCCAAACTATATATGCACAGATGTTCCCTATTATTATTGCTTCATTCAGTATCATTTCTCATAAGTACTCCTATGTTTCTCTGTATTTGTCATTTTCATGGTGCAGTGGTATTACAGGGAAGGCAGTATCAATTTTATGCAGAGTATTGTGTTTAGAACCAGCAGTCCTGTCTCAGTTCCTTACTCTTTTTCTAACCGCAGGAAGGGTTGGGCTTTGATATCTTCAGGTACAAAGTCAGGGCACTGGACTGGGTAATGTTCAACCTAAATCTTACGATTTTGTGACCTATTATGATTTGTTTGGTCCCCAATTTTTGGTCACTTTTTGGCCTGTGGGCTGTATGTGTGATTTTACAAATGGTACTGCTAGGTATATGTTTGAACAAAAAGATCTTTTTTTCTTATCAGTTGTCTCCTTAGGGTTAATACTAGAAAAGGAATTGTTAGGGCAAAGGGTATGAACATTTCTGTAATTCTTATTGCATAATTTTGTGGTGTTTCTCAAAGAGATTGAAATTGAATGGATACACTGTTCTGCTAGAATCTCTGTTTTTTCATAACTTCACCAGTATTCAATTTGTTTCCTTATGCTGTTTTTAGACAAATGGATGAGCCTAAGCTACATGTAAGTGCTTGGATACTTGGAGTCAGAAAGACCTGGGTTTAAATTTCTTCTCTGACACTTAGTAGCTGTGTAACCCTGGGCAAGTAATTACATCACTCTAAGCCTGTTTCCTTTTTTGTAAAGTGGAAACAATATCAGTGCCACCAGTGATGTTGTAAAGCATGTGAGATACCTAAAGTATTTTGCAAGCTTCTGTAGCTAGCTAAAGTTATCATTGGTAGTCGTAGTTGTAGTAATAGTAGTAGTTAGCAGCAGCAGGAATTTTTCTCATCATTAGAGGTAAGTACTTTTTTATATGAATGGCTATATTTTCTGTTTCTCCTTTCAAGAAATACTTTTTCCTAACATTTGCCTATACACCTATCACAGAATGGCTCATCTTATACTTGTTATGGCTCATCTTATACTTGTTATGAATTCATTACAGATTTTGCGTGTTAAATATATATATTTCAAAGACTTTTCCCTTCAGATTTTCTCACTTTCTCATTTCTTCTTATTCTGGATGTTTTGTTTTTTGTTGATCAGATTTTTAAAGAATTTTTTTTTCTGGAAAACTTTTTGGAGAACATGGACTTGAGAGTTGTACAAGATGATAGGCAGTCGTGAATGGATTGCAGTATGTATTTTGGAGAACACATCGATTTAAATAAAATTAATGTATTTTATCTCATAATTTCTTCGAATTCACATATGGCTAAGAATTTCTCATCTCAGCACACCAGTGAAAGACTTAATATATCCATCAGTTCAATTTTCAAGGTGAATGGAGCAGGGCAGGATTGTTTTCTAAGACTGTAACCAAAAGCCAATGTGTGGTACCACATCTGTGAACAGAGGCAATTAGGGCTTATTGTCCATTTTGATTATATAACCCTAATAGGTTGATATTTTGAACTTTGCTTTTTGATCTCCACTTTGAACTCTTGGTAGTTAATTAGGAGAGTGACAAAGTAGTTTTTTCTGTTCCCTCCTTTTGGATCTGTGCTTTAGGCTTTTTTTGGGGGGGAAGGGGCTTTTGATTAATTATAGCCTTGTATTTGGAATGGCCTTTTGGCATAGAGTATAGGCTTATATAGGAGCGTAAGTTTAGATGTGGAAAGAACCTCAGAAATCATCTTGTCCAAGTCCCTGATTTTACAGATGAGGAGACAAAGGTCCTGAAAAGAAAAGTAACTTTGTTCAAAGTCACCCAGATAGTAAGTGGGGCATAACCGGAAGTATAATACAAATTCTCTTTCTCCAAGCCCAGTATTGCACAAGGCTGCCTCAGTGACCTAAATCAAATCAGTTATCTAACAGGATTGGTTTCTGAAGGAATATGTCAAAAATCTTTCCTTGTTGAGTGAAAGGTTATAGATGTATTTAAGCTATACATATTTCTTTAATGGAGAGGCAAAATGTTTTCCTTGGATGAGTTTTTGTATATGATTATATCAGACACAGCAAAACTAGAGTGTTTACACAAGTAGAGATCCTAATGGAGGTTTCTTAAATGGGATTTTCACTTGGTATTAAAGAGATGAATTCTTTAAACCATGTGTAACTGGGGCCAGTTTCACAACTTTGGGCCTCAATCAGCCATTACTGCAATAATTTTATAGAGTGTCTTATTTTTGGTTCTGTGTCCCCAGGGCTTAATGTCTGATGCATAATAGTTATTTAGCAAATGCTTGCATATTGATTTAGGTAAGATAATATGAATGACCCTGTATGGCCTCATTTTTTCTAAGAAGACAGATCAGTGAGATGACATTTAGTAACATAATTTTAATTGAGTGAAAACTTTCTCCTCTCTCTCTTTCTCTCTCTCTCTCTATCTTTCTCTCTCTCTCTCTCTCTCTCTCTCTCTCTCTCTCTCTCTCTCTCTCTCTCTCTCTCTTCCCTTCCTCCCCCTCTTTCTCTCTCTCTATGGTTTCTGGCACCAAGTTAGGTGAACAAAGAAATGAAGTTTGTATTAGGATAGGGTCAATCAGTCAGTCAATTAACATTAATAGCCTACAGCGTGCCAGGCACTGAAGATACAAAAAGAGGCAAAAGACAGTGCCGAAACTCAAGTAGCTTACCACATAATGGGAGAAACAACTTGCAACAAATATATCCAAAGCAGGATATATTTAGGATAAATAATTTTCAGAGAGAAGAGACTGGAATTAAGAGGGTTGGGGAGGGCATCTTGCAGAAGGTGGGGTTTTAGTTGAGACTTGGAGAAGGCTAGGGATATCAGTAGTGTGAGTAGAAGAGGGGAATGTTCCAGGCATGGAGGACAACCAGAGAAAGTGCCTGGAGCCAAGAGATAAAGTATCTTGTTTGTAGATGAGCCAGGAGGCCAGTGTCACTGTGTTGGAGAGTAAAAGATAAGAAGACTGGACAGGTAGGAGTGGGGTAGGTTATGAAGGGCTTTAAATGCCGAACAGGCAACTGGGAGCCACTGGAGTTGGATGGAAGAAGTGGATATGCACTTTAGTAGCTTGATGAGAATGACTTGGAGTGAGGAGAGACTTGAGGCAGAGAGATCCATCAGCAAGCTATTTTTTTTAATTTTTAAAATTTTATTTTATTTTTTTGCTACATTTTAAGTTCTGAACTATTTTCCACCCTCCCCACCCCACACTAGAAAAGACCATCATTTGAAACACACATACATACATACGTTACATATGTATGTATGTGTATATATGTATGTCTACGCACACGTACAACCATACTGTACACATTTGTATTTATCAGTTCTTTCTCTGGAGATGGATAGCATCTTCCTTCCATTAAGCCCTTCCACTAATAGGCTATTAGAATAATCCAGGCATGAGGTGATAATTGTCTGCATTTAAAGTGGTGACACTGGCATTAGAGAGAAGAGGAGAGATATTGCAACGGTGAAATTGATAGGCCTTTGTAATGGTATTGGATGGGGGAGAGACAAGAATCCGGGATGACTCCTAGGTTGCAAGCCTGAGAGCCCCGGAGCATGGTGTTGCCCTTTGCAGTGATAGGGAAGGGATGGAGAGAAAGCATTTAGGGGAAAGGATGATGAATTCTGCCTTGGACATAATGAGTTTAAGATGTCCACTAGATACCCGGTTTGAGTAATTTGAAAGACAGCTGGAAATGTGAGATTCTAAGTCAGCAAAGGGTTCAGGCAGGAAAGGTAGACTTGGTAATTAAATCCATGGGAGCTGATGAGATCACCAAGTTAAGTACTAGAGGGAGGGAAGGAGAAGAGAAGGCCCAGGGCAGAACACTGAGGGATGTCTACAATTCGAAGGTGTGATCTAGAGGAGGATCCAGCAAAGTAGATAGAGAAATGGTCAGATACATGGGAGAACTTGGAGAGAGTGATGACCCCAAAACCTACAAAGAAAATACCAGAGAGAGAGAGAGAGAAGCAAGGACTTCAGAGAGGTCAAGGAGAATGAGAATTTGGAAAAGGCTTTTGGATTTGGCAACTAAGAGCCCATTAGTAATTTTGGTGAGAGCTGTTTTGATGGTGCACTAAATATATTTCTTAATCTCCTTGTATTTGTTGAGGGACTTTTGGATTAGAAGCTGGCTCAGAGGAAGAATTAGCTGAGAAGTGATAGTTAATAGTAGCTTTATTCTCATGGGGTGTTTTGACATCTTGCCTTTTGTTCTAGGAAAATATCTTTTCATTGGATTTCAGCCAGCTTAGTTAAGGGATGAGAGTTCCTAGATGAGACAACTACTTATGGTAATGAAACAAAATGTGAACCACCAGGCTGAGGTTAAAATTGGGAGTGAGTCAGTAAACATTTATTAAGCACCTACTGTATGCCAGGCACTGTGCTAATTGCCGAAGACACAAAAATAAACAAAAAACAGTCCTAACTCTTTAGGAGCTCACAATCTAATGAGGGAAGAAGGTGAATGAGGTTGAAGAGGTGGATAGGCTCCAGGGGCATGATGAAGTCCAGACCACTACAGCCAGGTGGGAAACTATGAAAGAGTTGCCTTGGGTCCCTGCTTTTAATAGAAGATTTGGGAGGAGCTCCGTATTGTCAGTCCTTCAACCTTTTCTCTCAGAGGAAGGGAGGGACCCAGGGGCAGGGATTATTGAGATGTGAGTTTCAATGTTAAAATGATCTTGCAGGATGATGAGAGAATTCAGAGAAAGAACTTGATGAAGTCGAGAAATACAGCCAGGTGGGAGATGATGATACAGAGTATGTGGATGTCCTGAAATAACGAAGTAGAATATCAAGAAACGTGAACATTTAGAACAGAAATGTCAGAAAGTACCAAGACAGCGAGCTAAGAAAATATGGGAGTAAAGGGTATCTGTGGTAAAAAATACCAGAATAGATATTTGTGTCAACGATGTGACAGTTTACTAAATTTGATGAATTAATTAAAAGGCAGTTCTTTCAGCCATACTTCCTTTTGCTCTCTGTAAAGGAATTAGGTTGTCAGAGATCAGAATCCAGATAAGAACACAAGGGAGTTCCCTTCTCTTTCCAGGGTCTGTAATTCTGTTATCATAAATGCTTATTGGTTGTTATGGAGTATATGTAGATAGTGTTTTATTTAAGTATATGGAGTATATGTAGATAGTTTTTTATATTTAAGATATTATTGATTGAATCATAGTGCTTCTAAAAGATATAACTGCTATCTGTTGTATGTCGTTCTTATTGTGCTGAATATTGGTGTAAATAAGTCATCCATTGGCCCGGGTTTGGAAACTGGTTCCTCCTAAAAAAATTTTCTCAGTAATGAAAGTCATAAGGAAGGTACCTTAGAGTCCAAAGCATTATTTTACAAATTCATAAATTAAGACCTAGAGAGGTTAAGAGACTTGCCCAAGGTCACTTAGAATGCCCAGGCTTCTGACTCAAAATCCAGTACCCTTTCCATTGTACTTAGCTATTTCTTTTGATATAATAATGGGATTTGATATGCAGTGTTTTTTTTTAGAGCTCCTCTGCTAATCATGGATTTGTTGTTTCCTGTAGTAATTGAAGGTATTGAATAAGAAACAAGAAATACTATCAGTCAGCATCACTTATTAAATACTTGCTAGGTAGCAGGTATTGTGCTAAATGCTCAAGATACAAAGAAAGGCAAAATGATGGGGGAGACAACATGGAAACAATTATGTAAAAGTACACACACACACAAAATTGGAAATGCTATCAGGAGGTGGAGTATTTAGGCAATGGGGGACAGCCAGTGAAAACACTTGGAGTCAGGAAATGGACTGACCTGTTTAGAAAGCATGGAGAGGAGTAAGGTGTAAAAAAGGTTGGAAAGGTAGTAATGGACCAAGTTTTTGTTTATAAACCAGGAATTTATTGAGGGTGGGAGGCGGAGGGTGATGTTGAGTGATATATTTTGATGGCTGAGTAGAGAATGAAATGGAGTGGGAGAGACTTGTGACAGGGAATCCAGTGACCTATTGTAATAGTCTAGGCAAGACATGAAGGCCTGCACTTGAGTGGCTGTAGTGTCAGAGGAAAGGACCGAGTAGACAAGAGATGTTATGAAGGTAGGAACCATGGGACTTGGCAGGTTTGAGACAGGGGTTAGAGACAATAGGTTAGGAGATTAGAGACAATAAAGAGTCAAGGATAACATCTAGATTGTGAATCTGTTTAAGTGGGTGGATGGTGGCACCCTCGACAGTTTAGGGAAGTTAGAAACAAGGGAGAGTTTGGGAAAAAAAGATAATGAGTTCAGTTTTGTACATGTTCAGTTTAAGATGTCATATGGGCCATTCAATTCAAGATGTCAGTAAGCATTTGGAGATTCAAGATTGGACATCAGCAGAGAGGTTAGGTCTGGAAAGGTAGATCTGGCAGTCATCCACATAGAAGTGATAATTGAAATATTAGGAGCTGATAACAGTCAGCAAATCTCAGTACAAAGCCTTGGGGGACCTCCATGGTTAGTAGGAATGACTTGATTAAAAATCCAGCAAAGGTGAAAAAGAAGAAGAAGGCAGACATATTGGAAGAAAACCAAGAGCAATGTCATGAAAACCTAGAGAAAAGAGAATATTAATAAGAAAGGGATCAATAGTGTCAAAAGTGGCAGAGAAGTGGCACTGGATAAGAGTGGAGATAGAGCTCTGAACCCAGAGTCACAAAGACCCTCTCAGGTCAAATCCAGCATGATATACTTCATAGTTCTATGACTCAAGCCAAGTAATTTAACCTCAGTTTCCTCAACTAGAAAATGAGGATAATAATGCATCTACCTCCCAAGGTTGTTGTGAGGAGAGGTAATGGGAATAACATTTGTAGATGTTACGAGATAATATTCGTAAAGTGCTTAGCACAGGGTCTGGTCTGTACTAAGTTCTTAATGCTTGTTTTGAAAAAGAAAAAGGATGAAGATTGAGAACAGGTTGTTCAGTTTGTTAATTAAGAGATCATTAATGATTTGGTAGAGAACATTGTTGATAAAATGAAACAGTCCAAAGCCAGGCTACAAAGAATGTGAGAGATGGCCTTATCTTGGAGTTTAGATATGAAGGATATAGAATGATACATAGTGGAGAGGGTCTTTTGAGGATGGAGGAGAAATGGGTATGTTTGTAGCAAGTAGGGAAGCAGCTAGTAGAGAGGGAGCAATTAAAGATTAGTGAGAGTAGGGATGATAGAAGGGGTAATCTACTATAGGAGAGATGCAATGGGATCACGTCTGTGTGTAGAAGTTTTGCCTTGTGTAGGAGAGCCATATTTTTATGCGAAACAGGTGGAGGAGGAGCTGATGGCAGAAGGTATCCGAGTGATATGAGATAAGGGAGAAGACGGACTCTCTGGGAATTGAGTTCTCAGGTTTTTGGATTTTTTTTTTACAGTGAAATATGAGGCAAGGTTTGAAACTGACAGTGTGGGGTGAGAGGGAGCTTTGGAAGGTTGGAGGAAGTATTAAAAGAAGACACTTTGGTGAGTGGGATAGTGAATCAAATAAGGAGATGTAAAAGGATTGCCTTGCCATGGTGAGGGCCCAGTTGAGATTACATAACATAAACTTATAGTTGACCCAGTTAGCACAGTCTCATGATTTTCTCCTTCTTTGTTGAGCAGCACCTGGGTAGGAATAGAGGCTGCAGATAGCAGGAGTAATCCAAGACTGAGGGCCAGATTTTTGCATAAAGTGACAAGTATATAATTGAACCAGTTCACCAACAGTCAGGATGAGTAAGGAAAGAATATAGACAATCATAGAGGTCATGGTCTGGGAAAGAAAGCACTGTTCAGTAGAGGAATTGGTCGTCATATTGAGGACAAAGAATGGAATTTAGAGTGGCAAGGCAGAGAGAGGTAAAATGACAACAGATTGAGATCAAACAGAGGAATGTCAGATCATAAATGTGGATGTGGAACTCGTGTGCATGATCACAGTATCACGAATGTGACTGTGTGGCTATGAGTGGGATGGAAGTCATGACAAGTGAACAAGCTGAGGAGTAGGGGGTTAGGGAATTGTGTATGTTGAAGTCCTGGTATTGAGAGCAAGAGAGAAAGTCTCTGGACCAGGCACTGAGTTCACTGAAAGTCTCTAGAGAACAAGTTCCAGAATTTTGACTGAATAATAAATACAGATTTAGTAAATCTCAAAGAAGAAGTTACTGAGTGATTAGTGGTAGAGGGAGAGCCTGGAAGAGCAGTGGGGAGCGTCCCCCATAATGACCAAGGAGTTGAGAGGATGAGTGAAAGTGCAGCCAGTACTGGAAAAAGTAGTCGGGGAAGCTGGGTTATCAAGAGGGAACCAATTCTAAGTGCAAGAAGATGGAGGGAGCAAGAAAGAAGAGATTTAAGATGAAATGTAGTTTTTGTGGTGGGTTTTTTTTGGTTGGTTTAGGTTTTGATTTTTGTTTTTAGCTATAGGGTAGGTATTCCAGAGAGCACAGTGGAAGGGTTGGGTAGTTTTGTACTGGGATATTGTGGAATGCGGTTTAAAGTGAGGGGGGGAGATGGGGAGGGTCATGTGGGATGATCAGGTTCAAACAGTGGCAACTGATAATTCAGAATCACTAGAATGGGGTAAGTACTATGGGTTGGAAGTATATTATTTATGAAGAATGAGTTCCAGTATGATCATTATCCTTAGATAGAATTGTCCTAGTGTGTCAGAAAGCTCTGCGGGACTGAAAATTACTAGGGCTTGGCAGGGAAAGGAAGTGAGGGCTAGCAAGGTACCTGCCTGGAATTATGGTAAAATGCAGGTAAGACCAGCCCTATAAAGCTGGAGGTGTACTTTGGAACAATAGTGTTTTAAACAATTTTTCTCTCTTACTCTCTAAACTTAAAACTGTAAGTTATAAGAATAATTATAACTGCCCTATAAATGTAGTTTTTAGCAGGATTCTTTTTTATAGTACACTAAAGAGGTTTGAGTATAATGCTATAATCAGTCACAGAATTTGAGAGTGGGAACAGAACTCAGCAGCAATAAGGTCAGAAGTTGATGTACATAATTAATACCTCTTGAGTTTAAAAAATTGTTTTAAATGTGTTTATTATCTTTTCTTTTTAAGATGCTGCCAACCAGTGTGATTTTTCCCAAATTGGACATCTTAATATCTACAAAATTTAAGCTCATGTATTTCCAGAAAGTAATAATCATCTTAACAGATAAATTCCTTTCTTTCCTGGAGTTTCATGTTGAGAAGAAGTTTGCTTTAAAATTTGATGTCACAAAATTAGAAATTATACAGCTTTCAGTAGTATAATACCTTTAAAACGTCAACTCTAAAGAATCTTTGTATGAGAAAGATAGATGAATTAAACAAAATTGAATAAGTACTGATGTATCTCCTGTTTCTCCTATCTAAAATAGTTCCAGGAGAGACCCTGAGTGCCCAGTAGTGCCCAGCTCTTGATTCCTGACTGGAGATGTTGATTCTATTGGCTTCAGTATGCAGACCTGGGGATTCCACCTTCCCAGGATTCTCTCACTTACCCTACCTTTGTTCACCCAGAAATAAAGGGAGAACTAAAAGGTTTTAAACAAAATTACAAGAGTCTTTGAAATTTAGATTGAACAGAAATTGTTAACATTTATGAAAACATTGGATATATTGTTAATTGTCAGTGTTTACCAAAGTGATGTCAGTCAGTCACTGATGTTCAGGCAGTGATCTCTGGTGGTACAGATTGTGCAGCTGTGATAGCAGTCAGGTGATTTACTGTAACAAAGCAATCACGTGCTACTTATGAGGGGAAATTATCTTTACCTACTTTTCCTGTACTGGAAGAGAGCTGTGATGATTACGTGAAGTCAACCATTATGTGAACAAATATGGTATGTGAGTAAAAAAAAAGGGATTGCTATTATATGAATTTTTACTTTGATCAACCACTTAAGTAAATAGCAGATGGTACTTATCACTGTCTCTTTGAAATAGGCTGTTTTTGCACATTTACAACTTCTGTAATTTACAACCTTTGTATGAGATTGTTATTGATGTTAAAAATAGATAATTGTATAGTTTGGGCTAAGAGTTACTCGGTCCTGGTTAGCTTTTAAATTTCATTAAAAACTAAAAATGCTTATTAAGGAGCATATTAGCAGAAGTGTACAATCAAAAGTAAATACTGATGTTAGTATAATTAGCTTATTTACTGAATGTAATACATTTTTCCCCACAATGTAGAACCATCCTTTGGTTAAGCTTGCAAGTTGAAGTTTTAGTTTGTCTAAAGAGTGTTTCTAAATTATGTATGTAATAAACAAATTACATGTTATAACTGCAAACCAATACTTGGTTTTCTAGCCATTTCCTCTGTGATAGTTTGATGGATTGATCTGCAATTTCCTTTCTGTATTGCGGCCATTGCTATGAAATCTCAGTATTGGTTTTTTTGTCTTTTTTTACCTTTAGCACTCTTTTTTCCCCCAGTGTCTGCTTTGCTTCCCAATTCACTTTCGATATTTCTCTATGCAGTATTCATAAGTCTCTAGAGTCCTTGACCCCTCTTCTTCCCATGCTTATAACTTTTACTGTTCCCTCTTTGGGAGACATTTGTTCTCTATTCTCATTGGAACTTTATCAGTGAACTTTGGGGAAGAGTATATACTAAATCGCTTATCATTTTTTCTCATTTAGTTACGACAGATTTATGTAGAGACTTGTAGTATGATATGGAATTTTTTACTTAAAGAATGCACAATTGTGATGAACCCAGTTTGATTTGGACTTCACCAAAATACCAAATCTGGACTGACAGTGGTCACTAAGTGCTAAAATTTGCTAGTTTTCTCATAGATACTACAAAGCCAAATTTGGTGTAGAGTTAATCACTGCTGTTATTTTATAGATAAAATGTAAAACTTTGTGGAGTATGGTATGTAAGAAATATTTTTCAGCAGTTACTTGTGTAAGGGAAAAGGTATGTTGTTTTATTCAATTTCATTTTGTTTTCCTTGAAAGTTAGTATCCTATTTATGGTTTTTCCTTTTTTAAATAGTTAACTTGGATGAAATAAGATCATACAGCTTGGATATATAAGCAAGGGAAAAAGAATCAGAAAATCAGTTTTCAGGAGAAATTAAAATAGCTAGAGAGAGTCAGTTGGAGTTACAGTTAGAAGATGGTAGAGGGTATTAGAAGAAAAAGTGTCATCATCCCCACCCCCAAACCCTCTTGTCTTCCACATTTTCCTTTTAGTTTCAGGGGCACCACCATCCTTTCAATTACCTAGGTTTAATCTAAGGTGTCAACCTTGACTCCTCATTCTTTCTCACCCCAGTCCACATCCAATATGTTGCCAAAGCCTGCCAATTCTACCTTTGCATTATCTTTCATATGCGCCCCTTTCTCTTTAACACTGCCACTACCCCTTTGCAAAAGCCTTGTTGGTGACTGCCTACCTTCCTCTCAGCTACCAAAATGATCTTTTGTAAGGCACTGTCTGACAATGTCATATGCTCTACCCTCTCCCCCATCCCCACCCCCAACCAATAAATTCTGGTGGTTCCCTAAAATTTATAAAATCTTATTTTGAACTTTTAAGGCCCTTCATAACCTAACCTCTAACCTACCTTTCTGTTCTTCTCCTTCTTTACTCCTTTTTATGTAGGAGAGGCCTGTTTGGTGTTCTTTGAACAGGGCACTGTCTCCTGACTTGATGCCTTTTCACTGGCTCTCCCCCATGCCTAGAATTTTCTCCCTCCTCACCATTACCTCTTGGCTTCTCTGGTTTCAATCAACTCTCAACCAAAATCCCACCTTCTCCAAGAAGTCTTTCTTCGTCACCTTAATGCAAGCACTTTCCCTCTGAGATTACATCCACACATGTATATCTTGTATGTTGTCTCTTCCATAAGGACTTAGCTCCTTGAGAACGGAGGATGTTTTTACCTTTCTTTGCATCTCTAGCACTTAGTAACTGACATATAGTAAACACTTCATAAATAATTTTTGCCTAACTGAAATATGTGTGTATACAAACACACACGTATATAACTTGACATAGGTATATTACGCTATAAACATATGTTAAGTAGAGAATGAGAACCAAGTAACAGAAGAGGCTACATGAAGAAAGGCTTTTAATTGTCATTTTCTTGGCTGCTGTTATGTATGGTAGGGTTTTATTTATGTTTGCAGGCTGTGAATGCCTGGTGAATGTGTGCTTAAAAGTTTTTAGGAGAGAGTTATTTCACAGATTTTTTTTTGTCTTGAAATTATTATTTAAGCAGAGGTAAATGGACTTTTAGGGGGATAATTTTGTGGTTGCCAATAATTTATAAGGAATATAGAAGTGGTAAAACTGAATGAAATCTCAATTGTGTGAAAGCTATGTGTCAACAGCCTGTGAAAAAATTTGTAATATGAGTTGGTTTTTATATATGAAATTTTTAAATAAAAGTTTTAAATATTACCCCTTTGAGATTTGAGTATTTTTATAATTTGATTTATGTGGAACTTTATTTAAATAATAAAGATTGATTAAACTCATTTGTTTCTTCAGGAAGGTAAGAAAAAATGTGTAGAATGTGTAATCAAATGCATTCCAGTTTATAATTTGATAGCATGTATATATATCAGAAGATAATGAATAATTTTCAGACCTGCAAAGATAAGTTTTGAGGGGTGCAGATAAATATTACAGAGGACATTGGTCCAAAGGAAAGTAAGTATTAAAAGGAATTAACACAATTGATACATAAAATGAATCTCATAAAATTCCCTTGCAGAAATAATGAGAATTTTTATTTGTAGAATATAAACATTGTCATGTTTCTACCTGTAAGATAGTTACTACTTAATAAATAGTTGATTTGTAATATTCCATTTTTTTCTGTTTTAAAAATAAAACTTACTTGGACATCTTAGTAATAGTCACAGTTAAATAATTCAATTTTATTTAACACACATTATTAAATACTTATGTGGGTTAATATGTAGTTCCTCTTCCTGCCCTTGTGTAACTTGCACTGTCCTAAGGGCATCAGATAAATAGACAAAATAATGCCAAATAATACCTAGTAATGAGATTTGAGTCATGCAAAAGCAAAACTTGTGATGTGAGGTTCCATTGGCAAGGAAAAGTAAAACTGACGTAAATCACAATTGACAGCCCATTCAACAATTCATGCAAGTTTTTCTTAGTTTTTCTGAAATATATAACTTCTTATGCTGAACTATTATTCCATTACATTCATATGCATTGTATTTTTTTCAGCCATTCTGAACACAGTGGGCATCCACTTCATTTCCAGTTTCTTGCTGGAAGTTCCCAAATTACAGGATGTTTTCTGTTTGCTGGACACCACCATCCTTCAGTCAGTCCCAGTGCTGCAACTTCAGAACCGCCTTCAGCTGCCCACTTGCTTAGCCCATGTGTTTAGTCAGCTTGTCTGTTATCTCCCTAACTTCTCAAGAGTCCAGCCCCTTCTTATTACTTTCATTCACTTTACTTCAGGTCCTCATTCGCATTCATCTAGACTGTTGTAATGGTCTCTTGATTAGTCTGTCTCCCTTCAGGCAACCTTGTTAACTGTCACTTCCCTTTAGTTATTCTACTTTCCAGCCAAACAAGTGTTGCTGATTTTTTTTTTTAATAGACTAGGTGTCCCTATCTCTCTCAAGCTAAAAGAGTAACAGCCTCTCAGGGGCCTGATCCCAGTACTGGTTGGCATGGAAGCTGTAGCCTATGGGCTAGTTCTTTAGTTAGTTTAATGGGTGCTTGCACCTGGGGCCTTACCCATATTTGTAGTATAATTAGTGCAGGCACTTGATTGGCTTTAGCCCTATTGCAGCTTTGAACTCCTGAACTCAAATGGTTCACCAGCTTTAGCCTTCTCATTGGTAGGAACTACAGTTGTTCACCACCATGCCCTAATTTTGTTCATTGTTCATTCAGCATTTGATCTCCATTCATTTGTACTGGAAACCCCTCAGATCTGGAATGATGCCCTCTACACCTCAGTTTCTTAGAATCCCAAGTTTCCTTCAGAACTCAGTCTAATGCTGTCTTCTACATCAAACCTTTCCTGATCTCAGGAGCTATGACCCCACCCCCATCTCCCCAAATGACCTTGTATTTGTTAAATATTTTTTGTACATATATGTGTATATATTATCTCCTCCAAAATGATACCTGCTTCCTGATAGACTCAGAGTGATGAATAAATGAGCTTTACATTCTTCTGAATTCATGTGGGATTTTGTTTTGCATATTTGTTATAAGGGCTTTGCTTTCCCTTTGGTTTCCAATAGGGAAGTAGGACAAATAAAAATAGGTTTTTATTAATTGAAAAATTAAATGAGATTTTATTAGAATAAGGTTGTTAGATTAGATGACATAAGAGGTTCCTTCCATTTCTCCGACCCTATTGCACAGCAGCCTAGCCATCTACTCTACTGCTCCCCCTCTCCCTATAAGAAACAGGAAGCACCCAGACAGTTGCAGTGTATAGTGTTGGATGTAGAGTCAGGAAAACCCAAATTCAAATGTGACCTCACCCTTACTAGTTATGTAACTCTAGGTAAATCATTAATTCTGCCTGCCTCCATTTTCTCAACTGTAAGATGTGATTGATAATAACATCTACCTTGCAGGATTGTTGGGAGGATCAAATTGATATTTGTGAAACACTTAGCACAATGCCAGTTGTATAGTAAGTGTTTAATAAATGACCCTTCCCCTTCCCCTCTCCTCTCCCACCCCTTCCTTCCCTTTACCCTAAGACCTGTCCACTGGAGTAAATTAACCCATTCAGATTTGCTATATTTCCTGGAGTAGAGCTACCAGAATTGAAACTTATCAAGTCAGTCTTCACCGTGCTGCCCCTTTGGTGCCCCACATCAGCATGTTTGTTTGTTTTAATCTGGGTCTCTATATCTTGACAAGCTGAAGTGCAGTGGTTACTCAAAGGTCTCAGTACTGATCAGCATGAGGGGATGGCAGGATTATCTCTCAGAGGGATTACAGGGGCAGTGGCTATTCAGTGTTTCTTTGAATTTCTCTTAATAACTTCTTATGGCGCAGAAATTCATGTAGCAATCTTGGAAAAAACCAAGGAGCAGAGGCAAGAAGGGAGAGCATTCCAGATGTGGGGAAGTGAGCCAATCAAAGAAAAGGCCCAGCCAGGAGATGGAGTTCCATGTTGAAGTTAGAGCAAATAGGCCAGTCTAGCTGAATCATCCAGTCAGTGGAAGGGAGTGAAGCAGAAAGGTAGGAAGGGGCTAGGTTGTGGACAACTTTAAATGCCAAGCAAAGTATCTTGTTTTATCTAAGAGGTAATTGTGAGCCTTTGGCGTGTATTGAGTAGGAGGATTCAAAGTCAAGGTCTACCCTTTAGGAAAATCACTTTGGCGGCTGAATGGAGGATATACTGATTGGGGCGGGGAGAGCTTTGTGTCAGAGAGACCAATCAGAAGACTTGTGGTGGTCCATGTGAGGGGTAATAAAGGCAATGTCAGATGGGGGGAAGAGGGTGTATGTATGTATGTACAGGAGATGTTATGAAAATTGAAATAACAAGACTTGAGAACAGATTGGCTGTGGGAAATGAGAGAGAGTGAGGATTTGAGGACGACACTGTGTGTGAAGTAGGGTAAATGAGATGATGGGGATGCCCTCAACAAAAATAGGGAGGTTGGGAATAGGGGAGGGTTTTAATGAAAAAATTGAGTTCTGTATTGTATTTATTGCATTTGAGATGTGTATATGGCATCCAAATCGAGATGTCTAGTAAGCCATCAGTAATGCAGTACTGGAAGTCAGAAGAAAGATTAGGACTAGATATATTGATCTGGAAATGCTAGAGATGGTAATTGAACCTGTAGGAGTCAATTAATTTGCCAAACAAGAAAAAGACAAAAATAGCCCAAGAGAAAGCTTTTGGGGACAAGACTGAGGAGGCATGGTCAGTCAGGTAGGATGATGACAACTGGGACAGAATGATATTGTGAAATTCTAGAGAGGAGAGCATATTAAAGACGGAGGCTTATCAACAGTTATCAAGTAAAGCTATTTTTGTTTTTTAAAATAATGGGGAGACCTGGGTATATTTACAGGCAACAAGAAAGAAACCAGTATATAGAAAGTGGTTCAAGATTAAAGGGAGTGGGGGGAGATGATATAGGAGCAATTTGCTAGAGGAGATGGGATCTCGAGTATAATAGAGAGGGATGGAAAAGAAAAGGGCTACCCCTTCATATGAGATGGGGTGAAGGAGGAGATAGTTGGAGAAGATAATCAGTCATGGGAAATGAGGACAAGGGGAGAACAGAGAGCCCTTAGCAAATGACATCACTCTTTTTAGTGGAAGGTGAAGTAAGGTCCTCAGTTAAGGGGGAGGAGGGCTGTTGTGCTATGGGATTCTTGAATGAAAATGTTTGGAAAAGCCTCTATGGTGAGTGGGATAGTCAATTAGAGAGATATAAAAGGATTGCCTTGATTCAGTGAAGGCTCAATTGAGATTATGTAACCTGAATTTGTAGTGAGCCAGTCAGCAAGGTTTCGTAAGGTTCTCTGGCTGCATTTAGCAACATGTGAATAGGAACAAAGAGGGCAAGTGAGAGAATTCCAAGACTGGCATTTGGCAGGGTGTGATTGGTAATAGGACAAAGGGTATGTGATTTGAATATGTATTTGGGAACTTTGGTTCTGCAAAGTTGTTACATCTCCCCTTTCCTTTCTTACATTCAGTTATCTCAAATGGGGAGCTAAAAATGTAGACAGAAGGGCAAACATTATGGTAAGTGGCTTATTCCATCCATCTAAAGTTAACTTTCATTTGCAGCATTACTCTAGTCTAGGTCCCGGACGGGTTCCGTGGAAAGGTTTAGGTCCAAGTTGTGAACCATTAATCAAATCTTTATGACCCTAACCCCTTTGAGACTTGGGTCTAGACAAACCAGATGCTAGACAAACTGGCCTTCAGTTCCTGAACCCTCTCTCCAAAATCCTTGAGGTTTTTTAATTTCCTTCCTAACATGTTTCCTTCCCACATCTTACCCTATTGAATGCCTCAGTCCAGCTGTGCAAGGCCATTGCTGGGTAGGTGGTTAAACTATGTTTAAAGGAATTAGGTTTCTCATTTTACAGTCATTACATTCCTCTATTTAGGAATGATGGTTTTAAACTCAAAAAGAGGGTTAAAGTCCTATCTCACCAATATAGTGCACACTTATTTTTTCTGAAATGTTGAAAACTTTTCCACACTACCAGTATGGAATACTACAGTAGTTCTATTTACCCCTTAGGATTTGGTCCAGATTATAATATTAATTATATACCCTGGCACATAGGCAGCTAAGAGACACAGTGGATAGTGATTGGCCTTGGATCAAGAAGATCCAAGTTCAAATATGACCTCAGATACTTACCAGCTGTGTGACCCTGCATGATTCACATAATATCTATCTTAGTCATTTTCCTCAGCTGTAAAATGGAGTTGATAATAATAGTACCTACCTCCCAGGGCTGTTGTGAGGATTAAATGAAATAATATTTATAAAGCACTTAGCACAGTGCCTGGCACATCAACTAGCTTCCTTCTTCCCTTTCATCCCTGTATTTATTATGTTGTTAAGATTTACATGAAAAAGGTTTAAACCAATGGAAAAATGGTAAATAAAAATATAACTTGGGCTGGGTTATTATTAGCTATCAAAAAACTTAGGTAAAACTCTCAATATTATTCCCTATCTCAGAAAAAGATTAATAGCCTGGTAGCTCAGATTTTTGCTAAGAGTAGAAATTTGTATAGCACTTTATGAAAAATAAAGGGCAAAAATCACAAGCTTTAAAAATTTACAGTTAGAAAAAGAATACTTGAAGAAAATATGAAACCTTTTACAAGACAATAAAAGTACAGTCTGTTACTGGGGCAAATATTCTGACATTAAACTTTTATTTTGCAAATTACATTTCTAATTTTTAAAAGTATTTTTCTCAGTTGTTACCACAACCAACTTGTTCAACTATTTGAGAAAGCATTTTAAAAATACAGTATTAAATTTAATTTCCTACTTGCCACAATCATTTTATCTGTATGTAGTCACTGTTGGTTTGCCTAAGGTTAGAACAATATTCCAACTAACAAGAAATCCCAGTATTTTAAATTTATTTTCAATTCTTTATCCTACAGTTTTCAAACTCTCACATTAACCTAGAAAATACTGAATCTAGCAACTAACAAAACTATATTTTGACATAATAATCCAAATCCATTTGATACTTCACTGGATCTGTGATCTCATTGGTGTGAGTACAACTGTCCACTAATGCAGATATCTTAATGTATCCATGCATTCTTGTCTTGAGTAATTCTTACCCATATCTTTATTAAAAAGTCTTAATTTTTTGTTATTTTAAATGTGAAAATACAAACATGAATACTTCCACATTCTAAGAAAAACAGAAATATATAAAACCATAAATTTATTATATGTTGTTTTTAAAAGTATATCATAAACTAACGTTTTAGTTTCAAAGCTGTCCTACTTAATATGGATCTCTCTCTGAACTTCCTTGTATTCCCTTCTATATACTCTTAATAAATGTTTCAATGACAGTTTCTTTTCTTTTATTCTCCCATGTCCCCAAATTGTCTGCTCCTAAAAACAAACACCCCCCGCAAATTATTTGTAGCATATTAGCAAAAGTCAATCAATAAATCTCCCCACTGGCCGTATCCAAAATTGATGCCCCATTCTGCACCTCTTTTCCATGTCCTCTCATTCAGAGGGTGGTGGGTAGCAGGTTTCATCATTGGTTCTTTGGAATCCTGGTTGGTCATTGCATTGATCAGGATTTTTGAGTTTTTCTCAGTGGCTTTTCTTTGCAGTCATGTATATAATAATGTAGTCACTATATAAATTTTCCTCCAAATTCTTCACATTTTACTCTTTATCAGGTCATACAAGTTATTTCTTACAGCACAATCATATTCTGTTACAGTCATATGCTACAACTTATTGTTGGAAACCGCACTGGTTTCCAGTTCCTTACTACAACAAAAAGTGATGCCTTGAACATTTTGGGTTATATACATATTGTTTCCCTCTTTCTTTGATCTTTTTTGGGCTATATTCTTAGTGGTGATATCACTGGGTTGAGGAAATCATACAACTTAATGCCTTTTTGGGTAAAGTTCAAATTGCTTTCGAAAATGACTGGATCAGTTCACAGCTCCCCCAACAATTGTGACTCCCCTCCCATATCCCCTTCACTAATTATCATCTTCCTTTTTTATCTTTACTAATCAGATGGCCATACTTTTATTAGTAATTTGGAATATTTTTATATAATTATTGCTAGCTTTGATTTCTTACCTTAAGAACTACTTTCATATCGTTTGTCCATTCATCAAGTGGAAAATACTACTTATTCTTATGTATTTCAATCAGTGAACATTAGAACTCCAGTAAAGAAGCTTGCTGCAAAGACTTTTCCCCAGTAAAGTGTTTTTCTTCTGATTCCAACTGCATTGATTTTTGCAAAATTTTTCAACTTTGTATTAAAAATGATTCATTTTATCTCCTGTGATCCTCTCTTTTACTTGTTTGATCACAAGCTCTTCCCGCATCCTTACTTGTGAAAAGTTATTGCCTTTTCTGGTTCTCCAATTTGTTTATGATGTGAATCCATGTCTTTCCACGCAGCCTCCATAGAAGATCTCTAATAAATGTTGATTAGCTGTTAGTATCTTCACTTTTATCTATTTTACATGTATCAGTTTATAATGCACATGTTGTTTATCTTTCATTTTCGAAGAGACAAATAACATCATGGGGTGATGTCTTGACTTATGTGTGAATTGTGACTTGCCTGGAGTTTTCAGAAGTCAGAGACTTTCTTTTAGGGAAGCATTAAATTGGTATGTGTGAGCTAGGTAGATGGGAACTTAATCCTCGTTTATAACACTGCTCCTTGGAAGAAAAAAAGCATTCAGAATTTGCAAATATTTATAAGATAATACATTTTTAATATGGGGACTTCTCATTTTTACAGCAGAGAAGGCTTTCTTACTTCCATATTATTGCCCATTCCTGGAATTCACTGTTTTCACCTTTGTCTCTTAGAATACCTAATTTAATTAATTTTCTTATGCATGTTGCATATTTTTATATATGCTTATTTTGTACACACTTTTATGTATATATTGTCTTCTTCTGTAGGGTGTAAGTCCCTTGAGAGTAGACGCTATGTTCCTTTTTGTTTTTGTGTACCCTCAAGTTCCTAACACAGTGCTTGATACGTGATAGGGGCTTAACAAATTCATATTGATTAATAACTCTGTCTCAATTTGAAATATTTAATAGCAAGTATAAAGTATTCTTTATCCCCCAAAAAAGTTTCTGTGTATCTTAGGAAGAATTCTAATATGTAATATTCTGTGATAACTTAACCACAGGTTCTGATTTATAAAGGTTCCCTAATATAAAAGGCTATTTTATTTCAAATAAAAAAGTCTAAAGGTATACATTTTTTACTTTAGTAATATTGTGCTACCAAGGAACAAACACTTTTTAAAACTATTGAATAATATAACCTACTTTGATTATTTAAAATGAAATTGAATGCAAAGCCTGGGTAATTCAAAGAACTAAAAATATGTGATGTTTATATCTTTCAACCAAAGCTGAACTGAGGCTTCTTACTATAACAAATAAGCAAGTTTTATTTTTAACTTTTCTCTTGCCATGTCAGTTTGGACTTGTCTATTTTAATTTCTAATTAAGTTTCAATTCACTTGGATTTTAGGTGATGAAAGCAGAAAAGTGAAGCGTGATATTTTAGATGACGTCTCTCAAGGCTTTCGAGATCAAAAGATCCAGTCTCTCGAGGAAACAAAACAAACTACAAAAGTCAAGAAGGTCAGTATACTTGTATAAAAATATTATTTTAAACTTTTAAGAGTTGATACATCTTAACAATTGACTTCAAGTTTATGAACTATAAACTTAATCTATCAAACTAAAGGTTTTTTCCAAAATTCATTTTGGTTAATGTTAGAAAGTGATAATGTTCATAAACATGAGAACTGTGATCACATACAGGCCTTGGAGTAATGTACATGTGTATGCATGCAATCTTAGCTTTGCCAAATCTTGCTTTCAAGACATCTTGAGCTCTTCAAAATGCCAAGGGCTTTTAGTTATACCAGCAGTTGTAGTCTTTAATCTGAATAAACCTTCTTTAGGTAAGGCCTAATTATCAAAATGTGAATTCAAGCCATGCATTGCAAGAAGTTTAAATACTGACTGAGACCTACTTTTTCATTTTTGTTTTTTGAAATTAATTATTTATGGCACAACTCATTCTAAAACTGGCTATTTCTGTTATTCTAACCTTAGTTTTTTGGTTTGTTTTTCTTTGATTCTTGGACAGCTTCTACCTTATCCCCTAAATTTAAAATTGGCAGCTAATAACTTGTGCCTCATATCTATGAGACCAAGGAAATACACAGAGTAATTTACTGGGACCTGATCTCAAGTAGATAAAAAAATGGTTTATTTTTTGCATTATGAATATTTAAATAGATTGACTTTTATAATGACCCCTTTTTGGAAACAGAAATCTGGTAAATGTATGTGAATGTTGATGAGAAATTTCATGAAAAACCTCCCAACTAACTTTTGCATTAAAAGTTAGGAAAAGCCAACATGGCTTTCAGTTTCATAATATGTATTCTTTACATATAATAAAAATGTTTTATGTATTATGAAACTTGGTACTTCAGGCTCTCCACAATCTGGTTCCCATTGGCCATTCTAATGTTATGTCATATTACTGCACTTTAAGCGTGTACTTTAGGATTTACAGAATATAATATGTGTGCATATACACACCTGTATGTGTATGTATGCATATATACACACATATATATATATATACATATATATATATACATACACACATATATGTACATATACATAGATATAGATAGTAACCTATTTGATTCTCACAAAAGCCCAAAACAAAAAGCAGTCTTTGTCATCAAGGAGTTTACATTCTACTGGAAGATGGGGAATCTTGCATGTAAATTGATAAATATAAATGTGAAAATTCAAGATGGCGAGAGAGAGAACACTGACAACAAAAATCAGGCAAGACTTCCCAAAGGAAGTGGCACATGAATCAAACTTTGAAAGAAGCTAGGGAGTCTAAAGGCTAATGAAAGGAGGGAGTTCATTCTAGCCATGAAGGATAGTTTATACAAAGGAATGGAAGAGAGAGATACTGAGTAGGCCAATTTGGTAGAAACTAGAGTACAGGAAGAGTCATGTATAGTAAACCTGGAAATGTGAACTGGAACCAGATTTAAAGGGCTTCAAATGCCAAATTAAGAAGTGTAGTTTATCCTAGATCAAGAGGCCAGTGATAATTCTTAAGAAATAGAGCAACATAGCTAGACTTGAACTATCTATTATTTGGCAGCTATGTGGGAAATGGAAGTCAGAAACACAGATATTGTTAATATTTCCTAAAAGATGTCTTGTATTGAAATCTTAATGGTAAAATAATCGAATCTTTGGAAAGTATCTTTCTGTGTTTGTTCATTTCACATTGAGTATCTAATGGAATAGAAATCTCTCAGCTTTGGGCCAAGAAGTGCAAGTTATTTGTTGCCCCTGTGATTTCATTGCTATAGGAACTATACATGAGGAAACTCTTAACTAATGAAAATCAGCAACTTCTCTTCAACTTAAAATCTTAGAGTTGCTTATAACACTGAAAGCACTGAGGTTTACACAATATCACAGAGTCTTGTCGCAAAATATTCAGGTTTTGAAATTACTTTATTAAATAAAGTCAAACTTTCATTTGGTATACTGTCCCTATTGTTCTAGAAACTTTGAATGGCAATATGCCTCAGGTTCCTTAAAATAAAGGTTTAAGTTTCTTTTAAAATTTAAGGTTAAAAGAACTTTAAGATTCCTTAAAGTTTGATTTATTTATTTTTAAAGTTCCAAACTGAAACTAATTTTATTTAAGTTATTTATAATCTTTTTTTTCCTCCTACCTACTCCCATAACCTTTTCTGTCAGCATAGGACCTTTTCTCCCATTTCACTGAGAAAGTCAGTCTACCTTTGAGAACTCTATCATCTTCCCTTCTCTATGCTTCAGAATTACTCCACGTCCTTGCCCATCCTCTCCCCTTTTTCTTCCATCTCTGAATAAGAAGTGGTTTCTTAGGTCTTTTTCTCATCTACTCTGTAGCTTGCTTCCCTCAGCCTCTCCTTTTCTACCCTCTCCTTTCCTGCTGGCTACAAACATACTTAGATATCTTTAAAAAAAAATTACCTTTACCTCAACAACATTTCCAGTTGTGATGCTAGTTCTTTTTTCTCTTTTAGTGCTGACCTAACCTTTCTACTAAGACTACTTTCTCTAAGGTTATCTCTTAGATCTCTTAACTCTTCATATTATTGATCTCCCTGTAGATTTTAACACTGTTAATTCTACTGTACTCTGTAGGGCTTTCTCTTTCTTTGGCTTCCATGAAACTGCTCTTTCCTGGTTTTCTTCCCACATAACTGACCATTCCTTCTCAATAAAATTTGCTGTAATATCATCCATGTACTATTCTCAAAACATCAATATCCCCACCCCTTACCTTCTGTTCTGGATCTTCTCTCTACATACATTCTTGTGATGATAATTTTTACTTTGCCGTAGATTAAACCAGTAGATTCCCCTTCCACAATATCCCTTGTGTCCATCTCCTCTCCACTTCTTTAGCCACTGTCCTAGTTCATGGTTATATCATGATTTTTCAATCCTTTATCATCTTCTTACCAGCCACCTTTCCAACTCAGAAACCATTCTCTGGAAGAATTAACCCTTTCAACTTTGGAACTACCTACCACCTTGGGGCTCCCCCAAGATTCTGGTGAATGCATCATGTATGAACCACTTTATCAGGCCAACTTCAACCCTGATTTACTTTATTTCTTTCTCATCTTCTCACTGGTGTATACTTCCTTTTCCCTAAATCCCCAATCTTTCATCATCTGGAACCATAATCAGATAAATACTGCCATTGCTACTAGAAAATACTTTGTCCATCTACTGCCATATGAATGTATCTCACCCACCTTGTAGCTTTCTGTGATGGGGAGTGAAGTGGGATCTTTTACTGTTTTTGTTTTAATATCATCAGTTGCCTCTAATTGAATCTTGCCTTTATCAACCAAGAGTCTTTACTGGGAGAAAAGTACAGAAACAAGAGTTTTTTTTAAGTAGAAACAGTGTAAGTATTTGTATTGTTAATTATTTTAATGTGATTAAAGATCTTCCCCACACATGAATGGGCTTGCCCATTAAGGAGAGTTTGGTTATTGTTCTTTATTCTCCAGGACCAAAATGACATCATCATGATAAAGTGAAGTTTCAATGTATAGGACTATGGCTGGTCAGACTAATACAAGCTTAGAATGCTCTACCACATATTGGACAAAATTGTCTATGTGAACATTTGGGTGGTTACTCCAAGTTTGTGCATCCTCTATTTCCTTTGCACTGTTTCAATTATGATTTGTTCATAGAGCACAACATCTTTTCTGATGTGGGCACACCATGCTGAGTGGTCATGTGCCAGTGTCTCCCATGTCCTACAATCAAATCCAAAGTTCTTAAGAGTATTCTTGTATCGCTTCTGACCACCATGTGATCTCCTGCCCCTTGTGAGTTCTCCACAAAATAGTCTTTTTTTGGCAAATGTACATTTTGCACTCGAACAACATGGCCAGCCCATCAAAGTTGTGCTCTCAGAAGCATAGTTTGTATGTTAGTTTAGTTCAAGCAAGGACCTCAGTGTCCAGTACCTTATCCTGCCAAGTGATCTTCAGAATTTTCCTGAGACAGTTCAAATGGAAGTAATCAGTTTCCTGGCATGGCATTGGACTGTCCATGTTTCACAGGCATGAAACAATGAAGTCAACACAATAGCTCTGTAGACCTTCAGTTTGGTAGTCAGTCTAACACCTCTTCTCTCCCAAACTTTTCTTTGGAGCCCCCCAAACACTGAGCCAGCTCTGGTAATGCATGTATCCACCTCATTGTCAATGTGTACATTCCCAGAAAATATACTACCAAGGTGAGTGAACTTATCCACAGCATTCAAAACTTCTCCATTTGTTGTAACCAATGGTTCCAAGTATGGATGGCATGGTGGTGGCTGATAGAACACCTGTGTTTTCTTGGTGTTAATTATTAGGCCACAATTAACACAGGCAGCATAGAATGATCCATATTTTGTTGCATCTCAGCTTCAGAGGCTGCATTGAGTGCACAGTCATCCACAAACAGAAAGCCTTGCACCAACACTCCCTCCACTTTGGTCTTGGCTTGTAACCCATTCAAACTGAAGAACTTACTGTAAGGATGGTAGTTGACGTTGATGACTGTGTTCATCCTTATTGAAAGCATTTGACAACATGGCTGAAAACATGATGCTAAGAAGCCTGGGAGCAAGCACACTGCCCTGTTTCACTCCATTGGTGACGGGAAAGGCACAAGAGCATAGTCCACTATCTAGAACCCAGGCAAACATGCTGTCATGAAATTGTCATAAAATATTGATGAACTTCTCTGGGCAACCAAACTTTGGCATAATTTTCCATAAGCCCTCATTACTAGCAATGTCACAGGCCTTCTACAAACATGGCATACAGACCTCTGTTTTTCTCTTGGCATTTCTCCTGGAGTTGTCAGGCAGCAAACACCGTATTGACTGTTCCTCAGCCCTTTCTGAAGCCACACTGGCTCTCAGGTAGAAAATCATCTTCCAGGTGAAGGATCAGCCTATTAAAGAGGACTCTAGCAAGAATCTTACCAGCAATGACTAAGAAAGAGACCCCACTGTGATGGTCACAGGACAATCCATTCCCTTTACCATTATAGAGATGGAAAGTGGAGGCATTCTTGAACTCCTGGGAGATAACCTGCTCGTGCCATATAACCGGAATAGGGGGGTTTGATTAGGGAAGATTTGTCAGAAGGCCTATACCTTTTGTTAATGAGGCACTGGTTCTCAAGGGTTGTGATGCCCTCTGGCTCTAAAAAAAGGTATGAATACTCCGAGGGTGAGATTTTACTTTGAGGTTTACTGACTGGACATGTTTGTTTGGCCAGATGAGACTCTGGGAAGCTGCTAAGGAGCCCCCCGGCTTTGAACACCCAATGTTGGTGCTTCCCTCTCTGGTAACTATTGTCAAGATAGTTGGACCTATCTGTTGATTTGTGATATCTGTATTGATTATGGTCAGACAGTTGGAAGCCATGTCTGTTGATCTGTGCTTTCCCAGTATTTTCTCTAAAGTTCAGGGTACTGAGTTTTTCTCCTGAACTAGGTGAGTGATATATGTGCTTGATTAAAAGAGAGTGTTAACCCCCTCAAAAGTTGCCTTTCCTTTTAAAAATGCAGATCTAAGAACCTGTGATAGCATGCCCCTCTGTGTATGTCAGGGTGCTTACCTGATTCACTTAATGAACAAAATGCTTTTTTCCTGCTTGCTATCCCCTTATATGTTAGAATGTTAGAAGCTCTTTGAAGGGTAGGTATTATCTTGACATTTATTTTTTGTCCACTGGGCCATTGCCAATCGTTTTGACTTATATCTTGTCACTGACTCTGATGATTGGAGGAGTGAGGCTAATGACTGCACAGCTCTGCCTCCTTTAAATCCAGTTCACTTGCAAGTCAAGTCACCACCCTTCATTTGTTCCTTCTTTTATCCTCTCCTAGGACATTGTAATAGCTTCTTTGTTGGCCTCCCTGTCTCTAGTATCTTTCTTCTCCAATCCATCCTTCACAAAATTTCCAAAATAATCTTCCTGTTCATTTTGCCCTGTTCCCTAGCCACAGATTGTACACAAACTAATGCCAAGCATCATACTGTTGTTTCCTGATACTCTATACTCATATGGAGGTGGGGGGATGGGTGAGTCTGACTGTAGTGTTGGAAATCTACCGGCACTCCTGGGAAAATAACCCAAACTACAGGCCCCTCCGTACTGTGAGCTAGTTGTATTTTCTTCATGCATTCACCTTTATCCAGCTGAGTAAATATTTGTTAAGCATCTGCTCTGTGCAAGATGAAAGTAAAATAGTAGCTGTCTTCAAGGTGCTTGCATTCTAATGGGGAGAGTATAGCATATACACAAAGTTATAGAAAATAATTTTTGCGGGGGCAGGGTTGGAGTGGGTGGATTGAAGAGGCCCTTTTTAGGAGGAGGCACCTAAACTGGGTCTTACAGGGAGTTAGAGATTCCAAGAGGCAAAGGAGAGAAGAGTGTATTCCATATATAAGGATCAGCTGTCAAAAGACAAGAAATCTAGAGTCATATATAGCAAGGGAATTACTTTGACCAGAACTTAAAGTGTTTAATATGCACTTTAAGTGCACACTTAAAGTGCAATAATATGACATAACATTAGAATTGTCAATGCAAACCAGACTGTAGAGAGCCTGAAGCACCAAGTTTCATAATATATAAAGAATTTTTTTATATGTAAAGAATATATATTATTTTCAGTTTTCAATCATTTCATCCATTAACATTTATTAAACATCTACTGTGTACCACATTGGGCGCTAGGTGGCGCCAGAGTCAGGAAGACTCACCTTCCTGAATTCAAACCCAGCTTCAAACACTTACTAGCTCTATTATCCTGGCAAATTACTTAACACTCTTTGCTTCAGTTCCTCATCTGTAAAAGGGGCTGGAGAAGGAAATGGCGAGCCAATCTAGTATTGTTGCCAAGAAAACCCCTAAAGGGGTCACAAAGAGTTGGAAATGACTGAAAAATGCCACAGCGACAACAAAAATGTATCAGACATTATGCTGATCACTGAGGATACAAAAAGAAACAAAAGACAGTTCCTTCCTTCAAGGAACTTACAATCTAGCGGGGGAGACAACATGAAAACAAATATATATGAAGTAAGTTATATATAACATAAATGGGAAATAATTGATAGAGGGAAGGCACCAGCATTAAGAGGAGTCACGGAAGGCTTCCTGTAAAAGAAAGGATCCTGGCTGGGACTTAAAGGAATTTAGGAAGGTCAGTGGGTAGAACACAGCAGGGAGAGCATTCCAGGAATGGGGGACAGTAAAGAAAATGCCTTGAACTGAGAGATGGAGGGTCTTATTATTCGAGGAATGTCCAGAAGGCTAGTGGCACTAGATCAAAGAGTGCTGGGGAGTGGTGTGTTAGAAGACAGGGGCTGTCATGTGAAGGGCTTTGAATTCCAAACCAGAGCATTTTGTATTTGATCCTAGAGATAATAGGGAATGACATACACACTCAATTGGGTTTCTTACTCTGCAAGAAAGTAAGGGGGGTGGGACGGGGATGATAGAAGGCAGGGCAGATTGATGAAGGGGGTAGTCAGAAGTAAACACTTTTGAAAAGAGACAGGGTCAAGGTTGAAAATAGAATAAGTGGAGAGTGGGATAGGATGGAGGGAAATTCAGTTAGTTTTTCACAGCATTAGTGTTATAGGAGTGTTTTGCATAACTACACATGTATAACTATATTGAATGGCTCACCTCAGTAAGGGTGAGTGGAGAAGGAAGAAGAAAGAGAATTTGGAACTCAGTTTTAAAAACAAATGTTAAAAATTGTTCTTACATGCAACTGGGGAATAATATATAGGCAATGGAGTATAGAAATCTCTGTTGCCCCACAAAAAAGTAAGGGAGAAGGAGATGGGAAGAATGATCAAAGGGAAGGTAGACTGGGGAAATGCATGCCGTCTGGGGTAGAGGGAGGGGAGGAATGGGGAGAAAATCTGGAACTCAAAATCTTGTGGAAATGAATGTTGATAAGTAAAAATAAATAAAGCATAAAAAAGAAAAAGAAAAATATTAGTATCTGAAATGTAAACAGAATCTTTAACTATACCTTTTCACTGAGTATTTTCATGCAGAGTGCCCACTTATGCTCAGGATTAGAATTGGTATGGAGTTCACATGAGGGTTTAAGGGAAGGTAGAAAAGTGTCATGGTTCTGAACTCTCATCCCAGTTTTCCTGATCATAGGGGCTCTTTTGATCTTAGAATTCATAAGAAATGGAGAGGTAGATAACAGATAGATTTGTAGAAACTCAAGTTTGGAACTGATAACAATTTACATTTATATTATATAGTATACATTATATAGTATACCAAAGATTTTCATATATAGTATCTTTATCAACAAAGTCCTGTGGGTGAGGTAGTGCATGCATATAATGTGTATCAGGTGTATGTATATATGTGTATGTATATATACGTATATGCACACACATACATGCATACCTAAACATATAAAGTAACTGAGGCTCAGAGTGGTTAGGTTAACAGCATGATTAAAAACAGAATGATGGAGTGGAAGAAAGCAAGATTTCTTTCTAAATGATGGCTTGGAACCACAGAATCAGAGGTAAGATCATAGATTTAGGGCTGGAAGGGACTTTAGGGGGTCATCAGTTCCAACTGCATAATTTTCTAGATGAGGAAACTGAGACCTGGAGAGATGAAGTGACCTTACTCAGAGTTACACAACCAGTAGATGTCCAAGGTGAGATTTGAACCGAGTTCTTTCTGACTTCACTCTTATCAATTACACTGTGCTGCTTCTCAGAATACCAGGTTTGAATTCCTAAACTACCACCCCCTTCCTTTTAAGTTGCATTTTGCTCTATTGAATCTCTAATTCCTTTATAGACCAACTTTGATAGACTTTAATACCAGGCAAGTAGTTCCAGCAGGTTGAGAGAATAAGTGTGCTGAGAAGCTGTCGTTTCTGTTCTGTTGGACCATTCTCGTTTCGTTCTTTGATCTCCCTTTATTATGGGTGTTGTTTAGGTATAATCTATATTCCTGCCAGGGTTTCTTCCAACTTTCTACATAGATACTCTTAGTTCATAAACTGGAGTGTGTCACTTCCACATTCAAAGAGATTCACCTTGCCTGCTCATGGTTTCTGCTACTTGAGAGAGCAAGTCTCTGGGAAGGAAGGTAACCAGAGTCAGTACTAGAGGGGATCTGTGATAACAGAGGTGCACTGAATACTCGTAAGCATCAAGTCAGCGTGGACTTCTTGCAGATTTTGTTCTTATTCTACATGATAACATAATAGGAAATAGTTGTTAATCTTACAGATATCTCCCTGTATTTCATTAGTAGAATTGTGTGATTTGGTGGTACAGTGGAAAGATACTGTGCTGGAAATAAAAAGCCTGGCTTTGGTGTGGGCTTCTGATCGCCGACTTTCTCACTGAAATTCAATTTCAGCATAGGTAAAATGGGCATGAAAATCCAATAAGATTTTATGAAAGTTGTGGGACAATAAGGTGTAAAAATATTGGAAAGGTAGCAAGCGAACAAACTATGAAGGGCTTTAAGTAGCAAACACATGACTGATATGGTCAGACCTGCGTATGCTAAAATCCAGGAGTATAGCCTAGTGGGAAATCATGAGAGAGCTGCTCAGTGTGTCCTCCGTAAATGGAGGATGAGTATCCTTAAACTTGCAGCATTAAACAATTATGTTCAAGCAAGATATGTACATGATAAACTGGAGATAATAGCAGAGGGAAGACACTAAGATTAAAGAAGTCAGGGAAAGGAGTCTTACAGCAGGGGAAACTTTAACTGAGATTTGAAGGAGGCCAGGAGGTGGAGTATTCCAGGCATGAGTTTCAGCCATTGAAAACACTTGGAGTTTGGAGAGAATGTATGTACATCAATAGGAGTAAGATATAAAAAGCCTGAAAAGCTACTAAGAAACCAATTATGAAGGGTTTTTATATTTGATCTTAGAGATAAGAGGCTTCCATTGGAGTTTATTGAGCAGATAGAGTGATATTGTCAGACCTATGCTTTAGGAAGATCATTTTGGCAAGCAAGTGGAGAGTGGTCTGGAGTGGGGAAACACTTGAGGCAGGGAGACCAACTGACAGGCTATTGCACAGTTCAAATGTGAAGAAATGCGGGCTGAATGAAAGTAAAAGTGGTGCTAATAAAGGGAACAATCTGCTGGAGAAGATGGGATGGAATAACATCATATACATGTAGAGGGGTTTGCCTTGGCAAGAAGAACGGTGGCTTCTTCATGTGAGAAAGAGGTGCAAGAAGAGATAGCAGAAAGCAACTAAGTGATATGAAATGAAAAGGAGGGGAAAAGTGGTAACTCTTAACAAAAATGCCTTATTTCTTTTCATTAAGCTGTGTGATATAGTTCTTAGTTGCAAAGGTTGGCTGAGGGGAAGCTGTAAGAGGTCTGAGGAGAGATAAAGTTTGGAAAAGTTGCTCGAGTGAATTAATTCGGGAGGTGTAGAAAGATTGCCATGCTGCAGTGAGGGCCCAGTTGAGATTATATAACATAACCATGTAGTGGACTCAGTCAGCATAATTTCATGATTTTTTCCCCAAAGGCAACATATGGTAGAAGTAATCTAAGGATGAGGTTTGATAGGGCAAGACCTTAGATAGGATAAAGGGGTAAGGAACTTGAAAGGATAATGCAGAACTGAGTTGGTTCAAGTGATCAAAATGGGGGAGGGAGCAGAGTATCATTTTTGCAGGGGTGATGAAGTGGGAAAATCAGAAATGGACTGAAAGTCATAATGAGGACAAAAGAATGGGAAGGGGGTTACAAGACCGAAGGAGAGATGGAACGACAACAGTTTGTGGTCAGATAAAAGAATTACAGAGTTCATGAACATGAAAGCGCAACTCTTACGAGTGATAGCAAGATTAAGGGTATGATTATCTCTATGTGTAACTGAAGTGGGTGGAGGAACAGGGCATGGGAAATGAGCAAGTTGAGATGCTGAGAAGTAAAGCTGTTTGAGGGAGTATCAGTATGTATGTTGGACCCCTCTATTATGAAGATAGGTGTTGTAGAGGAGAGACTAAGCACCAAAGTCACTGAGAAAAGATGAGGATACAAAAGTTTCTCAAATATTATTGAGTGCTACATGTGTATAAGTAAAGCTTAAAGAAGGAGAGGTTATTGAGTGAAGAGAAAGGGAAAGCATAAAAGTGCCAGTGGGGAGCATGGAGTAATGCGATTTCCCCACGACAAGCAGAGAAGAAGGTGCGAGTGAAAGTGCAACCAGCTCTGGAAAGTATGGCCAGGGAAACTCTGTCATCAGGAAGTCAGTGAACCAGGTGGCCTAAGTCTGGCTAAAAGAATGCTTTTTTTTAAAATTGTGACTGTATCTAGGGTTCTCAGTTGATTGATTGTAAACTACTGATATTACTCATCTCCACAGTGGGAAAGTCAGGTATTGGCAAAATGGTCTGGCATAATAGAAAAAAATGATGGAGTTTTCAGTCATATGATCTCTGTTCAGATCTTGACTTTACTTATTAGCTCAGTTACTTAGAACAATTCACTTCTTGATGAAGCTTTTTTCTTAATCTGTAAAAAGGAGTTCATTAAGAAGTGAATTCCTCTAAAATATCATTGTATTGTATCCCCACAGCAACCCAGTTAGGTAGATGCTGTTGTTATCCCTTTTTTTTAGCGTAGGAGGAAACTGACAGAGATTATGGTTAAATGACTTGTCCAGGATTACACTGCTAAGTAAGTGTCTGAAGTGGGGTTTGAATTTAATTTTTCCTAGCTCTAAGTCCAGTACTTTATCTAGTGCATCACTTAGCTACTTTGATAAGAATAGTTGGAATTTATTTTGTGCTTTAAGATTTACCAGGCGCTTCACGTATATTATTTTATCCTCACAACGACCCTGTAAAACAGGTGCTATTATTAGATTTTATAGTTGAGGAAATTGAGGCTAGAAAAATTTTAGTGACTTGCCTAGGGTCACACAGCTAGTAAGTCCTGGGACAAGATTCAAATTTCTATCTTTCTAATTTCCTAATCCAGCATCTATCCACTATGCTACCAACCTGCCCAACATATACTCAGATATTTCTAGGAAAAGGAGTTAAATGTATTTTCTTGCAAAAATGAGGAAAGAGGGCTTGAAAATCAAAAGTTGTCATGTTCATCATTGCAATAGTAGACTATATAGGCTATTCAAGATATTGAATTATTCTGTTCTCCAGTTACTAATCTGTATTGAGGACCTCACTATTAAAATTGCTATAAAAAATAGCTATTTTTGCTATTAAAATTGGAATAAACATTATACAAGAGATGGTCTGTCAAATTGATACTTGTCTCTTGCATTGTGGGTGGCCTACTTAATGGTGTTTTATTGTCCACATTTTCTATATATTTTCAGGATAGTCAGTGGCAGAGTCATCTGAATCTCTACCGGGTGATAGGGAGATATTAATTACTTGTCTCTCCTATTGTTGCTCTTATTCGAATTTCATTTTTCATAAAATTTACTGCTGTTCATCTAATATTTATAAAATTAAGTGATTGCATACTAAAACTCGAGATTTAAAGATGTATTTTAAAAGCAAAAGCCAAGAGGAGAAAGGGTTAAAATTGCAACTCAGAATCAACGAGGCATTTATCATGGACTTTGTTAAAACAACAAGATATGAGGAATTTCAAACAGATTTCTATTGGCATGTACTTGTGTGGCTTTTGGACATGGTTAAACGTTCAGTTAATATATCACTTCTGAAAGTCTTTTGTAAGAAAAAGAATTTTCTAATCTGTGATTAAAGTTCCTGCTGTGGAGAAACTAGTATGGAACAGGTCTTTTCTAGTCCTCATTATCAGTTTGTTATATTTTTGAAAGGATTTTGTTTGAAGTAAAACTATTCAGTAACTTTTCTGGTGCTTATAAAGAAAACTGATTAGCTGTTTTGAGCAAACAAAGAGGGAAGATGTCCTTCTGCTTATAATTTTAGTTAGGTGTGTGTGATTAGATGGCTTGTTTTGTATACAAAACATGGTAATCTTTCTCAGGATTGTCAATGTTGTGATCCTTCTCTTAAGATCTGTTAATATTTTGCATTTGTGCTTTAGTAACTATCCTGATTCCTCTTATTTAAATAGATTGCACAAAAAAAAAAACCCATTCATTTTCTCTTTATTAAGAGTAATTACGGGGGAGGAACCAAGATGGCGGAGTAGAAAGATCCACATATGCTAGCTCCAAACCCATAGCCCATAAATTTCCTGTAAAAAGAACTCCCCACGAATTCTGGAGCAGCGCAAGCCGTGCAGCAACCCAGTGGAGGGGATTTCCATTCCAGAGAGCCCTGGAAAGCCATCCCCAGGGGTCCGTCGTGCTCCAGACGTGGAGCCCACCCCTGCCCTGGCCATGCGACCCAAGAGGAGCAGATCTGAGCAGGCTTCAGGGACGGAATCTCCTGCGGCCATGAAGGTCCCTCCACCCACAGGTGCTACAGGTCAGTGAGAGAGATGTCTGGGCTGGCCGAGAGGGAAGCAGGGTATCTCCAGAACTCAGGCCCCCTTGAGAGGCAGCGGCCAGAACTGCCAGAGCAGGCAGGAGCTCAGCGCCATTACCGAAGGTCTCCCCATAAACCCCCTGAGGGAACTGAGCCTGGGAGGTGGCCCTGCTCCCACCTAAGCACCAGAACTTAAGCTCACATTGAATAGGATAGCCCTGAGGCTGGGGAGCAGCATTTGAATCTCAGACCCCAAGCACTAGCTGGGCGGATCTAGGCAGGGGTGCAGAGGAATCTCAGAAGTCAAGTAACTGGCTGGGAAAATGCCCAGAAAAGGGAAGAAAAATAAGACCATAGAAGGCTACTTTCTTGGGGGACAGATGTTCCCGCCTTTCATTTCTGATGATGAGGAACAATTCTTACCATCAGAGAAAGACGTGGAGGTCAGGGCCTCTGTATCCCAGACATCTGAGATGGATGTCTGGTGGGCTCAGGACATGGAAGAGCTCAAAAAGGATTTTGAAAATCAAGTTAGACAGATGGAGGAAAAACTGGGAAGAGAAATGAGAGAGATGCAAGAAAAGCATGAAAAACAGGTCAATACCTTGCTAAAGGAGACCCAAAAAAATGCTGAAGAAAATAACACCTTGAAAAATAGGCTCACTCAGTTGGCAAAAGAGGTTCAAAAAGCCAGTGAGGAGAAGAATGCTTTCAAAAGCAGAATGAGCCAAATGGAAAAAGAGGTTCAAAAGCTCACTGAAGAAAATAGTTCTCTCAAAATTAGAATGGAACAGGTGGAGGCTAATGACTTTCTGAGAAACCAAGAAATCACCAAACAAAACCAAAAGAATGAAAAAATGGAAGAGAATGTGAAATATCTCATGGGAAAAACAACCGACCTGGAAAATAGATCCAGGAGAGACAATTTAAAAATTATGGGTCTACCTGAAAGCCATGATCAAAAAAAGATCCTAGATATCATCTTTCATGAAATTATCAAGGAAAACTGCCCTGAGATTCTAGAACCAGAGGGCAAAATAAGTATAGAAGGAATCCATTGATCACCACCTGAAAGAGATCCAAAAAGAGAAACTCCTAGGAACATTGTGGCCAAATTCCAGAATTCCCAGGTCAAGGAGAAAATCTTGCAAGCAGCTAGAAAGAAACAATTCCAGTAATGTGGAAATGCAATCAGGATAACTCAAGATCTAGCAGCTTCTACATTAAGGGATCGAAGGGTGTGGAATAGGATATTCCAGAAGTCAAAGGAACTAGGACTCAAATCAAGAATCACCTACCCAGTTAAACTGAGTATAATACTTCAGGGGAAAATATGGTCTTTCAATGAAACAGAGGACTTTCAAGCATTCTTGATGAAAAGACCAGAGCTGAAAAGAAAATTTGACTTTCAAACACAAGAATGAGAAGAAGCATGAAAAAGTAAACAGAAAAGCGAAGTCCTAAGGGACTTACCAGAGGTGAATTGTTTACATTCCTACATGGAAAGACAATATTTGTAACTCTTAAAACTTTTCAGTATCTGTGTAGTTGGTGGGACCACGCACACACATACACACACGCATGCACACACGCACACACACATGTACACGTGTGCAGAGACAGAGAGCACAGAGTGAATTGAATATGATGGGACCATATCTTAAAAGAAATTAAGGTAAATGGTGAGAGAAAAATGTAGTGGGAGGAGAGAGGGTGAAATAGAATGGGGTAAATTATATCTCATTCAAGAGATAAGCAGGAGACTTTTTAGTGGAGAACAAAAGAGGAGAGCTGAGAAAAAAACATGAAGTTTACCCTCATCACATTTGACTAAAGGAAGGAATAAAATGCACACTCATTTTGGTATGAAAACCTATCCTACAATACAGGAAAGTGGGGGAGAAGGAGATAAGCAGGGTGGGGGGGATGATGGAAGGGAGGGCAATGGGAGGAGGGAGCAATTTGAAGTCAACACTCAGGGAGGGCCAGGATCAAAAGACACAATAGAAACAATGGGGGGCAGGATAGAATGGAGGGAAATACAGTTAGTCTTACACAACACAACTATTTTCGAAGTCATTTGCAAAACTGCACAGATAGGGCCTATATTGAATTGTCTGCCTTCCCAAAGGGAATGGGTGGGAAGGGAGGGATGGGGAGAAGTTGGAACTCAAAGTTTTAGGAACAACTTTTGAGTATTGTTCTTGCTACTAGGAAATAAGAAATACAGTTAATGGGGAATAGAAAGTCATCTGGCCCTACAGGACAAAAGAGAAGATGGGGACAAGAGAAGGGAGGGATGACAGAAGAGAGGGCAGATTGGTGATAGGGAAAATTAGAATGCTCGGTGTATTGGGGTGGGGAGAGGGGATAAGTGCGGAGAAAATTTGGAACCTAAAATTTTGTGAAAATGAATGTAAAAAGTCAAATAAATTTATATTTATAATTAAAAAAAAGAGTAATTGCCCTATGATGTTATGAGTAGTCAAATTTTCTTTGCACTGTATTCTCACTTTTATCAATTTAATTGGTTTCCTCTTCATTGCTAAGTTTGATTCAAATTTGTCCTCAGGATTTTTATTAAAGGACATGCTCTGTTCCACTTTGGGTGGCCAATTACCTTTCCCTTCCAGTTTTGCCCTCTTTTCTGTCCATTTCCCATGCATGATGAGTAGGATACTTCTATTTTGGTGTTTTATCCATTTACTGAGATCTTTCTTTTTCTCCCTCAACTCTTATTTCAGTACCCAGTGTCTCATTTATAGAAATTTAGAGATGTTATATCAGTGTTAGATTTTTGCATTTAATTTACTATAAGACTTAGGGGAACCAAAGAAAATGATTACCATCAGAATAGTATTTGTTCCAAGATGAGTTGGTTGCAGACAGACAACTTTCAGTTTATTTTATGAAATGTTTAGGATGATTGTCAACTGAATCTTGGAGCCTGAATATTCTTAATTGCCATTTTGTGAAAAATCATTGAGAGGTTTTTCATGATATATCATTTAGAATTATGCTAGTCCATTTAAGTCTTCTGAATGTAATGTGAACCTCAAAGCTATTTGTAAGGGACTCTGTCCTTATTGACATAGATCAATGTCCCTTTCCTGTATGAGAGACCAGGCAACATAGAGTTATCAAGAGCAGGAAAAGAGAGAGATCTGGTCTCTTCAGTCTCTTGGGACTTGGACTGGGAGTGGGAGGAGGTTGACATTCAGTGCTTAAAGAAAAGATCTACAATTCCAACTCTTGAGGTCATGAAGGGAGAAACATTCTAGAAAGAAGCTGACATAGAACTTCGATCATGTCCTTATTTTCAGCTTGCTACACTAGAGACTTTCGGGAATTTCCTTTGGGTGAAGCCTGGAACTCTCTCATGTGGTTGAGTTGAGATGGTTTCTGTTTTGCTTTTAACTTGGATAAATAGGTTTAGTTGCTGTTTCCTTGTATGGTCATTATAGAACTGGCTTCTGATGGGAAGGGAGTCAAAGCCTTGGTTGGAGCTTGGGGTCCTCCTTTCCCATCGTGAAACAGTGGTCAGGAGTTTAGCTTGAACTTTAAAGTTATTTTCTCTAGACTAACAACATTTAAGAGAGCAGGTAGATATAATTCTAGTCTGATATTCTCTTTCCCAGAGGCAAGTAGAGGGGCTGGCTACTTGTTCCAACTGCTTGCTTCCTCTCCCAACAGGAATTAGTGTTTCTTGGAGAAGGGTAGGGGGAGGAGTCAGAAGAGATCTATCTTTTCTGGACTCCCTGTGAGCCACACATTTAAATACAGTCAGCCCCTCTTGCAAAAGGCCATGCAATTATATGGATTCAGTTCACTAGCAATCATACCCCATTCCCAGAAATTGTATCTTCTAATGTGAATATCTTCTCTGATTTGTAAAGTCAGTTGATATTAATTCTTTCCTTCCATGCTGTAATGTAAGCATGACAGAGGATTTAGCTTTAGGTGTTCTGGGCATTCTTGATTAAATAATTTAGTTTAGTTTTTTCTTATTTTTAGTGGTCAGATAACAAAAATGTCCTAAGTTCAAGGGATAATCCATATTTTTTTATTATACTAGAATTTTGTTTCATGGAACAATTCTTGAAATAAGTGGGTCATTTGTTTGGGCTTGAAAATATCAAGTTATACAGATTTTTAAAATCAATGAGCTGACAATAATTGTATAGCTATTATTTTTTAATCGTACTGTGGGAGATACAAAGATATACCATATGATCTTTTCCCTCAATTTTGGTTGGAAAGATATAGACATAGAAAGATAAGTGATGATATAAAGTAGTGCGTAAGGGTAACAAAATTGATGATAGTGGCAGTAAGTGCTGCTATATTATAAGGAAAGAGAGATCTCTTGGTAGGAAGGTTTCATAGAGGAGGTGAGACAGACTTGAGCTGTGTTTGAAAGAGGGGAAGGTTTCAGGTCAGCGAAGAAGAAGGAGGGGAGAACCAAGGGCATGTAGTGGTTGGGCATGTAAGATATAGAAATACAATGAAGTCTGATTGGAGCAACAAGTTTGATAGCAGGAATATCAAATGATACAGTTGATAGTTAAATTGGAATCATATCATTGAGTGTCTTGAATAGCAGGTGAGTTTGAGATTTGGGAACTTTTTTCTTTATATACTGAGGTGTCAATGAAATCTTTTGAATAAAGGAGTGAAACTGTTACCCTGATTGTGGTATATAGATGGATGGAAGGAAAGATAAGTGACTTTTTCAATAATCTAGGTATAAGGTGAACAGATCTGGACTACAGTGTGGCAGTGGCTATTTTCTTTGCTAGTGGTGTTGAATTTAACAGGGACATATTCAAATCAGCATCTTGTAGTTTAAAATATATTCCAAACAGACATGTCAAGAGACTCCATTTCATTTTAGTGATCTTGTTCATTAGACTATTAATTCTTACCACCAGTATGGCTTGAGTCCTTTAGTGGGGTTGGACCTGTCTAGCCTCACCTGGACCTTCTTCTCTTTTCTTTCCATGCTCTTTTGGTGACCTTACCAACTCTTGTGGGTTTAATTAACATCTCTATGCAGATGACTCATAAATGTGAGTATCTAACACCAGTTTCGAGCCTTAATCCCATATCTCTAACTGCCTTTTACTGGACCTTTATAACTAGATGTCTCTAAGTTATTTTAAACTCGGCATATCTATACCAGAACTCAAATCCATCACTCTACTACCCTTCTTAATTTCTGGTGAAAACATCATCATCCTTCTAGTCTCCCAGATTTATAAGTTCAGTATTATTCATGACTCTACTCACACTCACTCCAGGTGGGTAGTACTCTCTCCTGGGCCCCAGTTATCTCATTTGTAAAATGAGGGTGTTGTGATCCCTGCAGATCACAAACTGACTTAGAAAACCACATTTATTATCAGTGTTATCTATGTTGTGTTATATTTTTGTCTTTTGTTAAACATTTCCCAATTACATTTTAATCTAGTTTGGGCTGGGTTGGGCTGAGACTGACTGACAGCTCTGGACTAGATTCTTGAGTCTCCTTCCAGCTCTCAATCTATGATTGAATGATTTGACTTATATGTGTATGTCCATATTGGCTTCGGAGATGGCATTTTTTTTCTTTGTATTCCAAGCTCTCAGAGATCAAAAATAGACTTGTTTACTTGCATTTATACTCCCTAGCATTTAGCACAGTATGTAACACATAAATGCTTGCTTTATCCATCCATTCATCTATTCATCTATCTGTATATATCTATCCATCTAATTATTTAAAATTTTTTACACTGAGTAAAATTCAGACAGAGCAGGGGGAAAAGAACATGGAATAAAATACTTTAGCCAATGCTGCCACCATTTTTTCAGAATGGTAATTGTGAGTAACAGTAATGGTGATCTTAGAATTTCTCCTTTTAATCAGTCAATGCTTTAAGTGCTTACTATGTGCCAGGCACTGTGGATACAAAGAAAGGCAAAACACAGTCACTGCACTCCATGGGTCTCACAAACTAATTGGGAAGATAACATGCAAAGAAGTTGAAAAAGAAGAGAGAGATTACCCAACCTGAGAGCACAGTGAAGTCATATTATCTGTTCATGAAGTAATAGGTAAATGTAGCTCTCTCAAAATGCCTCTTGAAACTTTCTCTGGGACAGTTAACTCACTTAGTTTCTTAAGAAAGTTCTTCTAGTCCTTTCTATGCCATGTAGGCTCTCCACTTGTCAGGCAGCTCTCTCCAAGATTCTATTCTCTTTTGAACATACAGTAAAAATGCCATGAGTCTTTATAGGGTACTGTATTAAAGCTAGGGTTACGTGTGCATATAGTTTGCCAAAATAGCATATAAGCTCCCTGAGGGCAGGGGCTATTTTGTGTTTGTGTTTGTATCCCCAGCTCATGGTGAGGTGGTTGGTACAGATTTGGTGCTTAATAAATGCTTGTTAGTTGGTTGGTACCATCTTTCCTGGTTAATTGGATTGGCTATAGTATTTCTACATCAACTGTATCATATGTAGTTGGCCACAAATTTTAATAGAAATAGCACTAGCCTTAGAGTCAGAAGATCTGTGTTAATGTTCCAGCTCTCACTTCCTAGCTTTGTGACTTTGACTAAAATACTTTCAATTCAATGAATTCATTTCCTCATCCCTAAAATGAGGTTAATGATATTTTTAGACTTATTCTATAAGATATGAAGTTCATATACATGAGTTATTGTTATGTCAGTATCTTATAATCCTATAGTCTTAATGTAGAGAATCCTCTTAATGAGTTCTTAACTGAAATATGACTCCTTCACATTAAAAAGAGCCATGACAAGTAGTCATTGAGTTCATGCTTGAAGATCTCTTGATAGAGAACTCTTTACCTCTAGAAACAGTTATTCCATTTTTGGTCAGCTCTGATTATTGGGAAGTTTTCCTTTAAATTGAACTCAAATCTGTTCTTTGTAACTTACTCCTACTGATGTTAGTTGAGAAATTATATAATGTAGTGGATAGTGTTGGACTTGGAGTCTTAAGAGTCCTGGGTTAGAATCTTACCTCGACAATGTATGTGCTATGTGATGGGCATGTCTTAAATAACCTCTTTGCAAGTCACTTAACTGCTCTGAGCAAGTTGGCCTCATCTGTGAAGTGAGTGTTTTAATACGTAAAGTAACTATCTTGCCAGATTGCTGCATGGATCAAATGAGAATGTATGTAAAGTACTACACTAAACCAACATCCATTGTATTATTTCAGTAGGGTCTATGATTTCTTCAACACTGGGAATTTTAGTGAAGAAGCTCTCTCAATGCCAGTTGGCAACTGTACTCCAATACAGATAACTGCTTGGGGCAACTAAGATTTTAAATTATTTGCCTAGGGTCACTCAGCCAGTAGATGTCAGAAGCAGTATTTGAACCAAGTCTTCTTTACTCTGACAACAGCCTCACTGATTTTTTTCACTAATATTATTTACATTTATCATTATTACAGTTATGATTATTTGTGTCCTCTGGGGCTAACTAGAATAAGTCTCATCCTACCTTCATATGTCTCTTAAATCTCCTCTTCCTTAGATTAAACATTCCTAGCTTCTTTAACTGAATCACATATACCCATATAATGAACTTACTTAGTGCCCTTGCCTCTCTGCATTAACTTTGCAATGCTAATAATTATTTTACATTTATTCAGTAAGAACACCTGCTATATGTAGGATACCATATGAAAGGTATCTTGCTAGATATTACAGGAAATTCATAGAAATGAGCAAGGCATGGACCCTGTCATGTGACATAAGATTGACTGTTACCAATTCCTTAAAACTTCTATAAACAAAATTCTAGGGGAGCTCTTGGGAGTCAGAGATCACTTCCAGCTGGGAGAATTAGGAAATCTTATTAAAAGAGATAGCAGTTAACATGAACTTTGAAGGATGTGTAGAATTTCAACTCATAGAATTGGAGATGAAGGAATCCTAAGAGGGTAGATAGGCATGGTTCATAAATGAGGAAGTAAAAGGTACTGTATTGAAACCAGCACTTTATATTATTAATTATATTTAATATATGAACATATGTTAAATTAATTTATAATATTAATCTGTCAGTGATATGCTGAAAGAATTGATGGGAGCAGTAGAGGAAAGATAAAAGATTCATTTCAGTAATCTCAGCAAGAGACAGATTAGGAGGAAGTAGTAGGAATGGAAAGGATGAAACTGGTGCCAGAGTGATTGAACAGATGGAATTTGGACAGGTTTTGGTTAATGACTAGAGATGAAGAGAGAGCACTCCTAAGTTTTAAGACTAGGAAAATAATGGTGCCATTAAGAAGTAAGAGACTCATAAGGAAAAGCTGGTCTTGCCTGGAATATGATGGTATTATTTTCTGATAATACAGCAGTATATCTACCTATCATATTTCAGCAGACATAAGAGTCTGGGGAGTAGGACGTGACTACTATTATCAGAAATGCTTCATTATTATCTTCCATTTTATTTTCCTTTTTCAAGGTTTCTCCTAGGACATCGTAATTAGTTTTTCATAGTAATTATGTACAACGAGTCTGGTTTTTAAGAATGCCTAAGCATAATAGGATAAGTGAATACAATACTGTTGGAAAACAAAAGTTCATTTTAACTATCCCAAATATTGAAACAAAATGGTTTCAGTTTTTATTGACTCTGTCCATGTAATACTATTTTATAGCGCTTTTCTCCCTCATTTATAAAACCCTTGGGGCTGATTCTTTCTAAACCTCTGTTCTTTTCAACATTTGGCCAGCAATATAAGAAGACCAAGCCAATGCATTGTACTGTTTTATTTCTTGGAAAGAGATGAACATATTTTGGCCAAGGAGGTGAAAGTAGGAGATGGAGAATTATTTCTCTGTAATTTTTTTTCAGTTTTCTGAAATTGGGATTTTGCTGTTAAATATTGGCAAATTCCAATATCCATTTTAGGAAGGTATTCATTGAAATAAATCATCACAGGCGTAAACTTTTTGGTAGAAAAAGACAGGATTATTTTTTATGGTGTGGGTTTTTGTTTTTGCTTTTCCTATATCTTCTCTTGGTCTTCACTCCCATTCAACTAAATTGGTCATCCTTAGTCAGTAAGCTGAAGGAGTGCATACCCATGAGTACTCTGAACACAGCATTCATGGCTGTAGGATTTCAAAGACTGCCTGTGTCCTGCAAGTGTCCTTCCTGGCAAGAGCTTTGCTTTGCTTTGAAATGGAGCAACATAATCCTTGTTGGCCAAGTACCCTTTGTATTTCTCAGGAAGAATTAATTTTCATTTCTCCAAATACTTGAACCTTTGTGGCTTCCTTACTGTCTTTTACAGACTCTTGCAATGCATTTGCTCCTGGTGCAATGAGAAAGATTTGATTTGATCAGTTCCTATAACTTTGTTGCTATATTTGAAAACTAACTCTTCTTCCATATCTATTGTTACCTTTCTTTAACCTACCCCTCCCTACCTATCATTAACTTTTTATTATTGGGACTTTTTCTAGCCCTTCTATTGTGTTGCTTCTGTTCCACTGAAACATCTTCAAATTGTTCTTTTTATAGTTGAACCAAAGGGCTTAATACAGAACAGAGAAGAGAACAGAACTTTTGTTCTAGATAAATATGGGAATGGTTATATAAAGTTTGAAAATTATTAATATCCTAAAAATTTAAGATTGGTTGGAGTTCATTGTATATCTAATAGTAGCACAGACTGGTAAAGTATGTTGAAGCCCTTTTCCATTATTAAAGTAAATTTTTGAGGAGAAAAAGACTGGCATAGCAGTAAAGTTCAGGGAATTTAATATGGCTCAAGGTGTCTTTGGAAAGGGGATATACTTCTCATTTATATATATATATATATATATATATATTTATTTAAAATTCTTTTCTTTTTAAATGTTGAATTCCCAATTCCATCCCTACCTCCCACTTCCTCCTCCACCCACTAAGAAGATAAGCACTATAATATTAATTATACATATGAAATAGCTATAAACAATTATATATGTGAAATCATGCAAAACATTTCCATATTAACTCTTGCAGAAAAATGAGAAAATTATACCTCATTTTTCACTCAGAATTCATCAGTTCTCCCAATAGAAATGGATAATACTTTTTCATCATGAGTCCTTTAGAACTATCTTGGATCATTGTATTGATCAGAGTAGCCAAGTCTTTCACAGTTGATCATCATTACATTTCTAGTGCTGAGCACAGTGATCTCCCAGTTCTTCTCACTTAACTGCATCAATTCATGTAGATCTTGCCATGTTTTTCTGAAACCATCCCCCTTATCACATTTTATAGCACTTCGTACTCCATCACAATCCTGTTGTTCAGCCATTCCCCAGTTGATGAACACAAAGGGGATACATTTCCATACTTTTGTTCTTATTATTGTTGCTATTTGTCCTTCATTCTCAAAGAGGATCATGACATCAGGAAGGTGATGTCATGATTTGCAGTTGAATTGGATATAAGTTGAGGCAGGGTTATGTAAAGTCACCAGCCTCTTTCCCCCAGAGCCATCTGAGTCCAGTGGCAAGATATAGGTCAGGATGACTGGAGAGGGCCCCAGATGCAGTAGGAGACTTTGGTCTTTTTAAACTCTTTCCTAGGTCTCAGTTTGTCTGAGGCATGCCCAGTTAGTGAGTAAGGCTGAGTGAAAATGGGGCAAAGAATGGCCTCTTTAACCTAGTCAAAATGAAAAATCAGTCTGGGAGGGGAAGACCTTTAGGGTATCTAGCCAAAGCAGAAACAATTGCTGTTTACACTTACTCTAAGCATCAGAATCCTAATGACCCGGTGAGGCTTGGGCTGGGACCTGTTGTTGGCTAATCAATGAAAGCCAGGATGATTTAAGCTTAAGGTATGGTCCATAAAAAAGAAATTTAGCCTGTAAACCCCAAGATACCTTGCTAGGTTTCATTGATCGAGATTCATATTCCTTTGGGCAGAGCACCTGTGGTAGGAGTATGACTCTCTGTATGGATGGAGGAAGGCACAGAAGAAGGAAATTAGGAAGGAAGGAGGCTATGATGATGAACATCCTTGGTTTTCTCACTACCTTGTTGGAAAAACCTCTAAATATTCTCCGTTACATATAATGTTTATTCCTTATTTTAGATAGATATTATTTTAAGAAAAGATTTGTTTATTTTTATGCTTTTTGTTTTTGTTTTCTTTTTAAACAGGAATAGGTGTTGAATTTTATCAGAAGCCTTTTTCAACCTCTTGATATAATGATGTTTTTTATTATTTATATCATTAATATATTGTTATTATAATTATAGTATTTCTTCCTTCTTTCCTCTTTGAACCAACTCTGCATTTCTGGTATAAAATGGACGTTGTCGTGATGTATATCATTCTAATATGTTGTTGTAGCCTATTTGCTAATATTTCATTTAATATTTGCATTGGTATTTATTAGGAATATTGGTTTATAATTTTTTCCTCTGCTTTATTTCTCTCTGGTGTACATATTACTATGTTTATCTGTTTCACAGAAAGAGATCAGAAGGGTGATTTCTTTTCCACTTAATGCAAGCAATTTATGTAATATTAAAAATTAAAAGTTTTTAATTGGTTAATAGAATTTACTTGCTAATCCGTATGGTCCTAGACTTTTTTCTTTGGAAGTTCATTTATCACTTATTCAGTCTCTTTTTCTAATATTAGGTTACTTCATTCATTTGCTTCAAAGTTATTTACTTTGTTTACATAGAATCAGGAAAAATGATTTCTAATAATTTCTTTTGTTTCACACTCAGTTGTGAATTTTCCTTTTTAACTAACAATTTGATTTCCTCTCTCATTTTAAAATTTATTTTATCAGTTTAAAAAATAGCTCCTAGTTTCATTTATCAATTCATTAAACTTTTTCTTTCAATTTTATTAATTTCTTTAATCTTTTCATAATTTTTACTTTGTTGCTTAGTTGGAGTTTTTAAATTTATGATTCAGATTTTTTTTTCATCAGTGTATTTAATTATTTGGTTTTTCTTACTCACTTTTGTTAATGAAAATGTTTAAAAATAATAACATTAAAAACACCTCAAACTCCTTCAGAATTGCTTTAGCTTTGTTTTGTTATATTCTCATTACTGTAATTTTTATATTTTCCATTCTGTTTATAAGTTGTTCTTTTCATTCACAAATTCTTTAGAATTATTTTAGTCTTTAGTTACTTTAAAATTCTTTCGTAATTCTTCATTGAATGTAATTTTATTGCTCTTTAAAGTAAATCATGTGTTTAGTATTTTTACTTTTCTAGATATTTTTGGATTCTTTATGCCTAATATATAGTCAGTTTTTGTAAAGGTACAATTTAGAAGTATGTGTTTTCTTTTCCTCTTCAGCAATTTCCAGAAATCTTTCATCACTACTTTTTCTGAAGTTCTATTCAAATTGCAGTGTCTTACTTGTTTATCTTTTGGTCATATTTGTCTAGGACTGAAAATGGTACTTTTGCTACCTTTAGTTTTAAAAAAAATGGTTTTGCTATTTCTGCTTCTAATTCTGTTTATTTTTCCCTTAAGCATATAGATGCTGTACTTTTCAGTATATACATATTAGCTATTTATATTAAATTTTTGGCTATAGTGCCTTAAAACATGATGTAATGTTCAGGCTTTTCTTTGTAATCATACTGTTTTTATTCTTACCTCATCTAAAAATCATTTTTTCTGATCTTCTGTGTCAAACTGAAGCATAAAAAGTTTTGTATCAGTTCCTCCTTTTAATGCTATGTGAACTTTTTGTTTTCTAATCTGTCCTGCTAACCTCTTCCATTTTATGGGTGAGCTCATCCCATTCATGTTCACAGTTATTAATGTTAATTATACATTTCCCTACATCTTTTTGTCTTATAACTTTTCCTTTCTTTGCTCCCATCCTTCTCTAAAAATAAGAAAAATGTGGTAAGAAGAGAGGGAGTTTATCTGACACTTAAAATTTCTTGTCAACTGTACTTTAAATGGCCTGAATCTATTGTTTTCAGCTCTTTTCTTTCTCTTGCCCTATTTGCAATCCTATGCTTTTGATCGTTTTTTCTTTCCTTTTAATTTTCCCTTTCATGTCCCTTTCTTTGACCTTCAAGGTTGTTTACATTATGACTATTCAAGTTACTTGTCTTGCCATCCTTCCTAAGCCTTCCCTGCTTCCCTTCGTCCTGTCTACTCTTATTTTGAGTTTAATATATTTCTCTATCACAGTCTTTATATGTGTGTGTGTGCATAATTGTATTCAATTTTCTTTTATCTGATTAATATTAAAGCAAGGTTTGTATTTTTCTCCAATCCCTTCCTCTATGTTTAAATACTCTTCATCTTATGCAACTTTAATATGTCATGAGTTTCTCCCCTATATTCCCTTTTCCCCTGGTATAGACCTCTTTCTCTCTCATTTCTGTCTTTCCCTGAGGTCACCAAAACAGAAAACAATCCAGCCATGGACCCTGTGTCATATTTACCTTTTCTGCCATCTTTAAGATTGTCAGAATTATAATGAGACATTTTTTTCTTAACTGTCTGTTAATATGAAACAATTCTTATCTACATGCTCCCTAACAAGTTTCAGCTGTGCAAGTGTATGTGTTGTCTTCTTCCATTAGAATGTTTTCTTTTAGGGTAGGTGCTATCTTGCTTGCTTGTATTTGTATTCCTTTAACAACAGTGATTGGCATATAAAAGTATTTAATAAATGTTTGGTATCTACCTTTAGTCTCTCTCTATCTCTCCTTAGTAATGATAATTTTGTTTGTCTCCGTTTAATTGCCTTTCATTACTTCTATGTCTTTCAAAGATAAGATCAAATGTTTCATTTATTTTCATTGGTTTAATTTTTTTTATGGAGTTTGATGTTTAAAAAGAGTAGTAAATTTTATTTATGGGTTAGTCCATCATTTGGAAACAAAATGGTACTTAAAAGCTTTCAAATATTCACTTTTTGGTGAATTTTAATGCATTACAATGAAATTTTACACAAGTAGAAGTTAATAAATATGAATCTCCTTTGTGAAGACATTGTTCACTATTTCATGTGATTATATTGAAAGAAGTCTAGAGTTCACAGTACTATGACAATTTAATATTTTTCTAATGCTTTTTCTTTTTTAAATTAACAAGCATTTAACAAGTGCCTGGTATGTTCTACACACTGTGCTAAACACTAGGAGTCACAAGAAAGTCAAAAACAATCCCTGTTGATAAGTACTTCACAATCTAATGATTTTCAAACTTTTATTCATGAAATGCTAAGGAGATTAGATACCTTCTCAGAAAGAGATTACTGGGGTCCCTTGTGCAGGATCAGGTAACATTTGGCAAATCCATTGATCTGGTTCCAGGTCACCGTGACAGGGTAGAGAGGAATACTTACAGGCACAAGAGAGTAAAGGCCTTTTCTGGGTAAGCACCAAAACTCAGACCAGGAGAGCAGTGATCACACCTCTCCCCAGACTGTACTACTTTGGAAATGTTGAAAATTTACAAACCCCCAGAACCAGCTGTGAAAAAAATAGGGCAAAAAAACCTGTAGCTTGAGACAGTGACTCCCTGCCATCCCTGATCCAGAGGTATATAGAGCCCAACTATAAAATAAAGTTCAAAGTCAAGAAATAGACTAGAAAAATGAACAAATAGCAAATAATTAACCTGACCTATAAGAGGCTCGTCTTGTGACAAGGAAACTCAAGACAAATCCAGAAGAAAACAACTAAAAACACCTACAAGCAAAGCCTTAAAGGAAAAAAATGTTAATTGGGAAAAAGTCCAACAAAAATTCCTGGGAAAAGAAGGAGCAAAAAAAGATTTTAAAAATCAAATAAGAACAGTAGAGAAAATATTCAGAAAAGAAATGACAGTGATACAAGAAAATTATGGGGGGGGGTGGAGTCAAGATGGCGGAGTAGAAAGATGCATGTATGCGAGCTCCGAACCCACAGCCCATAGATTTAATGTAAGAAGAGTTCCCCAGAAGTTCTGGATCACTGCAGGGGGTGCATAAACATAGTGGAAGAGATTTCCGTTCCAGAGAGCCCTGGAGAGCCGTCCCCAGGGTCCATCACGCCCGGAAAAGGGACCCCACCCCAGCACTGCCCTGGCCGTGGCCCCAGAGAAGCTGATCTGAGCAGGCTTCAGGGACGGAAGCTCCAGCAGCCTGTAAGGTCCCTCCGCCCACAGACTCTACAGGTCAGTGAGAGACATGCCTGGGCTGGCTAGGGGAGCGGGGTGTCTCCGTGGCTCGGGTCCCTTTGGGAGGAAGCGGCGGAGGCAGAGGCAGGGGCGGGAAGTGACGGAGGCAGAGGCAGGGTGGCGGCGGAGGCAGCGGCGGCCGTAGCCTAGGACTCCCCCAGCAGCAGGCAGGATCTTCATTACTGAAAGTCTCTGCATAAACCACCTGAAGGAGCTGAGCCTGGGAGACGGCCCTGCCCCACTCGCTCCATTTCTGAAGGTCTTTGCATAAAGCCCCTGAGGGAACTGAGCCTGGGAGACGGCCCTGCCCCACCCGCTCCATTTCTGAAGGTCTCTGCATAAAGCCCCTGAGGGAACTGAGCCTGGGAGGTGGCCCTGCCCCCACCCCAGCACCAGAACTAAAGCTCCCATTGATTAGCAGCCGCTTGCCACAGAAAGCCCATTTGAATCTCAGACCCCAAGCACTAGCTGGGCAGATCTAGGCGGGGGTGGACAAGAATCTCAGAACTCAAGTAACTGGCTGGGAAAATGCATAGAAAAGGGAAGAAAAATAAGACCATAGAGAGTTTTTTCCAACAAATGCAAATGATCCCGACATTTGGATCTGATGACGAGGACATATTCTTGCCATCAGGGAAAGATGTGGAGGGCAAGGCCTCAGTACCCCAGACATCCCAAGGGGATGTCGGGTGGGCTCAGGCCTTGGAAGAGCTCGAAAAGGATTTTGAAAAGCAAGTTAGACAGGTGGAGGAAAAACTGGGAAGAGAAATAAGAGAGATGCAAGAAAAGTATGAAAAATGGGTCAATACCTTGGTAAAGGAGACCCAAAAAAATGCTGAAGAAAATAACACCTTGAAAAATAGGCTCACTCAATTGGCAAAAGAGGTTCAAAAAGCCAATGAGGAGAAGAATGCTTTCAAAAAAGCCAAATGGAAAAAGAGGTTCAAAAGCTCACTGAAGATAATAGTTCTCTCAAAATTAGAATGGAACAGATGGAGTCTAATAACTTTACGAGAAACCAAGAAATCACCAAACAAAACCAAAAGAATGAAAAAATGGAAGAGAATGTGAAATATCTCATGGGAAAAAACAACTGACCTGGAAAATAGATCCAGGAGAGACAATTTAAAAATTATGGGACTACCTGAAAGTCATGAAAGAGCCTAGACATCATCTTCCATGAAATTATCAAGGAAAACTGCCCTGACATTCTAGAACCAGAGGGCAAAATAAGCATTGAAAGAATCCATCGATCACCACCTGAAAGAGATCCAAAAAGAGAAACTCCTAGGAACATTGTGGCCAAATTCCAGAACTCCGAGGTCAAGGAGAAAATCTTACAAGCAGCTAGAAAGAAACAATTCCAGTATTGTGGAAATGCAATCAGGATAACTCAAGATCTAGCAGCTTGTACATTAAGGGATTGCAGGGCGTGGAATAGGATATTCCAGAAGTCAAAGGAACTAGGACTGAAACCAAGAATCACCTACCCAGCAAAACTGAGTATAATACTTCAGGGGAAAATATGGTCTTTCAATGAAACAGAGGACTTTCAAACATTCTTGATGAAAAGACCAGAGCTGAAAAGAAAATTTGACTTTCAAACACAAGAATGAGAAGAAGCATGAAAAAGTAAACAGCAAAGAGAAGTCTTAAGGGACTTACCAGAGGTGAACTATTTACATTCCTACATGGAAAGACAATATTTGTAACTCTCAAAACTTTTCAGTATCTGGGTAGTTGGTGGGACCACACACACACATGTACACGCATGCATGCACACACACATACACACATGCACACACATACAGAGACAGAGAGCACAGAGTGAATTGAATAGGATGGGACCATATCTTAAAAGAAATTAAGGTAAATGATGAGAGAGAAATGTAGTGGGAGGAAAGAGGGTGAAATGGAATGGAGTAATTATATGTAATTTAAGAGGCAAGTAGGAGACTTTTTAGTGGAGGGAAAAAGAGGAGAGCTGAGAAAAAAAAAAAGAAGTTTACCCTCATCACATTTGACTAAAGGAAGGAATAAAATGCACACTCATTTTGGTATGAAAACCTATCTTACAGTATAGGAAAGTGGGGGAGAAGGAGATAAGCAGGGGGGGGATGATGGAAGGGAGGGCAAAGGGAGGAGGGAGCATTTGAAGTCAACACTCTTGGGGAGGGAGAGGATCAAAAGACAGAAGAGAAACAATGAGGGGCAGGATAGGATGGAGGGAAATACAGTTAGTCTTACACAACACGACTATTTTTGAAGTCATTTGCAAAACTGCACAGATAGGGCCTATATTGAATTGTCTGCCTTCCCAAAGGGAATGGGTGGGAAGGGAGGGATGGGGAGAAGTTGGAACTCAAAGTTTTAGGAACAACTGTTTAGTATTGTTGTTGCTACTAGGAAAGAAGACATACAGTTAATAAGGAATAGAAAGTCATCTGGCCCTACAGGAGAAAAGAGAAGATGGGGACAAGAGAAGGGAGGGATGACAGAAGAGAGGGCAGATTGGAGATAGGGAAAATTAGATTGCTTGGTGTATTGGGGTGGCGGGAGGGGATAAAAGGGGAGAAAATTTGGAACCCAAAATTTTGTGAAAATGAATGTAAAAAGTCAAATAAATAAATAAATATTTTAAAAAATTAAATTAAATTAAATTAAAAAAAGACAGTAAAGTGATTTTTAAAAATATGAAAAAAAAGAAAATTGTGAAAAGAGAATTAATAGCTTGTAAAAGTGGCATAAAAAATACTGAAGAAAATAACTTCTTAAAAAGCAGAATTGGCCAAATGATAAAAGAGATTAAAAAAAAAACCTGATGAAAATAACTCCTTTGAAACAGAATTAGCCAAATGGGAAAAGAGGTACAGAACTCTCACTAAAGAAAATAATTCTTTAAGAATTAAAATTGGGCAAGTGGAAGCTAATGACTCCAGGAGACATCAAGAAACAACAAAACAAAGTTTAAAAGAATGAAACAATGGAAGAAAATGTGAAATATCTCATCAGAAAAACAATTAACCTAGAAAACAGATCAAAGATAGATAATTTAAAAATTATCTGACTATGTTAAAGACACAATTTTTAAAAAGAGCCTAGAATTCAATTTATAAATTCAAGAATTTATAAAGGAAAACTGCCCTGACATCTTAGAACCAGAGGGCAAAATAACATTGAAAAATCCATTGATCATCCCCTGAAAAAGATCCCAAAATGAAAAGTTCGAGGAGCATTAAAACCAGATTTCAGTTTCCTAGTCAAGCAGAAAAGGAGGCAACTAGGCGGCACAGTAGATAGACCACCCAACCAGGAGCCAGGGAGACCTGAATTCAGATACATCCTCAGGTACTTACTAGCTGTGGGATCCTGGGCAAATCACTTAAACTTATTTACTTCAGTTTCCTCATCTGTAAAGTGAGCTGAAGAAGGAAATAGCAAACCGCTGAAATACCTTTACTAAGAAAACCCCAAATGGGGTCACAAAAAGCCAGACATCACTGAACAACAGTAATAAAAACAACACAGTAAAGAAGTGGAGGGATTAACATATGATGTTCCAGAATGCAAAGGGATAACCTACTCAGTAAAACTGAGTATAATATGGGGAAAACTATTTAATTTATACTTAATGAAAAAAAGACTTTCAAGCATTCCTGATGAAAGAACTAGAACTAAATAAAAAATTTGACATTCAAACACAAGACTCAAGAGAAACATAAAAAGGTAAACATGAAAGAGAAATCTTATTGGACTCAATAAAATTAAACGCTTTGTATTTATTTATGGGAAGATGGTATAAGTAACTCCTAAGAACTTTATCATAATTGAGGCAGGTAAAAGGACCCCAGATGGAGTACATGGGTATGAGTTGATTATGTTGGGACTTATTATTAAAAAAGAATGGAAGATGAGAAGAGGCATGCACAAAGAGGGAAAAAAACAGGAAAATTATCTCATAAAAGAAACATGCAAGGAAGAGTTTTTACAGTGGAGAGAAAAATAGGGGGCAGCAAGAAATACTTGAATCTCACTCTCGTCTGAACTGGTTCCAAGAGGGGAGAAAACACACACACACACACACACACACACACACAATTTGGATATAGAAATCCGTCCTACCCAACAGGAAACTAGAAGAAGAAGGGACTAAAAGAGGAAGAGAGTAATGATAAGAGGGTGGACAGATTAAGGGAAGCAGTGGTCAATTTGTTCCTTGATTTTTCAGCAGGGGTAGGGATAGGGATAGAGACTGGACCTGTGATTTCACAGGTATAGGAAACTCCTTCTACCAGCAAAGGTAGGAACCTTCTCTACAAATTACAGTCTTTGAGAATTACCTTTAGTACTGAGTAATACTTATGCAAGTTTACATACCCTGTAAGTGTCAGAGGCAATATCTGAACCTAGATCTTCCTGGTTTCAAGACCATTTCTCTATCCACTGTATCAAATGATAGTGGCTGTATTTTGTCTTTTTCATCCAGAATTCAATATTGTTCAAGAGATATATACTTTTTTTTTTTTTTTACAGAAGAGATAGAGTGGCAAGCTGACATCAAGCTTTAATTAGATATTTAATATGTGGCAGGAATTATGCTCAGAGCTGGGGATACATATACAAGTAAAAAAGAAGATAATGTTTGCCTTCCCATTCTAATGAGGGAGAACAACACACAAAAGGAATCTGAAAAGTAGAATGGGGAGGAGGCAGTGAGGTAAGGGGCATGGTGGTGAAGTCCTGAAAATAAGAAGCAGAGACAGGAGGGGAAATGGAGGTTGACTGGTCTGGGACTCTCCTCAAAATGGGGGCCCTTTGAGGAATTCAGCTATAAGAGACAGTGGTGGAGGTATGTTCTGTGGCAGTTAAGATGTTATGGGGAAGTCTGGGAAGTCAAAAGCAGAATGTAGAGGGAAAAAAGGCTGGTCAGTGTGGCTGGACTGTATTCTACTTTGTATACCAAATATGCCTACAGTCTACCACATATAATCCACCAAGTATAATGATTACTGTCTGTCAGTGCTAAGATTGTTAATATTAAATTGTTATTGTTAATGTTAAATATTAACTTAATTGTTAATTGTTAATGTTAAACATGCTATTTGAGATATCAGTGATGTGTTTTCATTGTTTGAAATAAGTAGTAGTCATTTTTCCTCCTTAAAACCACATATATTAATTAATAGAACAATATAATATTATTAGATTATTTAAATTTGTAATTTGTTTGCAAATGTTCATCTTGAATTGAATGATTCCATTAGTATGCAATCTAGAATATATTTACTTTTGTTATTATGTACATACATGTATAAAATTTTCTAATGCAGTTATAAATATATGTGTATGTTATACAGTACAGTGAAATAAATATTGAATGACTGCTATGTGCCAGACAACATACTAAACACTGGAATACAAATAAGAAAAAGATAAACCCTGCCCTGAAGGAGCTTACAATCTCATACAGGAAGACAACTCACAAAAGAAAGATAAAAAGTGAAAGGGAGAAAATGGGGAGGAGGGAGGTCCCCAGCACGGGGCCATGATGATGATGGAATCCAACCTAAGCGTCAAAGTGGTAGGAAATGAAGAGTTGGCTGAGCTACTAGACCCTCTTTAAAGGGAGAATGGAGGAGTTTTTTGCTGCCTCCTAGCCCTCTCAATCAGAGGGACGGATGTTACTGAGGGTACCATGAGGTGTAAGTACCAAAACTGAAGCAGTCTTTGTGATGATGAGTTCACTCAGGGTGAGCTTATCCTGCCAGGTGAGGTGGGAGAGGGGAGCATGATGTTTATGGGGTTGATATCAAGTGGTACAGATGGTGAGAAATGAAGTGGTTATATGTGTTGGGAGAGCACATTAAAAAGTATGTGCAGCCTGTGGTTACTCATAGTGTTCCTGGTCCCTTACGTTTTGGATATACTAAGTATGTTGGGGTCCATGTTTGGAATCTGACTTTTTGTAGATAGGACCATTCAGTAGTCTTGATTTCATTGATTCAAGCAAGATAAGGGGATTACAAACCTTGTCCAAATAAAAGCAGATTTGGCATCATTATCTCATCATCATCATAGTAATAAAAGTTCATATTTACACAGTATTTTAGTTTACAAAGTACTTTCATATGTTTCATTTGGCTTTTTTTTGCCCAAGTTCTCAAACTTCTCAAAATCTAAGTGCCTCAAGAGTACATTCAACTTGTTCATTGCCTTGATTAATTTTACTTAGCTCAATCTAGAGATAGCTTGACATTCACATTACAGATAATCTTTTTTTAAAACCTGGACTTTTATAAAAACTGTCCAGTGTGCTTCTGGCTATGCAGAGAGCCCATTTGGCATGCCTCTTCAAATGGGTGGCTGTTGCTCCATGAGCTTTAATTTCATGTAACCCATCATAGTAATCTTAAAGACCCAGCTCCAGGGGGCCCCAGTGTTGTTATGGCTGTGTAGCCAGAATGTCTAAATGAACCCTTGGTCTACTAGATTTTTTATCAGACAGCTGTAAGTCAGAGGAATGTGGAAGCACAGTATTCTTTTTTTTTAAGTTGTTTTCCTGCCTTGTGTATATTTTTCCTTCCCATTCTTTCTCCCATCTTGGGTTTTAAGTTTCCCTGTGAAAACAATTCCTCCATTTCTGTCTGTGATGCGATGTACTATCCTACTTAGGTTTCTCATTGACTTGGAACTAACTGCCCTTCCCTCCTCCCAAATACCACAACAGGGGCCCTACTCATAGCCCTATTTCCTTTCAAGATATTAATAGATAGAACACTAGACAGAGAGAGTTAGAAACCCTAATGTCATTGACAATCAGTGTTCAACAAGTCAAAAAGAAAAATTAACATTGGCACTTTTCTAGACTAAAGTACATTTCTTGCAGGAATATTCTTGTGACTTTACAGAATAAGATAGCCACAGAAATAAAACACCAAATAAAGAATCTAGATTTTTGGGTCCTCTTCTATCTTAATTTATTGTTCTACTGTGAACAAGTTCTTTAATTTCTCTAGATCATCCTTCCTCTATCACTACAGTAATGATCTCAATCACTACCTCTCTCCATGGCTTATCTTATTCACTTACTTGGAAATGTATGAACACAAAAATGCGCTGATATTCCCTGCCAGAGTGTTCCATGAAGAATCAAAGCTCTGATGAAAATTTAATCCATGTAATAGAATGAAATCTATTTTAGAAAAATGAAAGAACACTAGACCAACATATCTCTGAAAAAGTGATTCTCACACCTGCAGATGTAGCCTTCTCTTTCATCCCCTGGTAAAAGGGAAATCTAAAGAAATATTGGCATACATGGCTAGTTGAGGGATAATACTCATCTCTTAAACTCTCTCATGCTTGCTTTTATTTTGCAGTGAGTGTTTGTTTACATATGTACTTTTTACATATGTTTACATATGTACTTTCTCTCACAGTAAAATGTAACCTCTATGAGGTCAGGGACTATAGCTTTTTTCTTTTTATATCCCAGGTGCCTTGCACAGGTATCCGACACATAGTATGCATTTAGTGGAATAGTAGATAAAGTGCTAGACTTGAAGTTAGGAAGGTCTGAGTTCAAATTCACACTGACACTTACTAGTTATATGACCTAGATAAGTCGTTTAATCTCTGTCTGCCTCAGTTTCCTTAAATGGAAATTGGAGATAATAGCACCTACTTCATAGGGTTGTGTGAGTTCAGATGAGATAACATATGTAAAATACTTTGTAAGCAATAAAATACTATATGCATTATTATTTTTAGTGCTGATTGAGGCCTTAAAGTTTGAATAGCTTAAGGTTTGCAACCATTATAGGGCTTTCTCTTACAGGAATATGAAACTTTTTTATTGTGCCACTGAACCAACCCTTCATTCTTCCATCCGTTTTTAGTGCTATAATTTTGATAGAAACTACTAGAGTTAAGTTTCTGTGGGAAAAAAATGGTTTTCATATTTTTGACCTTTTCTTTTTTTGTTCCTTTTCTTTGGAAATCTCTAGCCAACAAGAACATTAGTCATGACAAGCATGCCCTCTGAGTAAGTACTAGTTATTTTGATAACTTCCTATTCTGTGCAAAATGTTAGCTGAACATAAACGGCATTTACTTTCACATGCTGAACTGAATGAAACTTATTTATAGTCAATCAAAGGAATGTAGTTTGTGTAAAGATTTAAATGGTTACCGCTGTTACTCTGTGCCAACTAATGTCAGTGATAGAAAACCAACGGGAATAAAGCGAGATCATTACGTGGGTCATATGGGAAGTAAGAGGCAGTACTTATACAATGCTTTGCTACTCCTTATGCTAACAAATTAATCACACGCTAAGGGCTTGGCCTCTTTCCCCTTCCATGTAAAGTATAATTGCTTTGTAAAGAATGTTACCATGTTTTGAGACTGTCCTGGGCTGCACATGCATTTTTCAAGCTCTTAAAGAAACAGCCACTTTAGTTTGGTAGGACACCATTTCCTCTGTGGTGAATCATTGGAATCAGTCGTCCCTGAATATTTGTGAAAGAGTTAATTTTCTGGCATCCTCTTATCATCCTTCTTAAACACTTACACAGGAAAGAACATCCAACACAAATATGGTTCCATATTTTGTGTTATACTTGGTTGCAGTTTTTAAAATTCTGCTTTTAGGGAAGGCAAGGAAGGGATTGTATGATTTTTCACCCCCCTCCTCCCTACCCCCACAGATTTCTCTCAGGTTTTGAGACATTTATCAAATTTTAATGATATCTGTATGAAAATCCAAGTTGGGTTGTGTTGGAGGGGAAAGATATGTATATTTAAAACACTTTTTATCACAATGTTTGTTTTTGTTTCACAGCATGGAATAAAGGGGCTGATACTTGAAACACCCTGTTTATGATTAATGTTTTTTTGAAAATTCCTATAATTTTCTCCATATGTATCACTGAATGAGTTCACTATATTCTAAGTGAAAAAATGTTGAAATCGTTCTATTTTGAATATGGGTATAATTTTTTTAAATCACAGTTTTGTACAAACAAAAATGTAATCCTCACCTACTCATTAAATTCCATGCTTACAAATAAAACTTTTTAAAAGTCATTTTATCCCTCATTGTTCCTCTCATAATTCTTACTTTTTCCCTCCCTTCCATTGCTTTTGAATAAAAGTTGAGATAGATATATAATTCCTGTCATATGTGGAAAGTATTACAGGATCATAGACTCGAGGCATGAAGGAAACTTAGAAGCCATGTAATCTAACCTCCTCAAAATACATATGAGGAAACTGAGGTACTGGGACATTTCAGGCTTCACAGGCACTAAACTTCAGAGACAGGCATATTTAGATCATCTTCTCTGACCCTAAAGACAGTGTTGTTTTTTTTGTGATAAGGTGCATACCTTCCTTGGAAAGACTCTTGTTAGTCTTATAACAACCAGACAGCTCACAAATGTTAGAATTGATATAGAAGCATAGACTTTTAGAAGAGGCAAAGATCTAAAAGATCATTTAGATCACCCTATTAATTCTATACATGAGGAACCTGAGGCCTCTGTAGGTTATTACGTAATTAATTAGTGACACGGAGTTGAGGTTCCTTCTTGGAAAAGGAGCTCTAAAATAAGAATGTAAAGACTTATAGTTCTAGGTCTGCCAAGAGCTAGCCTGCGTGGTCTTGTATAAAACCACCTCTCTTTGGATCTCTAGTCCCTCCTTTGTAAAATGAGAGTTTAGACTAGATGGCCCCAGGTGGCTCTAATATTCCATGATTCTCTTCTTTGTAAATGGAAGCTGGAATGAGCTATTGGGTGCTTGATAAACACTGGTAAAGACTATGGATCCCATCTTAGAATAATATTTTTAAATACATAAAATAAAACATAGAATTACCAAGGAAACCAAAAGTTGATGAAAATAAAGATGTAGGTTATTTTTTCCCATCTAATTTTGTGGACTCACTGAAATTTCTCTGTAGTCCTCCAAAGGGATTCCGGGTTAAGAAGTCCTGTGTTCAGATTCTCTTTATCATTATCTGTATGACCTTGAGCCCCTCAGTTTTCTCATCTCTAAAATGAGAGGGTTGGATATTTAGTTTCTGAAGGCCCTTCTAGCTCTATATGTGTGAGTCTGTGATCCTAAGATAATGTAAAGGTAAAGACATTCTGGCTACAAGAGTTGGAAATACTATTGAAACTATAATGGAGTCTGTGAAAACTATCCTATCCAAAGAAATAATCTCGAATTGCCTAAGGGGCAGTCAAAACTAGAGGAGAGGGCACTAGACTTCCTGACTAGAGTTAGGAAAACTTAGGTTATGGTTTAGCTCTACCATTAATTAACTGACCTTGGACAAGTCATGTCACTTTCCTGGGGTTCACTTTCCTCATCTCTAAGAGGAAACAGTTGTCAACCTGTTGCTTCCCTTCTTGCTCTCTACGTAACTACCTATTCTTTCTACCTTCTCTAGGGATTTCAAAGAAAAGGAAAAAAATCACCAATTTGGAAGAAATGAAGAATTGAGTATGAGGCAACATGGTATAATGAATAGAGAGCTGCCTTCAGAGTTAGAAAGAATTGGGTTCAAGTCTTGTCTTTGACAGATACTGTAAGCCTGGACAGATCATTTAAACTCTCAACGTTCCAGGCAGCTCAAGGATGTATCATTTGTAGATTAACCACCAGAAAAGGGACTTTCCTGTCCAAAGTCCTAAATACCAATGAAATCAACAGTCTGGTCCAATTTATTTTTTTAAATAAGATATAATTTAACTTTAGCTTTCTTTTTATTCAGGTTGCTTGAATGTAAATAGTGGTGCAAGAGATATTTGACTTAAGTTGTGTTTTTAATATCTGGTTTGGCAGGAAACAGAATATCATCATGCAAATTGTGGACAAATTGAAGGAATTTTCTTTTTCGTGTAATGTATGTGAATCAACAACTCATGTAGTTGCAGGGGAGCCTCGTCGAACTCTGAGTGTACTGTTGGGAATTGCTCGTGGCTGCTGGATTGTTTCTTATGAATGGGTAAGTAATACATTGGTATTTGTTCATCTGCACATTTTGAACTACATTCCCAGTAGACTGTCATTTTTTTGGTCAGTGTTCAACCCAAGAAGCAAAAAATGTGGTAAGATTAGAGGTTAAGAGTAGAGAAAGGAGACAGAATATCTTTCATAATGATTGTTGCTTAACCAATAGCTAGAATACAGTTAGGATGAGTTACAATCAAATGATTGATCTTTCATGTTTAAATTAGAAATAGTGTGATTTACATGGTCACCATCAACAAAACTATTAGTGATCCTTTAAAAAGCAAAAAGAATTCCATGATTGTTTTTACAGATGGATTTGCTTAAGATGAAATATATCCTATTTGGATATGTTTTATCATATATGTAGCTATCTATACAGTTTATATTTTACATCATTTCTGTACATTCAATGTGTTTTTAAAACATTTTTGTTTTCAATATTAACAAAATTTAACTTGCCTGCAATTCTTTCTCATTTCGTGTATACTTTTTTAAAATTTTCAACTTAGATTCTGCATTTATAAAACCTTTCCTCCAAGGAATTAAAGACATTTTGCAAAAGTGAGTTATATTTACTCCAGCCTAACTTAAACCAGTAAAATAATTCACTGAAAACAAATTGCAGATGTAGTTCTGAAAAAGGCTGAACATTTTCTGTTGTCATGATCTAGCTATTGAGCCATGTATAAGCTTATTACTATAGCAAGTATGTGATATCAGTAGTTAGGAGTAGAAAGCTAATAGCTATAGGAATTTAGCCCCTTCTTTGAGTACCTGTTAAATTTTAGAGTATCAGTTAAAATACTAGTTGATTATAGACTTCAGTTACGGGTTGGAGTAGATGTCTTCTTGAGGGAACTACTCCAACTCCAGGATTTTGTGACTCTGTTAGAATTGTTATAAATTAATTTTATAGGAATTAATGTATTTTAACTTTTTTTATTCTTGTTCACTTGGCTCAGTTGTGTTCAGGTTTTTGTGACCCTGTGGACCAACTGTCCGTAAGGTTTTCTTGACAAAGATACTGGAGTGGTTTGCCATGTCCTTCTCCAGTGGATCCGGTGGATCCTTTTGTCAGACGTCGGAGGTTAAGTGACTTGCTCAGGGTCACAGATCTAGGAAAGTCTGAGGGTGGATTTGAACTCAAGTATTCCTTGACTGCAGGCCCCCTGCACTATGCACTGAGCCACCACCTGAGTCACTATAACTCTAGAATGTATTTATTGAAGTAACTACTACTCATTTGACTGGTATTTTTCAAGAATAAGTTGTTGTAGCTAACAGAAATTGTAGGTTATCCAGGTTAACCATTATTACCCTAGGCAAGAGACATAATCCATTAGACACAGAGATCTATAATTGAAATTTTATTTTGGGTGTCCATAGATGTGTTGGTCTCTCAGTGTCACATTCTTATAAAGTTAGTGCTTTGTCAACTATCATCCTTCCAAGAACAACAATCTATAAAAGAAGATTAACATAATAAAACGATTCATTACAAAAAAAACTTTAAAAACTGCAGTGATATTATATATATGTATACACATATACACATATGTTATATATAATGTATATGTAATTATTACTGTTATTTTTATTATTATTTATTATCTTATGTTTTTTTCTTGTTTTCTCATATTCAAATGATTCCAGTATGTCATTCTTCTATAGCTTTTTATGATTAATATCTGCCAGACTATTAATCAGGTCAATAAAATAATTGTTTTTTGTAGTTAAATAACAATGGCATACGCTCATCTTCTGTATACTCACTGTATCTTCTATCAAGTATCTTTGAGATATAAAAGGAAAAGCAACCTTTGAGGGATTAACAATTACTTTAGTCAAGCACATGTACCATTCACTTAATTCAGGGGGAAAAGTCAGCACCCTGAACTTCAGAGAAAATACAGAGAAATCTAAATAGACAGTGCTTCCAAAGTGCCTGACAATAAGCAATACATACATCACAATTCAACAGACAGATGAAACTGCCTGACCATACATACGTGGTTACCAGAGAGGGAAGCACCAACATCTGGATTTTTAATCCAGGGGACTGCTTAATGGCTTCCCAGAGTCTCATCTGGCGCATAAACTTTCTTCCAGAAACTAAGCCCCAAAGTAAAACCACACCTCAGAGTCCTTATACAGTTTTTAGAGCCAGAAGGCATCACAACCTTTGAGAACCAGTGCCTCATTAGGAAATTAATAAGAAGTGTGGGCCTTCCTACAGATCTTCCCAGGCCCATTAATGGGTGGGGAAAATCTTTCCATTAAGAAGCAAAATTATATTAACAATAAGCAAAAAACCGAATTATCAAAATACCTTCTTACATATTATTCCCTTCTGGTACCATTAAGGGAATTGGAAATTGTCTGTGCTTCGCAAACAGCTTCAACCTCTACTTGTCATGTTCCTTCAGAGGCAGTTGGTTATACAGTGGATAGAGTGCTGAGTCTGGAGTCTAGATAATCTAAGTTCAAATCCAGCATCAGAAACTTAATTATGTGACCTTTGGCCAGTTATTTAACCTCTGTTTGCCTTAGTTTCCTCCACTGTAAAATGGAAATGATGATAATAACATCTACCTTGCAAGGTTGTTGTGAGGATGAAATGAAGTAATATTTGTAAAAAAAAAAAAAAAAAAAAAAAAAAAGCATTTAATGCAGTTCCTGGCACATAGAAGGTTCTATATAAAAAAACACTTACTCCCCCTCCTCTCCATTCTCTCTGTAGTCCAACCATACTCTTCTACATGCTACTTATCAAACAATGGTCCATCTCTTTTGTACTGACTTTTTCCCACACCTGGAGTGCTCTTCTTCCTCACTTCTAAACCTCTTAGTTTCTTTGGCTTCCTTCAAAATACAATTCAAATCTCACTTTCTATATCCTGGCCTGCCAAACTCTCTCTACTTTCTCCTCTGACATTACCTTCCATCTACTCTGTATGTATCATGTGTGGATGAATTTATATATAACATCAAATACCCTGATACCCACTGCCTGAATATTACATTTCATTCTTTTCCCCAGTTCTCCTTTACCCTTAAGGACATTGGGGAGGTAGGGGTGGAGAGGCTTCATCCCCCCACTTACCATTTTCCCTCAAGGGGTAGGTCTTGGTCCCCTGTACCTCAGTTTCTTTTAACCACTAAGATTAATATTAGCTTTTACATAGGAATATTTATTTCAAAATGTATAACAAATATACAGACCTCTTTCCTAACACAAAGGTTTTAATCCATCCTTCGTCCCGTATACTACCTTACCCCAGCCACTGAGAGGGGAAGGAGAGAGTAGGCTGCTTGCTTCGCTCAGTTCCTGTAGAGTATTGTTCCACTTCTAAGTCCAAAACTCTCTTTGCACTCAGTCCCGGGCACCCAGGCTTCTCAGGGCTGCTGTGCCTGACTGGCTGTAACATCCTGCCTAGAATTTTGGCTCCAAGGTCACAGTGGCTTAAACTCTTAGGTCCAGCCATGGGTAACTGCTGCCAGCACTTGAAACTGAGAAAGACAGAGGGCAGAAAGAGAAACCCTAAATTGAGGGAAATCTTGTAGACACAGGACAAAACAGACAGCAGGGGAAAGAAAGGAAGTCTTTCTCTCTCCTGGGTTCATTTAGTGATGTCATCACTGTGAATGAACTATATCCTTCATCCACTTGACTCATCAGGAGATTGCCAGTCTGGTAGATTCTAAAGACACTGCCCATCCTGGCCCTGCAGCTAATTGAAGGGGGCTCCTTCTACCCATGGAAGGAAGATAGTAAGTGAACCCTTTCCAGGAGCAGCGTGCCTCCACATTAGGAGATCTGGACAGACGCAAATCAAACTGAATTGGAAATGTGGGCATCGTGTGCTCCCTCGGGATGTTAGCTCCTTGAGGGGAAGGGCTTTTCCTTTTTCCTTTGTGTTCACAGCACTTACCACAGTGTCTGATTCGTAGTGAACATAGATTAGTTGTTTATTGGCTGCTAGATTGATGAGAATACAATTAGACAGAAGCAGTACTGGTTGGATAGCCAAACTCAAAGTGTAGTTAATGTTTCAAAGTCAACATTATGAGAAATCTTCAGTGTAGCACCTCAGGGATCGGTGCTTGGTGCTGTGCTGTTTAATATTATTATCATTGGTCTGGATATAGACGTAGATTGTATGCTCATCAGATGTGCAGATGACACAAATTTGGAAGGAACTGCTAACTCTGGATTACAGAGTCAGGATCCAAAAAGATGTTGACAGATTGGACTGAATTTAATAAAATAAATTCGACAGGGATAAATATAAAGTCTTATACTTGAGTTCAGAGAATTAACTTCAGAAGTACAATGTGGAGGAAACATAGTTAGAGAGCAATTCTAAAAACCATTCGGGGTTTTAGTGACTGCAAACTCACTAAGAGACCTCAGAGTCATTAAACAGCTAAAAAGGCTAACATAATCTTTTTAAATTTTTTTTTAAATTTATGGAATAAAACAAGCATTTCCATAATAGTGCAATAAAAAAGATTATTATGCATGAAACTGCAAATTCACTATGCACAACTTGCTATTCCATTCAAATATACAACAAATTATCATGTAAATTTCTTTTTCCCTTCTGGTATCCCTTTCCTGCTCCCTCTCAGAGAGCTGTTTCATAGCACAAACAGCATTTTTAAAGACAAAAAAATTAAGAAAAAAAATAGGAAAAAGTCGGAATAATTGATCACTGCATTGGAGTATGTACAACATGTAATACTTCTAGGCCTTGCATCTCTACAAAGGGGTACTGGGGATTAGGAATGTCCTCTCTCCTCTGTCTCTTCTTTTGAGACATGCTTGTTCTTTGTAATTTTGCAACAGTTGCTTCTGATTTTTATAGTTATTCTTTTTTTTTAAAGCCAAAGATAACAAAGTTTATTAAAGATTCGCTAAATTGTGTTGCCTCTTAAGGAGCCTAAGCATTTGTAACACTTGTTTCCACAAGCAGGCCAGATAGAATCCCAGCTAGACAGAGTCTGAGCTAGACTGAATCTGAGCACCTTCATGAAGGCAAGATGGAACTAAAATACAGAAAAGAGTATAGGAGGGATCTGGGGAGTGGTCTGGTAGTCCAGGCGATGGGAGGAGAGTTTTAGGAAGGGTCTTGAGGAGAAGTCCAAGCAGGGAATCCAAGGAGGGTCAAAGACTGGAAACAGCTAGAAGCTATCATGAGACAGACTAGGGGGCAGACTAGGGGGCACCTAGGTGGGAAGCAGGTGGGGCAATCAAGAGATAACAGACAATGGCCACAGATTCGAGTATGCAAGGCCAGATTCTGTGAGGAGATACAAGGAGAGCTCAATTTGAGTATGAAAAGTCAGGTTAAGTGAGGAGATTCCAGGGGAGTTCAAGAAGTTCCCAGAGTCTGAACCCCATCATTCCCCTCTCAAACAGATTGAACCCAAATTCTTTTGGAGTAAAGGGCAAAGGTCTCAATTTCAGAAACTTCTTCTTGCTGGCAAGGGGCATAGAGCTGTCCCTGCCTTGCTGGGTCCTGTTCAAGGGGTCAGACTTAAGAATCTGGGTGGTGCCATGTCCAGTGGGCTGGAGACCTAGGATTCAGACAGAGATTGGTATGCAGCCTGGGCTGTCATCTGGAAGTTGATGGCTTGCACCCTTTAGCCTTCATTTTTGCCCAGGGCTTGGTGAGAGAGGTGGAGAAAGTGGGAGCACTGCCAGCACCCAGGCTTTCCCATTGTTCCAAGTCTTGAGAAGACTGGAGGACAGGGTACTGGGTGGTGGCTCCACCACTTTTCCATCTTGAGGGACAATCTTTCCTCCAGTGTCCCTTCTGGTCACATGGGCATGGTTCCACAGGCGTTGGTTCCTGGGGCTCCCTCTGGGGGAGGGGGGCGCCCTGGAGGGGAACTTCTTGGACCAGTGACCCTCCTTATGGCAACGAAAGCAGGTTTTCCCACTGCCCAAGTAGCCAGCCTTCCTCCAAGGGGGTGCGCTGGAGGGGTGCCCCCTGGGTCTTTTCCTGGCCAAGGTAGCAGCCAAGAATTGAGCATGCTCCCTGACCCTGGTCCTTCTCCTTAGTTCTCTTTCCTCTGCTGCAATGAGGTCTCTGTTGTTAAAGACTCCAAAGCCATCTCCAATAACTGGGCCTGAGGTGTTTGGGGTCCCATTGCCAATTTCTGCAGTTTCCTCCGAATGTCTGGGGCAGACTTCCAGTTTGAGCAGAAGAACTTGAGGTTAGCAGCTTTCCCGGTCAGGGAACCATAAATGAAGAGCTTGAGGGGTGATAAGTGGACCCCAAAATACTGACAATCCAGGTCGTGCTCGAATAAATTCGACTCAAGCCTTCTTAAAACCAAAGAAAACAAAGCTTCTAAAGATTTGCCTAATTGAGTTGCTTCTTAAGGAGCCTAAGCATTTGTGACACTTGTTTTCACAAGCGGGCCAGATAGAATCCCAGCTAGACAGAGTCTGAGCTAGATTGAATCTGAGCGACAGTTATTCTTTTTGTTTTCAATATTGTGGTCATTGTATATGTTTTCTTTGCTGAGCTTATTTTACCCTGCATCAGAATTCATTACATCTATCATTTCTTACAACACAATAATATTTCATTACATTTATGTACCACAATTAATTTAGTCTTTCTCTCAAATCAATAAGCATCTGCTTTGTTTCAATTCTTTGCTATAATAAAAAATACTGATATAAATATTTTTAGGTATGTGGAAACTTCCTTCTTATCAGTGGCTTCCTTGGGGCATAAACCTTGTAATGGAATTACTGGGTCAAAAGATACAGACAGGTTGTTCACTTTATTTGGATAATTCCAAATTGCCTTCAAAAATGGTGCATAGCTCCAGCAACCTTGTACTAATGTGCCTGTGTTCCCATGATCCCATCTATTCCCATCTTTTGTCATCTTTGATCATTTGGTTGATATGAGGTGAAGTCTCAGAGTTCTTTTAATCTGTATTTCTTATATTTTAGTGATTTGGAGTATTCTTTCATTTGATTATTAATAGTTTGTAATTCTTTTGAGAACTCATTATTCTTATCTTATGACCATTTATATATTGACAAATGGCTTTTGGTTTTATATTTATCTCTTGATTGTCTTTATATATTTTGGGTACCAAATTCTTTTCAGAGAAGTTAAATATAAAACCTTTTTCCTGTTCATCTGCTTTTCTTCTTTCCTGGATGCATTAACTTTGTCTGTGGGAATTAGAGTTCCCTCATGATAGAAAGAATATAATGCACATAGTCAATAGTAAAATTGTGATAGAAAAAACAGAGGGTTAATCTGAGTCATGAAAGTATTGAGAGTATAAGGCCTAAATGTTTGCATAAGATATAGATTAATATTTAAGGGTATGTTAGGAAAATACATACTAACAGTATTTACTCTACAAAGATATTTATTTATACATTGTTCTGTTCATACACTGAATCATCCAGGTAATTGACCTTCTTGCTATTCTCCATACATCACCAAACTCTTGAAATTTCTATTTTTCTTTAGAACTCAAGTGCTACCTTATATATGAAAACCTTCTGATCTACACCTTTCTACCCTAGCTGCTAGTGCCTTTGCCCCAAAATTACTTTATACTTCCTTTGTATAAGAGGCAGCACAGCATAGTGGAGAAAGAGTTGGCCTAAAAACTAGAAGGACCTGGTTTCAAACCCTGCCCCTGACATATACCCTGAATGTGACTTTGAGCAAGTCATTTAACCTTTTAATACCATGGAAAACTGTAAGTCTTTTAAGTTGTAGCAAAAGTGCTCCCCTGTATTGGAAGGTGTGTCTTTTTACTTAGTAGTTTTATACTAATGAAATCTCGGGTACAGTCCCTATTTCATATATACATACATACATACACATATATACATATATATATATGTACATATATATATATACATATACACACACACATACACAATTTGCCTACATATGTACATTTTGTCTCCTTAAGTAAATGTAAACTCATTATAGATGCAGATTCCTTCATTTTTAATCTTTATATCCTCAGTGTCCACTACAATTCTTGGTACATAGTAGAGGTTTACAGAATGCTTATTGGTTAGTTTTTAGCCTGGAAAAGAAAAAAGAACTTAGAGAAGACATTATTTTCATCCTCTGGAATTTGGAAAAACTGTCTTGTGGAATATACTTATTCTTTTTAGCTACAGGAAGTCGAATTAGGCTAATTGAAGGCATAGCTCTACTGTATATAAAGGACTGTACCTTGTGATATATTGAGTTTTGTCACTAGAACTATTTAATCGAATACTGACTGAATGCTTCTATGTCATGGATCGCTAGAACAGATTCCTAGTTAAGGTAGAAAGTTAAACTCTATGATCTATGAGATCCTTTCTAACTCAAAGCCTCAATTATTTTATAAGAAAGAGATTTACAGTAGCAGGCAGATGATGTTGAAAAAAACATGGAGTCAAAGAAAGGCAAAAGACAATGGCAAACCAGACATGAAACAAAAGTCAGAAAAAGGAAGAGTAGGTTCATAGATCCTGAAAAAGAAGGTAGAACCTAACTAAGTGTAGGACTTATATTTATGCCCATTAAATGTCATTTGATTAACTTTGGCCCAAGCACACTGACATACAGAGGAAGACCTGCTATCACAGATTCTTTGATCTGCGTTTCTAGAAGGAAAACAACTTGAGGGGTAAACAGTCACTTTCATCAAGCACATATATAATTCACCTAGTTCAGGGGGAAAAGTCATCACCCTGAACTTCAGAGAAAATACAGAGAAATCAAAATCAACAGACAAGGCTTCCAGCTATCTGACAGATCAACAGACAGATAACTATCTGACCATACATATATAGTTACCAGAGAGAGAAGCACTGACATGTGAGTTTTCAAAGCCAGGAAGCTCCTTAGCAGCTGCCCAGAGTCTTATCTGGCCAAATACTTCCAATGAGTAAGCCCCAAAGTAAAACCTCACCTTAGAGTATTTAGATACTTTGTAGAGTGAGAGGGCATCACAACCCTTGAGAACCAGTGCCTCATGGACCTTCCTACAAATCTTCTCTAATCAAATTCCCCCTAATGGACAGGCCCATTAATGGGTAGAGAGGATCTTTAATCTCATTAGCATTACATATTCTAGCCTGCCAAAATTTTTTTTTTCCTTGACTCATCATCAGATATATGATTTTCCTCTTCCATGTTTCTGTCATTTGCATATTTGATAAACATTCTCCCAATTTCTTCATTTAGGTCGTTGATAAGAATGTTAAAGAAAATAGGGCTAGAGGCAGATCCCTAGGGCATTCCATTAGAGACTTCATTTTGAGCCCAATCAATCAACTACATCTGTTTCTATCTAATAGTACTGTCATTTAGCAAAAAATGTACACATCATCTCCATAAGGACAGACAACAAGATAGATTTTGTCAAATGCCTTATTCAAACCCAGGTATATTGTGTGTATCATGTTCCCCTAATCTCCAAGTCTGATAATCCTGTTGGAAATGAAAATGAGATTAGTTTGTCATTGTTATTTATTGTTGATGAAATCATAGTGGTATTCATTGTTCACTGTTTCTTTGCTAATTGCACACAAAATGTCCTTTGAATGATATGTTCTAGAATTTAAAGATTTCATCAATTCTTTGAAGACTTCTAGCAGTGTTTTTTTATCTTCTGACTTGAAAACTTGTCAAAGTCACCTAAGAACTCTTTTAATATCTCCTTATTTTTCCCTTTTTGAAAACGAGGACATTTTTCCATTGTCAACCCTGTTGCATCTCTTCTTTCTGGCACAGATGTTCATGGACTTTAGATCTAGTTTTTTTTATTCCCTTTGGATGTAGTACTTTAATCTTCTGACCTGGATGCTCAGGGAGGACACCTAGGTGATCTATTTCCTTCTTTGTCTTGGGTTTCAACTTCCTGATATTCTTTCATTTTTTGACTTCTTACACAATTTGTTATAAGAAAAACAAGCAAAATTAGGCAGTGTCCGCATTTTTATTTCTCTCAAGCTGGCTTGACATGTGTTGCATGGAAGTTAGAGTCCAGAACTGGCTTGAGTTGGGGGTTAGAGGTACAGAGTTATATGCCTTTTGAAGAGTAGGTGTTCCCAAGGATTGCCAATCAACTCTAATTGGTCAACACACTTGGAGGTGGGCTATATTAAAATGAGAGTCTGTAATACTGATTTCAGATACTTAATCCTGGTCGAAGAGACATCAATTTCCATATCACCTGTCTTGACCATAGGAAGGAATTAACATTTTTCCCTGACTTGTCTGGGCAACAGAATGAGCAGTTATAGAGCCATTTAGATTAAATCTTAATGTCCTTCTGAAGAAGAACTGAACTTTGAAAGAAAGGGAGATGGGGAAGCTCTGAGTCACCAAGATAATGATTATTAAGGAAAATCATTTTTCACATGTTCCCAGTTCAAGTTAATCTTCCTTGGCATAGAAAAATAAGCAACACAAGAATTGGATAGATTGGTCTTTTTTTAAGTACTTCCAATACTTGCCAAAAATTTGTGAAATAACATGTTTTCAAAAATCTCAGGTCTGTGTTAAACTTTCTTCTGTCTCCATTTCCTTCGTTTTCATGAGTTCTGAGATGCAGTTGTAATTTCTGCTCAAGGTTTCTGTTATTTCTTCTTCAGAAAGCACTTCTTTCTCTTTTGTCAGGATCAGATTCAGAATAGTTCCCCTTCTTGCTTCATTTACCTTTCAGAGAAGGAAATTATCAGAAAGTAATGAAGAATCTATCATTGTTCTACACTTGGTAAAAAGAGAGGTCCTATAGATGTCCAGATAAATCACTATCCTTTCCTCTTATATGAATGACACAAGTTGTCAACTCCATGTGGAGAAAGTCCACATCAGAAGCCTGTATGGATCTTCAAGAATCATTTATTTTGAAGCTAATATATAAATTAGCATACAAACACCCAGACAACATTTTAGCTGTTTTCATTCAGATAATATTGATGTCTGACATACCAGTATAATTTTATAGTAAGGATTAATAAATCATAGAATTTGAGTGGTAAGGGACTTTAGTAGCTATTTCATCCAACCTGTAGCCAAAAGGAATCCATGTTATAATATACCCAACAAGTGTCTCCCAGTCTTTATTTGCATATCCCCAGTGAAGAGGAATACTTTACCTACTGAGGGAGTTCATTCCACTTTGGGTCACCTCTAATTATTAGGAAGTTTGTACTGACATCAAGCATATAACCTCCATCAATTGCTTCTAGCTCTTTCATGTGGTACCAAATGGAACAGATATAGTCTGTCTTCCAAATGACACCCCTTCAGATCTTTGAAGATGGGCCTCTTGTTGTCCCTGAATCTTTTTGCGAGGATGAATGTTTTCCAATTCCTTCAATGTATTTCCAAATGACAAGCCTAGGAGCTCATCTATACACCTATCATCCTTGAGTCAGCATGTCAACACTTTTTATCAACAAGCAGTGTGGGGGGATTCTTAAAATATGCTTCTTGGCCAAGATTAAAACTCATCCTCCAAGAGAAACAATACTAAGCATATTTATATTTCAGGGTTTCTGCTGAATTCTCTGGAAATTACTTGGAAAGGAGAACTCCAGCAGTGCTTCCCAATCCTGTGGTTTACATGTGGTTCAGTTATGCATGTTGAAAAGTTAAAATCATGGTGGCTTTTAAAGAATTCCGTTTTAGCCTCAATTGTTATTTTCAAGAATGATGTTGGTAATTTCCATGTGTTTACAGAAGTTCATGCTTCTTATGTTCAGTATATTGTTTTCAACAGAGGGAATAATTTGTGTTTCTTTCTATTTCATGAGTAAATTGGCAGCTGCTCACAAATTCAAAACCCAAACCAGAGTTTATTTTCTGTTCATAAAGAGCAGGAAGTGACACAGCACTATAAAAATAAATTAGTTTGACCAGGGTGGCACCTTTGGTATGTATTTTTTCTTGAGACTTGATGTTAGACAAACATGTTTGAAGGGAAATATTACAATCGTTGAGTATTTGAATAGTGCCATTAGATCTATTCTCTCTACATTATTTTGTCCTTTTGATTTTCTCGTGTTTTAATACAATTATACTTTTTGTTATTTATTAGAGCCCCCTTTCTCTATTATTCACCCCTCTTATTCTAACCTGAGTTCACAGGCTTTTTCTGTGAGAATCCCCCATTTTCATGTTGCTGCTACATGCATAGATAAGGGTCTTCGAGACAAGCATCATAGAGTAGCTGAATTTAGATGCCAGCTATGCTATAAATCCACTTATGTGATATTAGATAAGTGAGTTATCTTTAAACTGCACTTTCCTCATTTATAAAATGAGGTAATGCCTCTGGGCCTGAATTCTGTTAGGGATTCTCTAATTATTTTCTATTTTCAAATGGCTTCCCTTTTGCATTTTTATCCACAGTGCCTAGCATAGTAACCATTTAAGAAATGCTTGTGGATTGAATGCTTGCTTCTACATCCTGCCAACCTGGAAATCAGTTAAGTGTATATAAGACAGAGAATATGCTTTCCCTCATGCCTGTCCTACTTTTTATTCCCCTTCCCTTTTCTCTACCCAAAGAGACATCCCTACATCAATCCTCAGTATTACCTGAGCTTATCTACTAAGCTATGTTGCTTAGTCCTACCCCCAACTCCATGCCTTTCTTTTTCTCCCATCCACCTGAAATCCCCAAGCCTTCTTCATCACGTTTACTTTCCTGTCTGACAATGCTTTTTCATCCTTCTGACAAAAGATACTAAACTACTGAACTTCATTGAGCCCTTGACAGTCTCCAAAGATAGCAGGGCTTGACTTCCGTTCTTCATGATTCTCTAAATAATGTGTATCCTATGTTATTCTTAAACCTTAGCAGTTGCAAGTTCTTAGTGGTTAAGAAATATCATTTAAAGTGTATTCCGATTTTGATATAGTTGTGTCTCTGCTAAGGGGTGTATTGTTGTGTCTGTCTTTCGTTGCTGAAGAAGACCATGCCATCAGAGAAATGATGACATGACTTGCACTTTATTTTGAATGAGGGAGGGCTGCGCAAGGTCACCAACCTCACTTCTCCTCCAGAGCCATCTGAATCCAGTGATTTGATATTCCTCATAATGACTGGAGATAACCCAGGATGCACTTGACCCCTTTAGGACAAGGTCTATGCAGGACCTATTCATTGAATAGGCCAGTTTAAGAAGTAGCCAGGGCATGGCCCCTTTAATAAGGCAAAGAAAGAAAGACCTCAGGCTGGGAGGGAACAGCAAAAGTTACTATTGATAGTAAGTCTTTAGCCAGGAGGGTCTAGAAGAGAGCCCTTAGGCAGGGGGGTAGGGGCCCCATGGTATCTGAGCTTCATAGTACAATAGGTTTAAGGTTAAAATGTTTATGTTTATCTTTACTAAGGGGTGTGTGTGTGTATATGTTCCTTTATGTTGTAAAACTTGAAAGTCAAAAATTCTTCAAGTATATCTTCCTTTTGGGCAGCAGACTAGCTTTTCTCTCTTCATTTTTAGCACCCCCTTCCTTGGCCTGCCTGTTATCTCTAGGATTTTAATATATTTCGAAAAATAGTCTCAGCTTCTGTTCCTACTTCTTGCCATAGAAAGGAGGCATTTCCTGTCACTAAAGAAAACATATAATAAAATAATTAACATTGAAGTATTAATAATTTAGGAGTTCCAAATTTAATTTGATTTTGAATTTTAAAATAATAAATGCCATAAAAAGAATGAATTAGTGTGATGAAATTTCAGTCCACAGCTGAGATAATGATTTGATGTGCAAAATCATATTAGTTGGAAAATTTATATTCTCCCCATCTCTTGTGTGAGCCCTTGTTATTAAACCTCATTTTAAAATGAATATTAGATCCATTTTATATCCACTCCTTTATTTTTTGTCAGAACTCTAGGTACTGATTAAGATCCACTCCAGTACTACTAGAATTAGTCAGTTTTCTTAAAACAGTTTTTATTAGCATAGTAGTCATCCTTTTAAGCCTAAAAAATGAGCTTAAACTTTAAAAAAATAGGTTCCATGACACCCCTTTACTTCTATACTTTTATTTTGCTGGTTGGTGTAGATAGTTGTCATACAGAATTCTTTCATTGGTTCCTATCATGGCTACCAACTTATACTTCATTGGATAACTCCCCTCCTCTAGTGTATGGCAGAATATCAGAGGTTACAGTCACCAGCACAACCCAGCTTGGAGAGGGGAAGTCTCTTTGTACACACACACACACACACACACACACACACACACACACTCACACTCACTCAGTGGTGACCAGCAATTTACAGTTTTCAGTTTTTAACAGTTGCTCACTTTAGGAGGAAGGGTTGATCTGCCTTAACTTGGAGTGGAGATGAAATGGAAATTGAGGAACCAGGGTAGATTTAGGCCAAGAATCTCAGAGGTGGGTTTCTTCAATTCAGGAAATTGGTTCATTAGGTCAGAGTGGGTCTCAGAGGAGAGAAAGAGTCAAGAGCAAACTGAGGTAAAAGTCAAGGGTGTAAGAACTCAATATGGGGATAAGGAATGAGATAGTTTAAGGTATGCTTCACATGATTCTGCATGGTCTCCTTTTAATGGCAGGCAGAGGCATGCCAGTTGTGTACTGTCTTACTCAAAGTTTAAAAGGATCAGACTATCAGAAGTTAGCATCCAGAGATAATTTCTGTTTTTATTACTCAGTGGACACTTAAACCTTTTTACTTTCCCCTAGGTGATAAGAGAAAGTTTTACACCCACATGTCTCTAGCTGCTGCTTTTCCACCTTGAGGGCTATACTGGATTGGATTGTTCATTGTAACCAGAGTTCACCTATGTAAAAAGATTATGCAGTTGTGTAACTGGCTCTAGGCTCCCTTTTCACCCGTAATGGCTTTGCCCTTGAACTATATTGCTTCCAAATTCCAACACTTTTGAGGATTATTATCAAATCAGTATTAAAATGTTGGTATAAATATTTTTGAAGCATCTCAAGAAAACTTTGCTTTCTGTTTTCATACTTGCTCCCACCTGTTGCTTCAGGAATACTAGGGGAAAATTGGGAAGGTTTTTTTTTTTTAAGGAGCCAATACTTCAGTTTAATAAACATTTATAAAGCTGTTCCTCTGTACAAGGTATTGTGGTAGGTGAAGGGAAGGAGAAGAAAACTTTAAAGAAGGATTGATCACTTGCCGGTGTGGAAAGGGGAAGATCAGAGAAGTTTTCATAATTGAAGTAGCATCTGAGGTGAAATTTGAAGAAAACTAGGGAATAAAACAGTTGGCAGTAGTCTATTCTGTGCATGGGGAACCATATGAGGAAAAAAACACAAAGACAAAAGAGGTTAATAAAATGACGAAGGATGGAGAATAGAAATAACATTGTTGTTCAGTTATGTCAATCATATCTGATTTTTTGTGACCCCTTTTGGAGTTTTCTTGGCAAAAGTACTGGAGAAGTTTGCCATTTCCTTCTCCTATTTATTTTATAGATGAGGAAATTGAGGCAAACAGTTTTAAGTGACTTGCCCAGGGTCACATAGCTAGTAAATATCTGAGGTCAGATTTGCTCTCAGGAAGATGAGTCTTCCTAACTCCTAGCCCAGCATTTTATAGACCTACCTGCCCCCAAAATAGCATTAGTTAACATTTATATAATGCTTTACGATTTTCAAAATATTTTGCGTGTTATCGTATTTGAACCTCACAACAAATCCCTGAGTTAAGCATTATTATTATCTTCATTTAATCTAAGAAAAATAAAATGACTTTCCCAGGATCACATACCTATTATTTGAGATAGAATTTGAAGTTAGGTCTTTCTTACTTCAAGTTCAGGGCTCTATCCACTAAGTTGTGAATATAGACTGTATGGAGGAGAATAGTTTAAGATAATGCTGAAAGGGCAGGAAGTCAGATTTTGGAAGCCTTGCCTATCAAAATAATGTCAAAATTCTGTATATGGGAAGCCACTGACAGTATTTGAGTAAAGGAATCACTGACAATTTTTTTTTACAATTATTGAGTAGAAGGGTGACATCATCATATTGGTGGTTTAGGAAAACTATGTGGACAACAATGTGGAGGAGAGATGAAGAAGGGAGTAGAGTAAAAGGGAGTATGACTAAGAGATTATTCCATTGATGTAGGTGATAAGAAATAAAGGCCTGGACAAATGTAGCTGTAGCGTGAGTGAAAAGGAGATGATATATCAATCAGAGAAAGATTAAGGAAGAAGAAATGGTGGAATTCATCAAAAAATTTGATTTTGGATTGAGCAAAAAGGAAAAGTCAAGGATAACTGGGATACTGTATTGCCAAGGCAATAGTTACAGTACCAACTGTGATTGTAATGTGCTGGTATAACAGACTCTCCATAAAGAGGCAGAAGAAAAATATTTATTCAGACACCCAAAAGCGAATTTCATCATAGTAACCAAGAAGTCAATATACATTAGCACTACAGGGGACAAAGCCATTCTCAAGCCTCCCACACACACACACATCTGCCCCTGCTGGGGCCTTACTATAAACAAACACTCAAGAGCCTACCTCTCTACTTGCCTGTATCCTCTCTTCCCTCCACTCTAACTGCTCTCACCAATTTCCTCCCAGTTTGGCTCCACCCTTCCTATTCCAGCCATTCAGTAAACTCCTCCCATCACATGTGACTTAGGCTTTCATATGATTTAAGCAAGTCACATGGACATATTAATGAATGAGAAAGATCTTCCAACTTAAATTACCCTTACAGTTGGCCCCAAGATATTTTATATTAAGTAGGCTGGTGGGGTAACTGGTATCAACAGAGTTGTAACAGAAATTACAGAAAATAAACATATAAAACAATATCTTAGGCAACTAGTTCAACTAAACTTTACAACAATATAAAAGGGATCACACAAAATAAGTACACAAAACAGTATCTTAGTGTGGAACTTGAGCATAAGCACCCCATTCTTCCCCCCTTGAACAAATAGGACCTAAAATTCTGCAGTACGGGGCAAAGGTCTCTTTTTCTACAGCTACTTCTTGCTGAAATTGGATGTAGAAGCTGTCCCTGCCCCAAGAGGCCCCATTCAAGAGGTCAGTTCTTTAGCTGGCATCCAAAGCTTGGTCAATGCCAGGTCCAAGGGTGACACATCACAGTTGTAGACAGGGGGTTACATCCCACTTAAGTGATCAGGCATCTGCAGTTGGAAGGTACTAAACCTGCAGTAAGCAAATCTAGCTAACAAGATTAACAGACAAAAACCAAAAAGATACAAGGAGACAATAACCAGAAGCAGAGTAGGTAAGATCAATCATGCTTCTGGAATCCATGAAGCCACTATATCATAGCCTCATTCATGGTAGAACATATAAGTTAAGAGTACAATTTGGTAATTATCTTCTCTTGAATAAAGAAGAGTTATGGTATTTTTCCTCTGTGCTATAATTTCTGCAGCCTTTGGAACGTCATCTGGCTTCCATTTTACCCAACCTTTAGCTCTCAATTTTATTCTATCAGTGGAACCCAACCCTTCAGTTCCTCTGCTAGTTATTTTGGAAGGAGGATCAGTTTTCACAAGGAATAATAATCACTTAAACTATTCTATCATTTTTACAAAACTCTATGGATTCTTCACCTAAATCTTGGAATGTCACAATAATTTCTTCTTGATAATTAGAATCTGTCATTCCAGCCAATACATGTATTTCTTGAGCTGTTAATCCTCCTGATTTAAGTAATATCCATCCAAAATGATTCTTAGGGATTCTCATACATATTCCAGTAGAGATTATTCTTATTTATTTCTCATCCAACCCAGAGTCCTCTAAACAATATAAATTGTATCCTGCTGAACCAGGTGTCCCTGGATATGGTGCTGGAATATCTAGCCTCACAGTCCAGTATTCAATATTTGGAATCTTTTGTGTTTGTGGTTTTCTAATTTGCAAATTTGGGGTCATCATTCTGGCTAGAAGTGCACTTCCTCCTAATGGTCTGTTATTCAAGTTACGTGAAACAGTGAACAAATTGTCTTTCCAATGTTGATAAGAATTGTTAGTACTTAACCTCCTTAACTGTTCTTTCAGTAATCCATTCATTCAGTTAACTCAGATGTTTGTGGATAATATGGAATATGATATATTCATTCTGTATTGTTTAACATGCAATATCTCTTCATTTCATTACCACTGAAATATGACCCATTGTACTTTGAATATGCCTTGGGGTTCCATGATATAGATTTTTGATATATGAAATTTTACAAGTGTTTCTCTGGGTTGCATTCTTACAGGGACAAGCCACTCATGTCCCTGAATAGGTGTCAACACAAGTACATATAAATTTGTACCCTTTATCTTGGGATAGGGGTCCAGTATAATCTATTTGCCAAATTTGGGTTGGTACTTTTCTCCTTGCTGTCTCTCCAGTTACCTGAGGAGCAGTCTGTTCCTCTTCCAATTGACATATATAACATTCCTCTGCTATTTGTTTTAACAGTGAATGAGAGATACCAATACCTCGGTCTTGTACCCACTGGTATATGGCCTGGACCCCTAAATGGCCCGCCCTTTGATGGACCCATTTTGCTCATCATCAGCTGGTGTCAGAGTAGGGGCAATATGTTGAGTAGCAAACTTTGCTTAGTCTATCAGCATGTGCATTGTACTCACATTCTGGCATGGTGAGAGTCATGTGAGCATCTACATGAAAAAAAGACTTATCTTCCAATAATTCTTTGCCCCAGACTTGTTTGTCATGAATTTCCCAATTTTGATTTTTCCACATAGGCATCCTTGTAGCTAACCCATTAGTTACCACTAAGGAGTCATTGAATATGACACTGTCCTTGTTCTGTTTTGATAGTTTGATGTACTATCATAAGTTCACCTACTGACTACTTCCACCTATCCCAGTACTTTCCAAAGTCCACCTAGTACATGAGTTATCAGCTACTGCTTTCCAATGTCTTTTGTGGCCCAAATATTTTGCTGTCCCTTCAATAAACTATGTGTGTCTCTTTTGTTCTTCAGTTAATCCATCATATCCCTCATTCCATTTTACCAAGGACTGTAACAACTGTTGCTTTGGTTCAGGGTGTGTATCATGTCCCTCTGTATCTGTTTGCTATTTTGCCTGCTTTAGATCTGTTTTTAATATACCATTTCTATTTCATTATGCTAGACCCTTGCATGCATCCAGTTATCCAGGTCATAATTAGGATTCCAAGCCTTAATATTACCTCATGACCCAAAATCAGTTGTTGAGTCTCTCCCAAAGCCCAATATACAGCTAACAGATGCTTTTCAAAATGGGTATATTGAATTCCAAATGAAGGGAGTTTCCTAGACCAAAATCCTAAGGGTACATTTTGGCTTTGTTGTTTTTGCCCTAAATTCCAGTTTGCATATTCATCCTATACAGTCACTTGTAATTCCCCTGGGTCACTTCCCAGAGGCCATAAATCTAGGGCCATAGCAGCCTTTGCTTCTTCAAAAGCTTAACTCTACTCATACACTATGCTGGCAGTTGTTGCCATGACAACTGGGGGGGAGGTCTGTACAAAGTTTGTATGCATGCTTCTTTTGCCAGCTTTTCTCTTCTTCTGAGCTAAATGAACAGCTTTTTCTTCTATCACCTGAGACCCTTCAGCTTGCTCTTTGAACAAAGAGCCTAAACAAAGAGCTATGCAAACTAGCTAATTCTTTTTCCATCTGAATTTTTTCCTTTAGCAGCTCATCTTTGCTTTTACACATAATACAGTACTCTACACATCTCTGCCAACTCTTTCACTGGTTTTATTGATATTCCTTGCAAATACCTTTTCAAATCTCTTAGGTTCCCCATCCTGTGATGTTGGTTCCCATTTTTCACAGAGTCTGGTGCTTTTAGCCCATTGCCTTTCTAGGGAGGAATAATGTAAATCTCCACATTCTGGGATATCCGTTTGTTCCTCTAAAGCCTTTCTGCCTCCAAATAGCGATTTTATACCCTGCAATTCTCTTCATGATGCCAAATATATCGCCAAGGCGATGTTCACAACACTGAAGGCAATTAGGAATATGCTGGCATAGTTCTGAATTGCAAAAGTAATAGACTGTCTATGTAGAAGGCAGGAGAAAAACATTTATTCAGACACCCAAAAGCGAATTTCATCATAGTAACCAAGAAGTCAGTACACATTAGCACTACAGGGGACAAAGCCATTCTCAAGCCTCCCACACATACACACATCCGCCCCTGCTGGGGCCTTACCACAGACAAACACTCAAGAGCCTAGCTGTCTACTTGCCAATATCCTCTTTTCCCTCCACTCTAACTGCTCTCATCAACTTCCTTCCAGTTCTGCTCTACCCTTCCTATTCCATGCATTCATCAAGCTCCTCCCACCACATGTGACTTAGGCTTCCATGTGATTTAGGTCACATGGTACTATTGATAAATGGGAAAGATATTACCATTTAAATTACCATTACAGATACTGAAGAATAATTGTCGTACTATCCATGGAAATAAAGAAGTTATAAGGTATGCCTCTTCCATCTATTTTTCCTCTACTTTGCATTTTTCAATATTGTTCAGTAGTGATTATCTACCCTATGCTAAATTTTGGTGGAATATTCAGGTCATAGATGATGTACATCAACAGCTATAAGGTTATTAGATAATGCTTGTGCTGATATTTGTTTCATCAAACTAATGATTTGATTATATAATATCTCATGTAAGAATTTTTTGTATATTAAAAAGGTATTTCTCAAAAACTGGATCATCTTTGGGAACTAAAGAATAAATAGGAACATTGTGTTGAGATAAAAAGATTTGGAATATAAATAGCCACTGATAAAAATAGAATCCTTTAGGTTAATTACCCTATTTGATTTAGTTTAACAAACTTTACTTCTGCACTTAATTGAAAGGGTGCTAAATACTAATAACCGAAAAATCTTTTTCTTTGAATCCTCATACTTTAGCACAGTGCCTGGCACATAGTAGATACTTATTAAATGATTATTGACTGAGAAGGAAGAGAACATGTATTTTTAATACCTAATGTGTGCCATCCACCATGTAAATTGCTTTACAAACACTTTCTCACTTCTGAATTTGTGCTATTATATCCCCATGTTACAACTGATAAAACTGAGATAGAGGTTAAGTTAGTTGCTCTAGGCCACATATCTAGTAAGTATCTGAGGCCATAGTTCTTTTTTTTAATGACTTTAGACCAAGCTCTTTATTCACTGTATCACCTTGAAGCCAATCCCTAACTAGACTTTTCCAGTGGACACAAAATGATTAGTGTCTCAGAGAAGAAACCAGACATCTGAGCGGTAGACAGAGATTAGTAAAATAAAAGTATATTCTGTTTAATGGAATTGATGTGCAAAGTGAGATCTTCAAATGACTGATAGAAGTTACTTGTCAGAGATACTTCTCAAAAAGCCTTTACTGGGAGCAAAATCATCCTGATTCTGAAGGAGAATTCACATCTCTTGGGGAACTAGACAAAATAATCCTAATCTAGAATTATGTCATGCTAGACTAACCTCATTTCCTTTTTTGACAGGGTGATAGATTTTGACTAGTAGAGGGCTAGAAAGGGGAATATTATATTGTGTACCTGGATTTCTGCAAAGTATTTGTCAAAAACCCTAGTATTCTCCTTATAGGTAAGATGTTCTGTTTGTGCTATGGAATAGTACATCTATCAGTAACTTATCATTTCCTTGAGGAGTCATTATTAAAGAATTTAATATCAAATTGGAAGAAGCGCCCTACTGATGTGCTTCAAGAGACCAGTCTGTTTATGATTTTTTATCCGTAGGTTGAATAAAGACATAGGTGATAAGGTTATTAAATTTTCAAATGACTGAGCTGAGAGGGATAGTTTACATCTCATATGACAGCAGAAGGAACTAGAAAGCTACCAGGGTGGAATAGCAGGCCAGAACTAGCACGATGAAATACACTAGGTGTAATTTAAAGTTCTGCTCTTAGGTTCAGATAAATCAACTTCACAAGATCAGAACTAGACTACAATTTGGATGGAAAATCACTGAGGCATTTTTGGTGGAGTCCTAGCTCCATTTAAGATAATAGTAGAACTTTGTCACTAAAGTGCTAACATATGGTCTTTAGCTGCATTATAAGAAGGCACAGTGACCAGAACAAGGGAAATAACACTCTTTTATGTGTTCTGTATTGATCCAACTACATTTAGATTGATAGTGCATTCTCTAGCCTAGAAAAGAAACTACAAACAGCTATTGGAAGTGAAAATAGATACCTTACCCTTCTCCTGTGAATTTTTATGGGATCTTTTGTATTTCAGGTTGTAGAATACATGTACTTGCAAGAACAGGGAAAGGAGTATCCCAGTTTTTAAGGGGAGGGATAAAGAGGAGTCTATTCAATTAGTATCCTTCTTAGAATGACTTGATTTTCTTTCTGGATGAAAGAAAACAATAGAACGTCAATTATTAGCAGTTATTATGATGAGTCCTCACTTATGTCTTTTCCAGAATGCTCTTAAAATAAAAACAGGACTCCATGCCACATGGCTGGTGATGGCCTCCATGGTTAGAGAGGCAAGTAAATTTAAATTTTTTCCTTAATCACCTAACTACCAAAGTTTGGCTTTCTGTTCTTTTCTTTTATGGTGGTCATCATCAGATACATGACACTGAGCTCTGTTTTTATTTTAAAAACATTCTAGAAAAAGTACAGTTGTGACTTCTTATCATAATAATTGCTAATATTAGCTGACACTTATGTAATCCTTAATGTATGCCAGGCATTGTGCTAAGAGCTTTATAATTATTATCTCTTTTGATCTTTACAACAACCCTGGGAGGTTAAATGCTATTATTCTCCTCATTTTACCCAGAAGGAAACTGAGGCAAATAAAGGTTAATGACTTAGTGTCACACAGCTGGTAAGTATCTTAGGCTGCATTTGAACTCAAGTCTTCAGTAGCCCCAGCAATCTATCCAGTGCACCACCTAGCTGCTCCTACAGAATATCACTTATAAGATAAGGATTTATTAAAGAGAAATTATTAGCCATTTTTCAGGTTTTATTTGGTTTAAGTACTTAAAGTTTGAGGGAAGTTCAATAAATTGAGTAGCATCATTGACTGTCCCCTTTCAAAGAATTATAGACCATGTGATAGTAAGTTCATTTAAGATTTTTATGATTTAACAAAAACCCCCTTCTCCCCAACTTTCTCATTAATGTGAAGAGTACCACCATGCTCTTAGAAATATTTCAAATAACTTAACTCAATTGAAAGACCCTTGGTTCTGGAGCAGCACAGTTTTTAATCCCTTAATTAATTTTGGCAGTTTGAAGCCCAGGCTTATAACCATGTTGTCATCCTTGACTCCTCAGTCACACTCATCCCGCATATCCAGTCCATTGGAAAACTCTTCAGTTCTACCTTTAAATCATCTCTCCTTAATATCACTTCTCCATTCACAGCCACCACCCTAGTACACGCCCTCATTAACTCTCACCTGGATTATTGTGATATTCTTCTAATAGGTCTCCTTACCTCAAGGTCTCTCTGCCTTTCTAGGCTATCCTCCACTCAGTCACAGTGATTTTCCTAAACCTCATACTCAGTAATCTCTAGTGGCTCCCTATTATCTTTAAAATCACATATAAATTTCTCTTTGGCATATAAAATCCTTTATAAATTGACCTCTTCCTACTTTCCAGTCGTTTTACATTTTACCACTTTCCACTTATGATTATTGACTTGTTGTCTGGTCCATTCAAACCTGAGTTTCTTGACGACAGAGACTGTTTTTGCCATCATAGATCCTGTTTTTAATGTAGCGCCCAACATAGAATAAGTTCCTACTAAACACTTGTTGACTGACTGGTTAGCTCCATCAATAGGATCTTAGTATCATAGACTTTAGAGTTGGAAGTGACTTTAATTTAATTTAGCCACTGATTTTATAAACGAATAAACAGGCATAGAGGAATTAATTACCTTGCCTAGGGTTACTTGGGTGGTGATTAACAGAGCCAAATTCTAACCTAAATACTTTGACTTCAAAGTTTAGATTCTTTTTACTGAGAACTAAAAGTATATGTATTTGGTTTCAAATAGCAGAAATTGGGCACTTTATTCAGAATTTTTCACTTTCTGATTATATATAAATTACTAATGAGAATTATCTCTCATTGTTATTGCACTTCATACATGAAATACATCTTGCAAAGCATTTATTTTATTGTTCCCCTGTTTTATAATACATATGGTGTCCCAAAATTCTTGGTGTGGTTTTAAGCTACTGAAGTTTAAGACTTTTGGAACAACCTCTAGAGTAGGGGTGAACAGCTCATGCTACCACCATTTTAAAACAATTGAAACCTAGTTAGCTAAAATGGCTACATCATTCTGGAAAAAAAACCAAAAAAACAAAAACTAGACCTCTGCCTCCCTTCCTCAAATCTTACCTTACCCTGATCTGTCATCTACATAGCTGCCAAAGTGGTTTTCTTAAAGCATGTCTAACCGTGTCACCTCTGTACTCTGTTAACTCCAGTGGCTTACTGTAACTTCCATGATCTAATATAAATTCCAGTTTGGAACTTAAAGTACTTTACAACCAAATGTCATCCTTCCTTCCCAGGTTTATTTACTCTACATATTGAACATTCTAGCCGTACTGGCTTTGGTCTTCTTCTGACATCTTCTGTTTCTGCACTTTGGCAGTAACTGCCCTCCTCCATTCCCAAATTGCTCTCCTTCCTTATTTCCACCTTTTTTTAAATCCTCTCATTAACTGCAGAATTTCACTCAAGCACCACTTTTCAGCTTGAGGCCTTCTGTGGCCTCGCTGGCTGTTCCACACCACCTGACCTTATATGTATACGTGCCTATTTGTGTGTATGCTGTCTTCCCCATTAACATAATAGTCTCTTTGAATACAGGATATATTTCATGTTTGTCTTTGGAGAAGAAATTTTTAAAATAACACATTTGGTCAACTATGTGACAAAGAAAAAGCAATCATTTCACTTCATCAAGATTTTTAACTATATGATATGATGTCAAAAGCAGTAAAACTATCATTTTTATGTTGTAATATTTTGTCGGCATCATGTAAAGGTTAAAGGGTGTGTGTGTGTGTGTGTGTGTGTGTGTGTGTGTGTGTGTGTGTGTGTGTGTGTAGTTCCTTAATTCATTTGCTACTGAACACCAGCCTTTCCATTCCTGTGTTTTCAGATTCTAGAAATCTGATTTTTCCCTATCTGCCACAATTTTCTCATATTAAAGATGGCTATATAAGGGAAATAACCAAAGCAATAGAATAGTATAATTTCTCATACATAATGATTTGGATTGTCAAGCAAATTAGGAATCGTGTTAATTGCTAAGTCTCTAATACAAATCTTCAACAGTTTTGCCTTTTGAGCTTTAACTTTAAATGCTGTGTAATTTTGTTTTCTTAACATTTAGGGTCGAACTCAGAAGACACAAATTGTCTTCTAGAAGTGTTTAGCTTCGGTTGATATTTTAATGTGTACTATATATGAACCCAAATGCCACAGTGATCATGAGACTCATTCCCTCTTCTAATTGGTACGCTCTTTAAGATTGCTTTTTTCATTTTGACCCATATCTGAAATAAAATAAGATTTGAGAGTGAGGTTTTTTTTAATGAAAATATTTTATTGATTCCTTAAATATATTTAAGATACCAAGTTTAAAAATATCATAGAACAGGAACAAAATGTGAACAAGACAGCACTAGAGAATTTCCTATTCCCTGGCTTCTTTCATCTAAGAAGTTTAAATACTTGTATAGGAACTCAAACCATTGTACCCTAGAACAAAGTACTGGACTGTTTGTGATGAGGGCTAGAAGTGGGGGGGTGTGTGACCCCCACACAGACCAGGGTACTAGGGGCCGGCTGCCTGAAAGGAATTCTCAGACACAAGCATTGTTGAGGTCAAGGTCAAGATTTTTTATGCTTTTCAGTGGGCAAGAGTTCTTAGGGAACCTGCAATCATAGAGGGGTACAGGTAAAGTTTATATAGGATATTCCACAGTAAAGCATGTGCCAAATATGCTAACTAGGTGTTTTGGGGTTGGATTGAGGAGTGGTCAGTTCTTAAAGGAACACACACTTTTTATATCTACTGCACAGGTATTTTACCCAAAATTCATGGGGAAATAGCCCAAGTGGGGGCTACATGAAGGTATGGTTTTAGGTTGGAAACATCACTAAGTCAACCAACGGTAAGGGCTGGCTCAGAAATACCAGGTTGCTCTCATCAATGTCTTGTTAGACAAGATAAATGTAAGGGAGTATACGATGTCTAGGTCTAGAATACATATGATTGGTCAGTGAGTAGTAAATGTCATTATGACCTATGGCCCATTCAGCCAGAACACAGCTAGTTCAGACTAATAAGTTCTATGGGTACAGCTGGCTGCTGTAGCAGGAAGGGAGATAACAGTTGTTCCTGGGGCAGGCTGTATCCTTGGGCTGGCTGTATTCTTGGGCTGGGGAGAAACTGCCTGGGATAGTGTTTTGAGGCTAGGGAGAAGTGTGGCTTTAAAGAGAAATGTGATTTTAGAATTGGGGCCCAAGCACATGTACCTAAAGGCCCCATCATTTGGATTTTATAGATAAAAGCCTGTCTTTATGCCCCACGAAATTCTCTCTTTCTCTCTCTCTGTCTCTCTCTCTCTTTCTCTCTCCACCCTTCCCTTCCTCCCTATCTTTTTCTTTCCCTCCCTCTTTTTTCTCTGTATATATATGCACATACAAATATGTACGTATATACATATATACTTAATAAATCTAAAGATATACACCTACATATGGATGGATAAATATGGATATATGTGTGTTTACGTATATGCCTGTTCTTCCTTGTCTAGCTGTCTCCTCCAGCAACTCTTTTCTGAAATATTTCATATTGCTGACTACCCTATATTCCTATTATTCTTTATCCTCTCAGTTTCTGTAATTCCGTTCTCCTACGAGTTTCCTTTACTAATACTTTTCTTCCCCTCATCCAGCCTCCTCTGTCATAACTGTTCTCTGTGGTCTTTTCTTTGCTTCTACTTTGACTCTTTTCAAAATTATCCACAACCTTGACATCATTTTTCAACTGTATTTGAATGACAATTTAATCTACGTTTCTAACCGGGGTCTCCACCTGAAATTTTTGTCCCATACGTTCTCATGCCTGTGGAGACTGTATTCAGCTGGATGTTACACAGAACCCTAAGTTTAATGTGTCACAAACTAAGCTCACCTTTTCCCAGAAACCTGCCCTTCCTTCCAACTTTGTGATTTCTGTTGAGAGCTTTTTCCTAATTAACCAAAGGAGAAAAACACAAGTCATTTCATTTTCTTCCCTGTCCCTCAACTCTACCTCACCCCTCCCCTATATCCTCTGAACTGTTAAGGCCTGTCAGTTTTCTCTCTAGAATGTTTCCTTGTTTGTCCCTTTGCTTCATTCACATTGCCACCCTTCTAATCCAAATCTTCATTTCCCTTTGCTTGGACTATTGTGATATCTTCCTAATGGGTCTCCTTCCCTCCAATCTGTTCTCCACTGCCATCATTCAACTTCAAACAACTACTATATTTTTTTTGATAAGTAGATCAAGTTATTCATCTCCTTTAAAAATAAAAAGCACCAACACCAGCTACTCTTTATTGCAGAGGATAAAATGCAGTCTTCATAGTCTTAAAGTATACCACAATATTGCTTCAGCTTAATTTTTCTGTTCTTGTTAATCATTGACTTTTAATTAAAATATATTGAATTGAATTGTAGTCTACTAATCTGCTTTGCAAATGTTTTGATTTCTATAAAGTTCTAACATTTTTATTCCCTTGGACTTGTAATTTTGATTCTCTGTATTAGAGCCATAAGAATAATACTCTTCCTCTTCTGAATTCCCCATTGGAATGTTGCAGCAAAAACTTAAAAGATTTCAGAAATACATAAAACATATAACTAGACACATATGCATCCTGTGGATTCAGATGTCTAACAGCCAGATCATCTTGTCCTGCAGTTTATAAATAAATCCATGTGCAAGATATTTCATAAAACTTTTTTTCTCAATTTCTTTTGCAAAATCAGTAGTTTTGTTTATAAAGATGTCTGCAGTTTTTCAGAATAAATGTCTGTCTTGCCTTTTGGACACCTCAATGGACCATATAGGCTGTTTCATGCTTTCCGCTATCCTCTTCTGTGCTGTATTTTAATCCAATTTTTGTTTGTTCTGCCTCATTTCTCTAGGACAGCTATCCACCATTTAGTCTGAGAGGACATTTCAAGATACAAGATAATTATAAAGTAGTTCATTTAACTTTCTTCCTCCAGGATAAACAATCTTCTAATTCTTTGAGGCTTTCTTTGTCTTATCTTTTACATGCACACACACGCACACATATATATGTACGTGTGTGTGTATGCATATATATATATATATTATTTTTGTCTCTCCCTCTCTTCCTTTTCCATTCAGTTCTCTTTTATCTTTATCAAATAAAGGCAAACCTGACATTTAAAGTCCACTTGTTCTTTGGACCCATTCTAGTTTTGTTTTGTTTTGTAAAGTATATAAGCAAACTCCTTTGCTCATGGTAGCCATTCGTTGTATTTTGTTTTCTAGCCATATCAATTGAGAAATCGTATGATGTAATGGAAAGAGTCCTGGGTTTGGAATACAGCAATCTAAGTTCAAGCTTCAATTTTTCTATGTAATTATATGTGTGATTTTTGGACAAGGTCGTTTAACTTCTGCATGCCTTAGTTTCCTTATCAGTAAAATGAGGGGATGATTGTCCCTTCCAACTCATATCTATGGTCCCCCTTATTCAGCCTATTTGGGCTGTTCTCTATTCTCCAGATATATCTTATGTTTCTTTTCCCAGACCTTTTGTTCATGCCATTTCCTCTGCCTATAGCCTTCCCAACATGTCACTTTTGAATTGTACAACTCTGTTGTACACACCCATCAAAACCCAACTCAAATGTCATCACCTCTGTGAAGCTTTTCTTGACCTCTCCAACTGCAATTTATTCCTTATACAAATTGCCAAAACACGTATAAAATTTTGAAATTGAATCCTTGACTGTCCCCTTAAAGCCAAGATAAGACATTTCTTTCATTAGATCTTTTCCCTTACCCTTCCTTTCCCCTTTTCACAAAATAGGAAATTACAAGTCCTGAGTTCCATTGTCCTGAAGGCTTCTCCTTTTAGACTTTAACTGGCATTGGAAAATTTCAGTGTTGTCTTAGCAGCAAATGAATATGTATTATTTTATTATTAAGATTTCTATAGATAATCAGAATATAATAATCTTCCTATATCTAATATGATAACATGGATGGAAGTGATCATAAGATGATGATATGGAGGTGAGAAAGTCATTCTGATAATCTTCAGAAATCTTGAAGATCAAGTAACAAATGCTTTAAGCCCCTCTAATGCCAAAGATAGTTTTGAAGAAAGGGATTTCAGAATGATGGAGAGTAGAACTCCTATGTCCTTGGCTCGAGGGAGATTGGATAGGAAGACAAGGGGGATGCAGGCAGGGTCCAGTGACCTATTAATTGTACCTCTTCATCATTTAATTATCTTTTTGTGTGATTATATACTGTCTATCCAATTAGACTTTCAGCTCCTTGAGAGCTGGGAACATGCTTTATTATATTCCTTATTGTGCCTAGTGTAGGTTCCTACTTGCACAGGCACACAAGACATATTTCTTCATTGATTAGTACCATTATTATTGAGACTTGACCATGGTGACAATTCTAGAAGCACATTATTGACTTGAAGCATGATATAATTGAAAGAATACTATATCTAACATCAGAAAACCAGGTTGGAATGTATTCTTCTCTGAATGAATACAGATGATGTATGTAATATACTTGGTAAGTTTTATATCATATGCCATATATATATATATATATATATATATATATTATAGTAGCATGATCAGTTCTTTCTTTTTTTAAAGCCACATTGATGATTTAAAGCTGGTTAAGTGTAAACTTGAATATCATAGTGGGCAAATATAAAATTATGGTTGATGTGAAAAATTGACAGGTATAACAAAAATGGCCCTGAACTTGGTAAGTTTTAGAAAGGAATAGTTAACAGAGTCATCCATTGAAGAAGACTCAACAAAAATATCTAGACTGCCCCATGTGTAGAAATCATGAAAACATTTGGATGCATGAAAAAGCAAAGAAAACATATTGTAGCTCTTCTTTAAGTCATACCAATGTAATTTAATTCTGCCAAATTAACTGTGATTAGAGTGATACATTTAGTGCATGTAAAAGAAAATGTTTATTTTCAGGGTGTAGACACAGACTGGAATTTACTGCTGTGAGTCAGAAATCTTGGTAGAATTTAAGCTAAAATAATAACAATTATTAAAACTTGCTTATGGGATATTATATTCCTCTAGGACCATGGAAGGATATTTCCCTCTATAAATCATTAAGTGGTCATAAAATGCATTATAGGAATTTTCCATAATGTGAAAACCTTGGTCATTGCTTAAGACAGAGGTGCTGATTTATAAGAGCCACTATTCTGATCGATGTTTATTTTATTATTTTTTAATTCTTATTATTTCATTATTATATTGATGATTATTTTGATTGATTTATCTTTAAGAAGCATGTAGTAATAATAATAACCTCAATTTTCCTTTTAGTAAAGCTCTAAATGGCTCTGAAAATTGAGTTTATTAGGATTTTTCCAAAATATTATAGCAAATATATTCACTAAAAATATAACTTTTCAGCATTTGGCAAAGCAGGGTTATAGCTGAAATTTCTGGTTAACAAGAGACTCTTAACCAAGTTTTTATGAGAATTTGTAATACTTATGCAATATTATTTATTATTTTAAAAGTAATCCAGTGTTCACATAGACATCCGTTTCAGAGATACGGCATGGATAACTATTGCTGTTCAGATTTTATTGTTCTTTTTTGCCTATATCTTCAAAGTTGCTCCTTTTTATTATTACTAAAAGTACAGTAAACCCAGAAGTGAACTGCTTTCGCTTCCATTTGTAGGTGCTGTGGTCTTTGGAGTTTGGCTTTTGGGTTTCAGAGGAACCATATGAACTTTCAGACAAGTTCCCTGCAGCTTCTGTAAGTGTAATGCCGTTTTGTATTTGTGAGTGCCATTTGATTTCTCACAGATTGTGACAGAGTGAGAGATAACACAGTAGTAAAATTCCTTCAGTAAGGATACAGTATGTCTAATTAGAAAGATATACCCAGAGCTTAACCTGTTTGTTGTCTGCCTACTTCCTAGGGACATTCAGAAAATTAAGTAGCATTTGTGAACTAAGCCAGGAATAAAACTTCCCATAAAATACTACAGAAGTTATTTTTAACGATAACAATAACATTTATACAGCACTTGAAAATTTATAGAGTTCTTTAAAATGAAGCAAATCAGATGTTCAAAATATTTGGATCTGCCCGGAAGGGCTGTAGTATCTTATCTCCTGCCGTTATTTTCATTTCTTCTAATGATTGTACAAGCTGTGAATGAAGATAGAATGATAAAGTAGAAAATAATTACGGGATTTTAAATTATTTTATATAGCTCTACAATGAACTTGAACATTACTCAGCTCTGAGTCAAAACCCCCAGTAAAACTATTCCTGTGTCCACTTTTTCAAGAGAATAATTAATATTGTTAATAATCATATGAAGGCCATGTTAGGGCAAGGTTGCACTGAGGTTGGATTTACTTTTCAGAAGTGTTGACAAGGATGTAGAACAAATTAATCTCCAAAATTACATATATTCTAAAGATGAATTGCTTGTGTTTTTTCACAGCTTTGGGTCTTTTTGTTACCCAGTTGATTGAGTATGCTACATGGGATAAGTTAGCAAGAGAGTTGAACTCTGCCCTGCTGTGGTTATCATGGTTGTTTGTTGTTTTTGTTTTAAGAATATTATTTTGATTTCCTTCTGACTTTACAAATATTTTTTTAATAGAATAGGAATGTCTCTCAGCAGGAGTGTGTCTTTTGTTTAAAATACTGTTTTAGGAATTGAAGCATAAAGGAAAAATACCACTAAATTTTTTCCCTAAATTAGAATATCTATAGTAGCCTGAGTAACCTTGTGCTGCATTTTATAAGTTAAAATCCACAGTACTGTGGGAATTTTCTTGCAAACTTTCCATTCAAATTGAGTAATAAGTTTGTCTTTTTCCCCTTCCCTCCCCCGCTATGTCTTAACTTACCCATTGCCTGTCTTTGATCATTGTGCTTGGTTCAGATACATACTTCAGGTTAATTGTAATCTCTTAAGTTTTTTTTCCTATCAAATGCTTTTCTTGTAATTTAATGTCTGTGTTGAGCTTTTCATTGTAAACTTACTATTAGATTCATATCGAAGAAATTGTCTAAGTGTTCTCATTCTTTGGCTGCTTGGGCCACTATATTTTCTTAAGTATAGTAATGCATGAAAGGAAAAAGCAATCCATGATTTGATTCTGAATTCGCAACTACCAGTGATAGTTCTATAAATTGAGTTTAGTAGCATTATAAGAATCCAAGTAAGCTTCCAAAATCACTTTTTGTAAGGTCTACACTATGTAGAAATTTACCTGTGAATTAGCTGGTCTGTCTACCATAGAAATTCCAGGAGTTTATATCTGGAGTTCTAAAAACTATTTTTAAAAAGACTGTTGAGTACTTACAGAAAATCTGGGAAGTGCTTCAGAACTTAATAAATATTTTTCATTGATAGAGGACAAATGAAAAAAATATTGTCTTTAATGATTCTTTTCTTCAGTGGAGTGATAATTTGGGAGGAGGTAAAATCACCATGGAATTACAGCACTAAAAGTGTTTTTGATTGAATTTGAAACCACTGAGAAAGAAAAGTTATTTTAAATGGAGGCTGTTTTTTAACCACAAATTAAATAGTTCTCGTTCTCTCTCTCTCTCTCTCTCTCTCTCTCTCTCTCTCTCTCTCTCTCTCTCTCTCTCTCTCTCTCTCTCTCAAAAGTATCTTATTAAATGATGAAAAAAAAAGCAGACACAAAAACCCTGTAAGAAGATAGTAAAAATTATTCATAAAATGACATGTATACTTTCCTTCCCTCTCAAAATCCATTTCTTCATTTGAATCATAATCATATAGTTTAATTTCGCAACCATACAAAGCTGAATGATCCTAAGTAAATTTTTTAAAAATTTAAACTAAAACAATTATCTTATTTGGTAAGTAATATTTAATTATTTGAGATCATTTTATGTTTCATGGATGGTAAGGAAAATAGTGTACTCTTCATATAAATTGTAATGAAATACATACCACAATGAAAAATATCAAAGATGTAGATTTTAAATAAAAGGCCAAAAAGTATGAAATCTGAAATGTGTTTAGAATTAAGCAGCCAACAGCAACTCATGTGTAAATGTGCTGTTTTTCCAAGATAAAATTCAAAGTGAAAGAGTAAAACTGTAAGTTTTCTTTTCTTCTTCCCCAAATATTAATCAAGTCATCTACTATTTGTTCTAAGGAAATCCCTGGATACATGTTTTAATGGCTTTTAGTGGATTTTACAAAGCATAGTTTTATGAAATTATAAAACTATGGATATTTACACAATCTACAAACAGCATAAAACAAAATAATCTGAGTTGCAGGTTTGTGAGTAATTGAATTCTTTAACAAAATCTTGTGTTTAAAATTAGTGATGCTATATTATTTACGAATATTGCACAGTTCCAGTTATTTGCTTGATAAATTCACACCTAAAACCAATGATTATGAGAAGAGTCCTTATGTTATTAGATAATTTCATGAACATAAATTTATTTTCTACAGTCCTTCGAATAGATCATTTTCATTCCATTATCATTTCATATTGTTGGTCTTGTGTTGAGTAGTTGAAAAATATAGGTTAAAGTGATGAATATTACAGTGTTGCAGTTCAGAACACGATCCTTTGGCGCACAGTGCATGTTTTCTGACGTGAAAAAAAAAGATAAAAGTCAGCTGCGTGTTTAAATGCTTGGCAAATGAAGTCTCTCCAGATAATACAAGATGCCATTCATGAGAAAATAAAAAATTCAGAAATCTGCAGGTCGAATCATCATAGTTGTGGCTTTGAGGGAGTACCCTGAGCCTTTCCAGTAGTACCACTTAATGCCATTAAACTTGTTTGTGTTCTGCCGCTGTGGGTAGTACATGCCATTTAGGTTGGAAGGACCACAGGCGTCAAACCACCAGCCTATCAGAGGAGGAAACAAAAACATTAGGAAACAGGTCATGTTAAACATCTCTTTCAAGAGCCAAAAGTTTCCCATATGTGAAAATGTTAAAGTAATCTAAGGCTTTTCTTATTTCACATACACTTCACAATTTTGGAATAAGATTTTTTTATTATTATAAAATCAGTTACAATATATATCTCAGCAAATTTGATTTTTCATTGATTAACTATTACTACACATTTTCTTTATTGGTTTGCTTTTTTTCACCTACTAATTGTCTAAGCTTGTAGAACCTAAACAACCATGTGCATAAAGAGGCCTTCTACTACATTCTTTAACTTAATATTTACCTTAAGAGAAAGAAAAAAAAAAAGAAGCAGCATAAGAAAATAGCAGAAATATGAGTAAAGAAAAATAGAGAAGTAATTTTAAGATAAACTTCAAAGATCTGTAATTTTATGGATTTCAGTACTTATTTCCATTAATGAAAATTATAATTACTCTGTACCTTAGTACAAGTGTAGAAGTTCACTCATCCCCCAAAAGGGTCTATAAGTAGATTTCAGGGGCTCTATGAACTTGGATATAGGAAAAATGATAACTTTATTTTACCACTCTCTAACTGAAATTTAGCATTCCCTTCAGTTATTTAAAAACATCATTCTAAGAAAGGATCCATAGGTTTCTCTAGACTGCTAAAGAGATCCATGACACAAAAAAAGATTAAGAACCTTTGTGAAGTAGATGGTCTCCATGAGTTAGACAAAAAATAACTCATCAATTATTTATCACGTGGAAGTCAACCATGGTGATGAGCTTTGTAGCCACATAGTTGAAACCTTTCCAGTTTGATGTCTTATCAGAATTTATGTTTTACTGATATATATATATATATATATATATATATATATATATATATATATATATATATATATTACTACCATTAGTACTACTACTGCTGCTAATTCTACTACTACTACTACTGTCATCTGTTTAGGGCCCCTAAATTGTGACAAAATTCACTTGAGTTGATAGGAATTAATGATTCAGGATGAAAGAGTTAATGTATGTGATTCACAAGCCTATAAAATACTCAGGCCTTGTGTATACAGATCTGTACATATACATTTTCTGAGGCCAGATTAATGACAACTATAGAATTTCCACCGAGAAATTTAACTTCCTGAACTATTTTAACGTAGGGCATGTCTGGTTCAGAGCTGAAATTAGAATTTGACTTTTAGACAATGAAAAGATCTATACTTTCTCCCTTGGGTTGGTTATTCTTCCATTTCAATGTTTCCATTCCATTTTCAGACACTAACATTTGAGTGAAAAAAAATACATTTTTTCCCTCTAGAAGTTCAATCATATTTTTTTCAAGAATATTTCAAAATGTGTGGGAGGCCTACAAATTTTGAAACAGACAACTCAGCTAAGAATGTAGAAATGGCAAATGAATGATATATATATATATATATATATATTTATGTACACACATACATATATATTTTCCTTTTTTTTTCCTTCCATTTAGCTCTAAAAAGAATCACTGTGATATGGACAAGGTTGGGGTGAGAGAAGTAGAATGAAGATAAGCTTATTTTTATTAGCATTATAGCATTTTCTCTTCTAATTATGATTAATAAGGATGACCTTATTCATTAAGTAAAAACTAAGGGCTCTTATTTTTAGCCATATAATTAATCTGGCATTTTAATGTATTCCCCTGGGAAGTAAACAATTGATTTTAGAGCAAAGCTCCTCCTCCTATCCCTTTACCATTATTTCAAAACCATTATTTTTTCTGATTATTTGAATTATTTTTACAAAGAAATTCTAGTTATGTCTGGGGAGAAAATTGAAGCTGAAATGGCATGTTCTATAAGCCTCTCAGAATTTCCTTTTTGCTTATTCTTTGTTTTCTCATTAAGTATGGAGGTCACATGTACGTTATCTCATTTGATACAACAAACTGATAAAGTAAGTACTATGGTTATTATTATTTCCATTTTATAGATGAAGAAAATGTGGCCTATGGAGAATAAGTGATTTGGCCATAGTTACTGAGCTAGTTTCAGAGGCAGGATTTAATTGGATCATGGATTTATAACTGGAAGTGATCTCAAGTCTCTCTTATTCTACCCTTTCAATTTATAGATGATGAAACTGAAGTCTAGGTAGAATAAATGATGTCTGTAGGGTCAAAGAGGTTATAAGTAACCATCCAGGTCCTCTACCTTCAAGATTCATTACTCTTTCCAGTGTAGCTTGATTTATGCCATGAATCATGCCACTTCTTGCAGTACTAAATTGTAGCTTTATTTCTGGTAGATATTTTGAAGATTTTCATCTCTGCCTTTTTTCTTTTCTTTCTCTTTTTGTAAAAACAAAACATAAATCTTTGTGTCTTAAGAATATACGCAAGGTCAGAAGAGATCCTCCTGATATCAGATATCCCTTCTCCTTGCCAGTTTCTCAGCTGTGGGGCTTGACACACACATTTTAAAATATAACTGTCTTACTAATAATTTTAGCTTGTTATTCAGTTATTCACTAAAATAGTGAAAAGGAAATTTTACCTGTCTTTGAAAACAGCTCCATTTATGAAGTTTGGACTTTGTTAGTAGTCATACTTTGGAAATTCAAAATTAACTCTATGATACTCATCTTTGCCAATAAAAATAGGAAGACTGAGGAACACAAATTCATTCCTACCTCCTGTTAGCATTTGTGAACATTTGCAAATACATTTGTCATTGTCTGCATCCTTTGTGCTAAAATCATTTCCTGGTTGGCTTATGCTGCTTATTTTGCCCGCTGTCCCTGTAAGTCCTTTAAGGTGAATCCTGGAGCAGAAAGAAAAACAACCAAACTTGTTGATTTCCAGTTGTGGAAGAGTGTTTCACAATGAAAATCCTGGTCAACAGAAGCTGTGTTCTGTTCCATGTTGATATACTCTATGTTCAAAATATTTTGCTGTAGCATAAACAGGAACCAACTTATCAGCAAGGTCTAAGGTAAAAGCGAAACTTGTAGTGTTTCCTTGCATTTAAATCAATGGGGAATACATATGTCCCTTAAATGCATTTTCCTAGTGCTTTCAGATAAATAGAGAAAAATGATAAAGAAGATCCTACCTTTGAGAAAGAATCTCCATTATAGTTGTCCAAAGGAGATGGAAGTAGTTGGATAAGAATGAGTATTAGCATAAGTGGGGTAGGAAGTGAATATTAGAATTCTCTTAACAGTTTGTTCTCAACTTAATATCAAGGAATATTTAAATTAATAACGTAGTATATTACAGGTTTTTGGGGAAGGTGTGTAACAGTCTATATTCATATATTAAATTGTCAAGGGGTGGTGATCTTTGGCAATGAAGAAGTACCCACACCAATGAAATTATGTACTCTTGAAGTAAATAATATTCCATAGGCAATATCACAAGATACTGAGTCAATAAAATCCTTGGAGATTAAATAGTTCCATCCTCTTATTTATCCGAATAGGAAACAGATAGATATTCTGCCTGTTTTCATGATTTGGAATCCCAAACCTTGGTACAATTTCATGATAGGGCCAGAAGTTGATAGATGAGGTTATCTCCTCAGACTTACCTTTTACAGCTCTAAAATAAAATGATTTTATCTTAGTACAGGATCCCCTGATTACTCTCTTTTTCATTGCCTTATAAATAAATTTACCCTTGACTTAGGTAATATATATCTACTTAATCATATTTATATCTATGTTTAATGAAAGTGTTTATATGTCTCTGCAACTTCTGTAACAACCTTTTTATCTTAATTATATTAATAGTACATAAAATTGCTAAGCACTTTACATACACTGTCTCATTTGATCCTCATAATGTTATAAAATATGCTCTACAACAAGGATTCTCAACCTGGGTTCCATGAAGATTTTTTTTGTGTATGTGTGTGGGTGGGGGGAGGTTCACAGGCTTCACCAGAGGGTCCCTTGCCACAAAAGAAAGAACAAGTACCCCTATAATCTTTGTCACAAAGTTAACATACATCAGAGTTTAGAATGCTTTGCACTATATCACTCAATCTTTTTAAGCTATAAACTTCTACAGGGTAGGGCCACACCTCTATGACTCACTCTTTATGTCTAGCAAAGTGTAATAAAATATATATATATATATTTCAAAATATTACATTGGTGAAAATTATGATAAATGACTTTTAAAGGCTTTTCATGGTTATAGTTTGTTTCCAGTAATGTAAAGATACCTTATGAATATCCAGAGGTGCCATGAAATTCATTTTGAATATTGCTGATGAGATAGATAAAGCATATGCTCATTTAAAGTACTGATGAAATCCAAAAGAGTACAGTGATTAGTACCTTATAAAATCAGAATCAAATTGCTAAAAACAAAACAAAACAAAAAAACCTTGCCAAAAGTCAAGTAGATTACCAGATAACAATATTAACAGTAACATATGACATTAATAGTTAATTATATCCATAATCTCATTTGATCCCCACAATAACCCCAGAAGGTAGATGTTATTAATATGCCTGGTTTCCAGGTGAAAAAATAGGCTGTCAAAAAGTCAGATGACTTGCTCAGAGTTACACAGCTAGCAAGTATCTCAGAAAAGCTTTGGACCCAGGTCTTCCTAGATCCAAATTCATTACTCCAAATTGCAGCTCAATAAACAATATAATTGATGTAGCAAATATGGTTACTGTATCTTTTTAATATTGAAGTAATACCGGATAGCTTCATAAATAGATCAGTAGCCAAATTTCTGAATCACAGTGTTATCCTTTTTGTTCCAAACAACTAGGATTGATTTTGTGAGGAGTTCCTCATTTCTTCCCAACCATCTTTTAATTTTCCTGTCTGTGTACCTACTGCACGCTCTTGACAGAACAAGAAATGTCATTTTCTTTTAGATTTCAAAACAGATAAATTGTTTCATTCTTTTCTTCAGATTGTTAAATTTGTTTTTTAAACCCAATCAGTTCTTAATCACTGGCAACACTGAGATTAGCTGTACTTTTTTCTCTTTTCTACTGTGTAATTTTTAGCATTGTTGGTATCCATTAAACCTGCCCCAAAGGAAAACAAAATAAATAAATAAATATATCGGTTGTTCATTAGTAACTCTTCTAAACGCTGTATAATTTTAATACCCACGGTGAATAAGATCTGTAAATTTTGTGCTGGTCTCTTCTGAATCTCAGAAGTTACTTGAAACTGATTTAAATTAACATCTGTTTGATGTATTCAAATGTGACAAAGAATAGCTGATGCTAGAATTGATTAAATCTCAGGTTCTGTATACATTTTGGCTAAATTTGAGTATTTATGCCCAATTTTTTTCTTCATTATCAGTAATGATAATACCCATGCTGGTTGATTGATCTGTTCTCATGTTTCTTTTCTAAAATTGGAGGCAAATGAAAAAGGGGGAAAGATGATATTCGATACTTTTGTTGCTTTGCTATTTTTGCAGTCATACAAAAAAAACTCTTGTTTTAGCCACAATGAAGTTCATCTTAGCACTGGCATCATAACTTAAGACAATAACAAATTCTTAAAATATACAGCATCTCATTCTAATTGCCAAGCAAATTAAACTGGGATTTAAACCTATTGCTTTTTATGGCCCATTCAGACACTGATAGCATATCAAAAGGAAGTATCCATTTACAACTATCTTAGTGTAGCATAATTATTTTTTAATAATGTCAACGAGCAGGGGGTAATAACCCATTTATCAAGGATTCCTCTACAAACATTCTAATTCCTAAATTTTTTGTATATGTTTTTTTAAAGACATGCACTGCTGTAGATTCTAAGTGCTTCCAGATGAAAAACATATTTAACTTGGATTTGAAACAATGGTAACCTATTTATAACTTAAAATGCAGCTGAGTTTTGAACCATGTTACAGTAAATGTGAGGCTAGGATAAGATGAAAGCCAGTGACTAGTCCCTCTACAGAAATAATAGGAGACTCTTCACTGCCACTTTTTTGAGGAACTTCTCAGTAACTCTCTCAGTTCAAATGCTCTTTTCTGAAACAGAATTGCACATTTGAATTCCCTGGTTACAAGATGCCCTATATTAACAACTATTAGCCTACGAAACAAGGGTGAGACTGGATCTAAGCCAACTTGTCAAGTCTGCCTTGAGCCTAGAATGTTTACCCCGACAGTTCACTTTATTTGCATACCTATTCAGATTTGGTCTTTCCATTAAGTGTGGAAGATGTGAGTCAGGGCATAATGAGAGATGAGTGTGTAGTATCAAGAGGTATCAAGAAAAGTATCACTTTTCATGAAATTTAATACTGAATCTTAACATATTAGACAATACATTTGCCACTTCTGGACATACTCTCCTAGTTTCAAGTCCTTCAATTTAATAAATATTTAGTAAATACCTATTATGTGTTGGGCACTGGGAATTTTCCCTTTTTTATGGGTAGAGGTCAATTCAAACCCACACCTTCTTTAACGTGGAGAAGATTCAGTGTGGAAATATCTTCCCCTGATGTATATTGGTAACCTAGAAGAAAGTTGTTCTGGGACATTCAGAGATTAAATATCTTGCCATGATCCTAAAAGTAGAAAGTATTAGGCACAGAATTTGAACCCTTCTTCCCAGGGCCACCACTTATGATGCTACATTGACTTTTCTGCAGTTAGGTTACAGAGACAACACTGACACATCTCCTCCCACTAAGGAGTCTGTATTCTACTGGCTCATAAACCACCCTATAGCCCACTCTCTTTTTCTGAAATGCTCTCCTTATTAAATTCTACCACATAATTCTTCCCCCTGCTCCACCTCAAAATCTTACATTATATTACCTTCTCAGATCCTCTGCATAGGAACCAATAATTCTGCCACCTCCAGGATCTCTAATATCTCTCATTTTCCTTTCTTCAGTCCCAGTACAGAGGTACATATCTATGCACCTATGTATCTTCATTTCTAGCTGTTTCTGTTTATATTTCTTATTTATGTCTGACTTTCTCATTACATTCTGTGAGAACTGTTACTTTCAAATACTTTGTAATTCTTGAAATGTACTAGATCATCTCATCATTTATGTTTTCCTTGGTGTTTTGAGATTCCATCAACAGTTCATTATTTGTCATTGACAGTGTACCAGGTACTTTGCTATGTGGTAAGGATGCAGATACAAAGGATGAAACATTCCCTATTCTCAAAGAGCTCACAAGATCCCCCATATTTTAGCACAGTGCCTAGACACAAACATACTTAAGAAATGCTTGTTTCCTTCCTTCTCTTCTTTCCTTCCATCCTGTTTACTGGCCATTACATTTCATTCATACAGAATTCTTGAGAACTATCTTCAAGATAGTATCCTCAAGATGAGAGAACTCAAATTCTACTTAAGAAACTGCAAGTGTGTTACAGTGTGCTCTGGGTACAACTGAAAATCCGTGAATCCATCCCATCAAAGGGAGTGTTGCTGCAATTTGATATGACAGAAATAACACAGGACTTAAGAGTTAGAAGATTTAGATTTAAATCCTAGGCTCAATACTTTTATTGAGTGTATGACCATGGACAAGTCAATTCACCTTGCTTGAGTTTAAGTTTCCCAATCTATTAAAAAAAAAAAAAGATACTCCTATCATGGGTTTTTTCTGAGAAAAAAATGTTTAAAGTGCAATTGAAATATGAGCTCCTACTAGTGTATCTGAAAAAGGAATGAGAATTTTGTTTTATATAACCCAAGTTATTAATGGGCATCTAGGTGACATGGTAGATAGAGTACCAGGCTTGTAGTAAGGAAGACTCATCTTCATATCTGGCCTCAGATACTTACTGATTGTGTGACCCTAGGTAAGTCACTCAACCCTCTTTGCCTCAGTTTCCTCATCTGTGAAATTAGCAGGAGAAAGAAATGGCAAGCCATTCTAGTATCTTTGCCAAGAAAACTCCAAATTGAGACTCAAAGAGTCAGAAATAACTGAACGACAACATGTTGTTAATGAAGATGGTAGTAGCTTGTTCTGGGTTTCTACAATGGTGACATTAGCCACTTTTATGCCCCACTTCAAGTGACATTATTTTATTCAGCCAATCCATAGGTGATCTCATAAAATTATTTTTGTTTTAGATTTTCTAAAGGTGAAGATATTAAAACTGCATAATTTGATAAAGGCACCATTAATTTTCTTGTAGTCTATCATTATAACAAAGCTATATTAAAAGGAAAAGCTTTTATGGAGATTTAATTTTTATATTTTTTAAATAAAATAAAAGAAGAAAATGGATTTATCTCAAAAGAATTTGGATTTGGAGGCAAAAAAAGGATGTTGGTTTATAGATTTATTGCCATTATGATATTAATAGAAAACAAACATTGATAGGTAAGATCAGAATAAAACAGTGTGTAGAGGTGACTTTGGAGTCAGAGGACCTGGGTTCAAATCTTAGTTCTGTCATTTTACTCCCTAAGTGACCCGAAGTGATACTTTACCATTCTGAAACTAAGTTTCCCCATTTGTAAAACCTAGGAAGGGGAAGAAAGGAAAGAAAAAGAAAGAAGAAAGGAAAAAAGGAGAAAAGGAAGGAGAGAAAGAAGAACTGTTATATGTCAGCCACTGGGTTAAGTACTTCACAAATATCTCATTTAACCCTTATAACAACGCTTGGAGGCAGGTGCTGTTATTACCCCCATTTTATAACTGAGGAAACTGAGGTAGACAGCAGTCTCAAGGTCACACAACTAGTAAGTGTTCAAGGCTAGATTTGAACTCAGGTCTTCCTGACTCCAGGCTCAGCATTCTATTCTTCTAGTTTCATATCAACTTTAAATATTATAAACATACTATTTACAATAAATGAGAAAACAAAATGTATGTGCATCCTATCCTATTAATTTATACAGTAAATTACTGACCAAATAAAAGTCTAACAGGTAAAATGGTTTCCTATTTCAAATAGTTTCTTTGTTTTTTATAATGGTCTTTAATATTTAATGGTATCATTTGTAGAAAATGTTAAAGTTGATTCAATAGTCATCCTATACAATTCCTTCCTGATATACAATATGCTTACCTGTAGTTGAGTTCTTCACTTGAAAGATAGAAGTGTTCATATAATGAATAGGCCTCATTCCCTTCCCAGTCTTTAAGATGTATTTTAAGCACATAGCGTTGTTGATTAGTCAGCTGGGAAACAAGCTCATTTCCTAGCCAGTATTCTCCAGCAGGATTACCAAATCCCTGTAATTTAAGTCATATTTTAAAATTAATTTGTTTTCTTTTACTAGTTTGAAATTAGCAGTCCATCAGTTTAAGTTGTAATCACTGATTCTTTACAACAGAAATAGTTTCCTCCATATGAATCTAGATTCAGGGCCTATAACACTGAGGAAGCAGATTTCAGTAGAGAAAAGTTTAAGGAACAGAAGCATTACAAAAGAAGTAGTAGTATTGGAATGATTAGAACTCGGGGAGTGGGGGCTGCCTAAAGAAATAGCAAAATAAGTAACTGATGCAAATTACAAATGTAGAAGCTCATGAAATAGTTGACCTTCCTTTTAAAATAAACATTCTATGTACTAGTCTCTACTTAGTTATATGTATTCATTATATTAGCCTCTTTGATTCAGAAACATTTGATCAGAAAATTTTAGGATGAATTCAGCCATTTTTTTAAAAAGGGCAATAAATGATAATTTAGGAGAAGTTCTCATCCCTAAGATATACAAATATGAAAAAGTTTTCATTAAAAGAAATAATTTAAGACAAACTGAACCCTAGCTTTGTACATACCATTTTATATTCTTTCCAAGTTCGCTGAAAATCAGTGCTGCCATCTTCTCGCCTCTGAATAACTGTCCATCCACCTCCATTTGTTTCCATGTCACAATATGCCTGCCAACATGAAATATAAGCTTATTTTATACAATAATACATATTTAAAGACCTATATAGTTTCCTCTCTTTCATTAATAATTTTTTTTGAGGCAATCGGTGTTAAGTGACTTACCCAGTGTCACACAGCTAGTAAGTATCTGAGGCCAGAATGAACTCAGGTCCTTCTGACTCCAGGGCATGTGCTCTATCTATTGTACCACCTAGCTGCCCCATTAATAACTTTTTTGAAAAGGGGGAGAAGAAAGGAATTTTAAGTACTTTTAGCAAAGTAAAAATTTATGATGAGCTGTTCTAGGGAATAAGAATAAGGTTTTGATGACTGAAAAAAGTAGAAAACATTACAGTATCCTTGTACCTTCGGATATCCCTAGCTCCACCTGCCTTCTGTGGTAGTCTTCAGAGCAGCTGGAAAAGTGTCAAATCTTTTCTCCACATAGTGGAGACTCTTTGGACATGAAAGTACAATGCCTAACCTCTACTGATCTCTGTAGTTTGTATGGAAAAGGATTTGCCTCCACTTCAGGCCAAAGTTGTGTTGCCCTGCTTTGAAACCTCGAACTCTGTAATCCTTTAAAATTGTCAGATGTAAGTCATCGTCCCTAGTTCAGGAGAATAGTAGGACCCAGAGAGTTTCTTAAGTCTGCTGGCATATCCCTCCGTAACCTCTACCCCACAGACCCTGGATTCAGGATTCTGGGTGCTTTGTTCCCAGTGAGGCACTAACAATGCTCTTCTTGTCTTAATTTATTCCATGATAGGCTCTTACTTTCTTATTCCTAAATTTCAGATATTTCAGTGCATTTCAGATTTGTTCTTAACACAAAAGAAATTCTTTTATGGGATAAACATGCTCTGTTGAAATTTTATTATGAAATTACAATGTTCTGAAAATAAGATTAAACAAATAGTGTTCAATAAAAGCATTATCATAAAACAGAAAAGATTTCCACAATGTTATATAATTTCCCAACAGCATACAAAGGAGTACACATTAAAGTTAGGATTCAGAAACATTTACAAGTACTCTTTTTTTTGTTTGTTTATATTTTTAATGGCTTTAAGTTGGAATTTTACATATTCTATCATTTATTCAATGAAAATCATTTTGGCATAAAGAATGAAGATAAAGCAAAAGCTCCTCATCCTGGAAACTACTCAGGTTCAAAGTTATATCACTGATTTAGCTCTAATTAACACACAGCCTTCATAACAGTTATTTGCACATATCCCTTAACCTACAAGATAATAATTAGCTCTTTAGAGTCAAATAATATTTTTCTTATGATTGTCTTAAAGTCAGTCAGAAATCATTTATTAAGCACTTACTGTATGCTAAGTACTATGTTGAACTAAACCCTAGTGATGCAAAGAATTGTAAAAAGTGTCTTCTCTCAAGAAATTCACATTTTTAGTGGAGAGAGACAACATAAATAAAAAAAAGACTAAGTAACTAAGCATATATAAAATACAAACAGCATTGATGTTTAGTTATTTCAGTCATATCCAACTCTTCGTGACTGCATTTGGAGTTTTCTTGGCAAAGATATGCTAGAGGAAAGTGATGAGGAAACTGAGGCAAATAGGGTTAAATGACCTGCCCATGGTCACACAACCAGTGTCTGATGCCAGATTTGAACTCGGGAAGATAAGCCTTCCTGACTCCAGACTTGGCACTCTGTCCGCTGTGCTACCTAGCTGCCAACAATAGATGGGAGGTAATCTCAGCTGGGAAGGCAAGAGCAGTTGTAAGGACTAGGAAGTGTGATATGAATTGAGATTTGAAGGAAACTAAGGCAAAAATGAAAAGGGAGAGCATTCTGGGCATGAGATAGTGAAAAGACCCAGAAATGGAAGGAGAGAGTCTCCTGCAAAGAATAACAAGTAGACCACAAGCACATAGTGGGTATTTCAAATGAAGTGCTCTGTATACCTTGAAGTGCTATAAAAAGCTGTTATAAGGCTTACTGTTGAATTTGTTGAAATGGCAGAACCTACAAGGTCGATAGTCTGTATTGAGGAAAAATATCACCCTGCCCATCTTTAAATAAAAATTCATCTCATTGGCCTACTTTTTGACTTATGACAGTCCTTGTTCTGATAGACTACCAAAGTATGTTGCATTGAGTTCTCCAGTACCTTATAACTGTCAGAACTTTGTACCCAGAGTAATTTTCTTATAACATTGCAGTATTTCTATATTATATAAGTTCTAAAAAGCTATAAAAGGCAAAATGAAAAGGAACCCGCTTATTGTTCTAGGACTCTTTATGAGGTTTTAGCTTTGCTTTCCTCACATTGAATGGCATTCTGATGTCAGTAACCTGGAACCCTATCTATTGTCCTAAACTCCATTAATAGTAAGAGCTGTGGAAATTATGTTTTGTAGCTATTATGACCTGGTCAGATTTTTTTTTTAAAAAGAGAGATTTACAAAAAGTAGATTATGAGGGTTACAGTGAACTGGGTTATGTAAGTTTCACAGGAAAATTTTTTTCAAATAAAATAGTTTGCATAGCCAGAAGGAATGGATGCATTAAGTGGAAACATTTCAGTAGATTCTATCTGGATCAGAAATGCAGGAGGCCTCACATAGTGCCAATAAAGGCATTAGTTTCTTGGATTACAACACATCTGAGGGTACTTAATGCATTTGATTAACATTCTCTTGCATGGTTCAGGGATCTGGTATCCCTGCTAATAGTAGAAGTAAAGCTTGGATTTTCTTTTAACAATTAATACTCATGTTAAATTTTATGCATCAGCTGCACACAATTAATTGAATAGCAAAAACAGGCATGAATTCAATGTAATAATCCTAGTAACTGGGGATACCATATTTCTCACAAAGAAGGGAACTGCTGTACCCATGATCAACAGAAATGAGCAGCCATGCTTGGGATGTATGTAACTATGATTGTAAGATTCCCCTTTGTACAGAAACTTGCCAAAATATTCCTTAAAATCAGAAGATTTAGTAGTTCTAGCTATCATCTAGTCTAATTCCTTTCTTTTGACAAATGAAAAACTTGTACTGCTATAATAAATTTATTCTCTTACAAATATTTTTATTTCATTAGAAGCTATCATTCAGAGACTGAATGAAATATATAGCCTGACATTTAGATTTGTGATTACTCTATAGCTTGGGTAGAGAGAGGTTAAATGGATTGCCCAAAGTCACATATGCACTAATTATCATAGCTAGGCTTTGAACTTAGGTCTTTTGACTCCAAATGTTGTGTTCTGTCTACTACGCACATAATTTTTTGTTAATACTGTTCCTATTCTAACAACTTGTACTTTACAAAATCTCTCACTCCCACCTATGTAAGCTCCCACTGCAACTACATACATACACATTTACCCTTCCCATAGAATTTTATGCACATTAACCTCAAACATCTACGAATGCCCGATTGCATTAGACCAAAATAAGACAGTAATACTTCAGGGTAGCACAAGATGATTGCTACAAAAATAATTTCTATAATAATGAAGGGCCTTTTTTTCTCTCTAACTTTTCAGGTGGAGTCTGAAAGAGTTAGCACATTTTCCACAGTGATTAATTTATTCTCTTGTCTAGTCTAATATTTGTTCTTTAATGAGAGTCATCATCAAGAGAGGCAAATGTAGCCCAATAGTGATTGCTCACTCTCTTGGGGTTGGGCAAGAATGTTTCTGTAAAGCTTGCTATTGACTGCCCTTGAGTTCTTGAATAAAAACAAGGAACAAAAGCCCATTTTGTGGAACTCTTTTAATCTGGTTTCTGTGTATCTGATAAGGCAAAATATGATTACAGAAAAATTGAAGTATTACATGAATCCTAGGTATCTAAGTGTGTATTCACTATTTGCAAATATGGTCCCATGTAAAGCAAAAGGTAAGTAATTGTGCACTGTGTCCTTTTGCACAGTGCACTACTCTATCCTAGTAGAAGTTGTAGAGGCTCTCAGCATTATTTCTTCAGGCTTTGAACTTTGTTATTAGCACTTCAGTCTGTATCTCGTGAAAATACTACTTAAAATAGCAAAACTTAATAGAAGGGAGTTGGAGATTGGAATATTAGTTAAAAATCCCCACAAACCTTTATCATGGTTTTTTTAAATAAATAGTACAGAAGCCAAGATAACATAATTTTCAAGTAAATCTTTTAAAATTTGCCCACACCAGCATAAATTAACTTTAAAAACATGTTCTGAGCCATGCACCCTAAAATTCAGTTCAGAAATGGAAGTAGAAATACGTATTTCTTCCAACTTTTAAGTTCTTAGATTCAAGGAAAAATTAGATAACAGAACTAACGTGAATACACTCCTATGGGTTTCCTCATACCAGAGTTCCCTCTATCTATGATCCCAGTCCTAATCCTCTACTGTTAAAATGTAAGCTCCTTGAGGACAAGGATTGTTGTTTACTCTTCTTTGTACCACAGTACCTGGCACACAGTGAGTATTTAACAGATGCTTTTTGTTGGACAGATGGATGCTCTAGTTTCTAGATAAGAGATCTATTAAAGTCTGAGAGAGACAAGAAAAAGGCAAAATTGAAAGTCTAGAATATGTAAAGGAATTCAGCTTTAAAAGTTGTCAAAAAAAGATCAAGCAGTAAGATAACAACCAGGCACAACATATCTACTTCAAAGATTTGGCACACTGTTCCCTGATAGATAACATGTGTACCTCTTTGCCAGTTTCCACAACCACCCCCGTCTTTACATGGTGAGGTACTCTTTATCCTTTAATGCCAAGCTAAAATACCACATCCTCCATGAAGTCTTTCCTGATTCTCCCAGTCATGATCCTTTTCCTCCCAGAACAGCTTTTGTACCTCTCTTATGCACTTAATTGATATCCTTTTGTATTACGGTTATTTGTATGGTATGTTGGGGTGTCCTTCTGCTAGACTGTGAGGTTAGGAGGGCATAAATTATATATTGTTTAATCTTTCTAAGAGAATAGTTATGTAACCTAGTGCTTTGCCAAAAGTATATATTTGGTAGGATTATTTGCAGAAATGAATGGGATAAAAGTGGTCAATAAATCTTACTTTTAAGACATCATTATTTGACATGATAGATGCAGCACACAATGGCTATTAATTACTGAAACATGGCAATCAGGTGGGATTTGAAGTTAGAAAAGTTGTAGGTTGTGTTAGGTTATCATATTCTAAAATGGCTATTTAAAACTAAGAAAGTTCAAATGGGGATGAGGAGAGAAGTAGCTTACCTTCACCTCATCAGTAGAATTAGGAAAAGTTAATGTATAGATGCCATTAGTGGTAAGGCCTGCTCTGAAAGCCTCAGCACAGTCTCTAAAAATGATTTGCTCTTCTTTAGCCACAAAGGAGTTCTTGGCTGTGGAAAAAAATTAAATGGCAGCAGTTAAGAAGTGTACGGTAAGGTAAATTATTTTTTTAAAAAGTTAAATACCCTAAATCCCAATCATATATCAAAAGACTCTTGTTATATTTATATTCCTGCTTGAAATGAAAAGCAGTTGCTTCAGTAACAGAAAAAAACATATTGCTACTTTTTAATTTTTCAAGAAAAGTTACATATTTAAACCATTTTCATATGAACATCAAAAAGGATTTTGACAACTGTCACTCATCGGTTAGCTGTACTGATGATACCTCATAATTAATTCTGATGGGATATTAAGTATTACAAAATTCCATTAAATATGGAAAAGAAGTAGATACAAGTAGGGTCCATTGAGAATTTCCTTTAAGGAGATTTAGTTATATAATTATAACAGGGCCCTAGCTAAAAGCAGTATAATCTGTAGGATACGCTAAGGGCAGTGTTTTATAGTAAGACCCCAGAATATATTTATATCAGGAATATATATATACATATGTAAAGATATATTTGTGTGTGTGTGTGTATATATATATACACACACATGTCTTTTGTGTGTTCTCTATAGTCCAGTATTGAATTCCAAAGGGATTTTAAGATTCAACATATAGAGAAAGATGCTGGAAAGATAAGCCACCATGCTTTAACATGTTGAGAGCATCAGTGATTAATGACTGGTAAGATGGCCACGCTTTTAGTAAGAATGCTTACAGTTTGGTGCCGTTATCATAGTCAGCAAGCTGTGGACAGTCTCCATCAGGTCGTGCTGCTGCTTTTGAAGAACTGAGTTATTTGCTGTGGCTGTCACTAATTGTTTTTCCAGTTCCTCAATTATGGAATTTTGTCTGGATACTAACACTTGGAGCTGGTCTTTTTCATCTTTTATTGACTGTAGCTGAACTGTATGCTTGTCTTCCATATCAAGGACTTTTTTTTCTAGGAAACTTGTAAGAAAAAGTCAGTGTTAGTGATTTCTAGCCATTGCCAGAGCAAAGTACTATACATACATACACACATAAACACACAATGATCAATTTTAGTTCTATTAATCTATATTGAATTAATAAACAGATATTTATTGAATATCTTCCATGTGCAAGACACTGCGGAGAGATGCCAAGAATGGTGGTTTCTGCTGTAATTGGTGAGCTAGGCATGATCGTGAAAATATCATTAACCTTAATATACCATGATTGCTAATTTTAGAGTTCTAATGAAAGAGAGGGGTGTGTGTGTGTGTGTGTGTGTGTGTGTGTGTGTGTGTGTGTGTGCGTGTGTGCACGTGCGTGTGTGTTTTGGGGTAGCCGGGGGATGGCAGGGCGCTGTTTAAGATAGTCAGGAAAACCTTCATACAAGAGAAGGAATTTCATTTGTCTTTAAAAGCAGGTAAGATTTTACTCCTCCTCCTCACATAGTTTTGTCCGGCCTTATTTATGTTGTTTGGCTCTCTTCTTTTCCAGAGAATGCCATCATATAGAAACTCACATTTAATCCTTCAGTTTGTAATTTTGTGACTCACCTTATTGCTGAAAGAATTGTTACATTTTAAAAGTATAGCTGAAGCTAAGCTATCATTTTAGAAGATCTGTGTACTTTTTTATTGTTTAAGGGATGGATATCTTATTTTCTCAAAATCAAGCTAACAATTACATAATAGCATATCTCTGTGCCTTTCACAAATGGTTTCAGAATAATTTGATTTATTTACTTGCTTTAACAAAGACTATTAATTAAAAGTAAACTTAATTTTAAACTGGAAGTGTTTCCTGTCAGTTAAAATAGACTGCATGTTTCCAAGTGAGTATTGTTCATGTGTCTACTGAACTTTTAAGAATGTTAATTGTTTCCCCGGAATACACACAAAGGCTTGGTAAGTGTGGTTGACAGAAATTCTTCAGAAATAGGATGTAATAGGAATATTGGATACTTTGACCTTTAATTGTAAGTTCTGCTTTCTATGTTTTTTTTAATTCCTACATTTTTCAGCAATTAAGCATTCTCCAGTAACTGTAGGGGGAAAGAAAGCAACAAAGGTCCTTTTTGCTTTCATTTCAGGCTGTCATTATAAACTGTGACATTTGAAAACTGAACATTTATCTTGACCCCAGGATAAATTCCTGTTTGTACAAAGGCAATTGATAAAACATTCAGGATGCAGAATCAAAAAATATAAAAATGAATACCATGTCAGACCTTGAGTCCATCTTTTTTTTTTTTACTTTGAAGGTTTTTTTTTTTTTAATGGATAAAATATGTGTTTCATGTGAGGGAGGTTTGCCTTGCAAATTTTGCTTCTGAAGGAAGATAAAATCCTCTATTATTGTAATATTTAGATTAATTTGTAAGTCATCTTTTATTATTACAAAAATAGAAATTATAGTGTGTTGTAATTTAAAACTTATTTTATAGGTCCTTGACAAATAAATGACAAATCTTTGTCAACCTCAAGTTCAGAATGTTGGGATCTTATCTTATTAACCTTCTGGATACAATTTGGGAAGGAAAAAGAAAGTGTTTTTTTCCCCTAATTGTCCACCAGATTTCTTTAATAAGGAATAAGTTCTTCAATATGCATTCATAATTATGAGGAAATTAAAATTATTTAACCTACTTCTATTTCCTCATTTTTCATTTACTCTTGAATTCCTTAAAAGCCAGTAGCTAAACTCACCTCTCCTCTGAAACTGATAATCTCTAAATTGCTAAATGTATCTGCTTTCTTTCAGCCCTCATCCTTCTTGACTTTTTTGTAGCTTTCAATACTGTTGATCACTTTCTCCTCTTTGATATTCTTCTTGACTTCTGTGACACTCCATCCTCCTGACTCACCTCTTATCAAGCATATGGACATGGAGGTGAGGCATGGAATATTGAGTTTGGCAAAGAAACAAGCAGGCCAGTTTGATTGGAACGTATAGTACATGAAGGGGAATACTGTGAAATAAATCTAGGGAGGTAGCTTGGACTCAAGTTGGGAAAGGAATGCCAACATAAGGAATTTACAATTCGTATTTTATTCTAAAGGCAATAAAGAGTTACTGAAGTTTCGTGAGCAGAGAAATGGTAACATCTGACCTATGCCACAGGAAGATTTTTTTGGGTTGTTTTTTGGAGCATAGATTGGGGGAAAAGAGAGACTAAAGGTAAGGAAGTCAATTGAAAAAGCTCTGAGGGCCTGAACTGAAATGGTTACCATGGAAAGTGAGGGAAGGAAACAAAGGCAAGAAACATTTTGAACACAGAATCAACAAGACTTGGCAGCTGATTGTACATGAGTGATAAAGTAAAGGGGGGACAGTCAAGGATGATGCTGAGTTTACAAAACTGCAAGAGCAGAAAGATGATAGTCCAGCAGGAACAGGGGAGGTATGATAGAGTGGATGGAGCTTTCAGAGGAAAAGATAGTGAGTTCCATTTTGGAATGTAGAATTTGAGAAAGTGAGAGTGTACAGCAGGCATGTAGTTTGCAACAGGCCTAGAGTTCAGGAGAGAGATTATGTCCAGTTATATAAATCTGAGAGCTAACAACAGAGAAATAACAATTGAGCCTATATTACCATGAAATCAGTGAGATGGTAGAGAGAGAACAGAGTCAGGGACAGAGACTTGAGGGCTACCTAAAGTTAGGAGAGTAAGAAATGAAGGATGATTCAGAACAGAAAAAAAAAAAGAACAGTGTTAAGAAACTTTAGAGAAGAGAAAATATTCAAGAGGACATAGTCATTGACAGTTTCAAAAGCTGTGGAGAGGTTAGGAAGAATGAGGTCTAAGAAAAAGCCACCACATTTATCAATTATAAGATTGTTAAGCTGTTTCAGTCAAAGGCTGTGACTGGAAACCAGATTTCCAGGAGTTCAAAAGTTAGCTGGATTTGAGGAAATAGACATAATGAATGGAGAAGGCTTTTTCTAGGAGTTTGACTCTAATATGAAGGGGAGGGATAGGTTGATAGCTTTAAGGGACAAGCATTTTCAAGGGAAGGAGTTTTTTGAGTGATTTTGGTTTGCTTTCTTTATGAAAACCTTATGCATGCTTAAAGAAATGGGGAAAGAGCCAATAGATAAGGAGAGATTAAGATTAAGATGTTGCGGAGGAGTTGATGAAAGGGAACATTTTAAGGATGGCAGGAGGGAATTAAGCATACAAATAAAAAGGACTTGATTTTGGCAGGAAATAGAACTACCTTTTCACCAGAGAGTGGGGCAGAAGAGAGAAGGTACTGTGAGAGAGAAGAAGAGAAGGGAATAAGCGTTTTCATAACACCTTTTGTACCAAGCACTGTACTAAGCACTTTACAAAAATTATCTCATCTGATCCTTACAACTCTGAAAGGTAGGTGCTGTTAATTCCCCTTTTTACAATTGAGGAAACTAAGACAGAGATTAAATGACTTGCCCAGGGTCACACAGTTGTTAGGTATCTGAGACTGAATTAGAACTCAGCTCTTCCTGACCCCAGGCATAGCCTCATCCACTGTGCCATCAGGCTGCCTTTGGAGGGATTCTAAGGGTCATGGAATTATAGATCTAGACTTGGAAGAGGCCTCAGAGGTCATCTAGTCCAGGGCTTCTTAAACTTTATCCACTTAGAACCCTTCAGCACTTTTTGAACTGGGTCACCACTCCACAGTTTAAGAAGCAATGATCTTCTAGTCCAGACCCCTCATTCTGGAAATGAGGAAACTGAGACCCAGGGAGGGTGACTTACTTATACCTCCCTATGGGCAAGTCACTGGCAGTATTTGAACTAAATTTTTCTGACCCCAGGACCCATGCTATTCCCATTGTACAGTGCTGCCTCACATTTTTTCATAGAGGAAGATAGGAAGTGGGAGTCCATATCTGATGTCTTCTTTCAGAAAATTAGGTTGAGATCATCGGCTGAAGATTGTTTGGTAAGAGGCTTTTGAAGAAAAGAGAAGGTTTAGAATGTTGGTTATGGGGAATGAGATGGTCAACCAGGGAAGAATAAAAATTTTATAATGTTGCAATGAGATTATATCTGAAATTATATCTTATAAATCTGTTGTAGATCCAGTCAGCATTGTCTTATCATTACACCCATCAGTGGAGGGCAGGGACAATTTCAATTTTGTATCATTGGTGCCTAGCACAATGCTTGTTGTGAAGTATGCATTTAATAAATGTCTGTTAATTCATTCATATATTTTCCTTTCTGCATTCCACATGAATTTACCTTCTAGCTATTCTAGCTATACACAGTGTGCCATCTCTAACTTCTGACCTTTGCAGAGATGTGTCCAATATTTGGAATGTAATTCCTCCTTGAGTCCCTATCTTTCTTCAAAGTACTTCTCAGGTGCCATCATTTACATCACACCTGATCTCTTATCTAGTTCTTGGTACTTTTCTCCCTTTTGAAATTTCTTTGCATCCACTTTGTATTTGCTTACTCGTGTATATGCTGGATTCCTCACTTATGCTCCAAGGCAGCTAGTGATACTTGGGTAGGGTGTTGATTCTGGAATCAGGAACACCTGAGTTCGGATGTGACCTCAGACACTTACTAGCTGTGTGACCCCTGAGCACTTCTCTTTAGCTCATTTTCCTCAGCTGTATAATGAGGATAATTATAGCACTTGCCTCACAGGGATGTTGTGAACATTAAATGTGGAAAATTTGCTAAAAGTGCTATACAGTGCCCAGCACATGATAGACTATACATATATGTATGTATGTGTATGTATATACACGTATATATATTCCTCCTCCTTCCCTTCCCCTAATAAATGCTGAGTTTGTTTTTATTTTAAGTGAATAACTTTTGAAGTGCTTTTGATTCTACCTCCATACCAGTTCTCATGGTTGTCCTTTATTTTCTGCTCTGGTTATAAAAATCATAGTTCAATATCTTTTACTTCATTTGTTCTAGTAATCTCCTAATTGGACTTCTTGCTTTCATGACATCCCTTCATCAATTTGTCTTCCCCATTGCTGTCCAAGTACTATTCCTAGACTATCACTCTAATCAGATGAAAATGTTCAGATACTTATTGAATGTATGAACTTCTGATTCTGGTCTTTAAGGCTCTTCACAAACTGGCTTCATTCTACCTACTACCCCTTATCTCATAGTCGGTCTTTTCACTTGTTCTACATTTCAGAGAAGTCGGATTGTTTTCCCCCTATTCTTTCCCACTCCCATCTCTTTGCCTTTACTTGCATCACCCCTTTGCCATACCTGCAAGGGACTCACACACAAATACACAAAATTTTCATTCATTAGTTTGATCCAGACCCAACTCATGTGTCACTTCCTAAATAAAGTCCTCCCTAGCTTTTCCAGCAAAAGTGATCCCTTCTGCTCTTGTTACTCATCATTCCTTTTTGGACCCTCCTTTTTACTTAATAACTTTTCTGTATAAAAATAATAATGATAATGACAACTTTTGTGTGCCTGGCACTGTGTTAAGTAATTTACAAATATTTCATTTGATCCTCATGAGAGGTAGGTACCATTATTATCCCCATTTTGATATGAGGACAATGAGGTAAAAAAAAAAGTTAAGTAACTTATCCAGGATCACAAAGCTAGGAAGTGTCTGAGCCCACATCTGAACTCAGATTTCCAATCATCAGGCCCAGCATTCTCTCTAAACTAGCTGCCATGTAGTATATCTGCATCATAGTTATCCTATCTGTCCTATCCTATATGTATTACGTATCATAGTTACTTTGAGCTCCACTCTTCGCACCCATGTCCCCAATTAAATTGTAGAATTTCTGAGATGAGAATTGGTTAGATCTATCATTGTATCCAATGCCTAGCTCAAACCTTTACCATAGTAGACCCTTAATAAATTCTGAGTCCAGTTGAATTGAACTCTGAATTCTAAAATATTGTTTAAAAACTCAGTTTAATTCATTACCTGTTTTTGTCTTGAAGTTTGGTTATTTCACTGGTCTGATCTAAGATCTGTTTCTCCAGTTTATTTGTGGAAAGGGAATGTTCCAAAAGCTGAAGTTCAAGTCGGGTTGTCTGATTCAGTACCTAGATGAAAAATAAAATGCTGAATTCTCTTGAAAATTCTAAGAAACTAACTGCCCTTTTCTTATTATTTTCCCTAGAAATGAGGAAATGTTACTTGAAAGAATACATATTTATCCATAGTTTTCTGTTTATGTTTTAATCATTCCAGTATTGAATCAATGTAATGTTTTAATGTAGTTTCTCAATAGAGCATATTAAATAATAACAGTATCTCTGCATTGTTTAAAGAAATGTTTTATTGGTTCTGTTTTACTCATGATGTTATGGCAGGTAGGTGTTGGACCTGACATCAAAAAGACTAAGTTCACCCCCGTTCTCAGACACTTTTTATGTTACCCTAGGCAAGTCATTTTACGGAAGGGAAAGTTAAAGGATTAAGCATTTATATAGCACCTAAATGTGCAACCTTGCAAAAGAGGTGCTGTCATTATCCCTATTTAACCTCTATTAGATGCCATTTCCTTATCTGTAAAATGGGAATAATAATAGCATCTGCCTCTCTGGGTTGTTGTGAAGATAAAATTAGATTATATTTATGAAGCAACCTGAAAATCTGAAAGTGATATGGACACGCTAGTTATCATTATCATTATTATTGTCATGGCAAAATATTTCTGAATTTTGTCCTGTTAGAGTTAACGGTTTTTATTTCACTGTAGAAAAAAGTGAAAATATATTCAATAAATATATCCAGTGTAAATAAACATATTTAGAATGTAGGAAAAGTTTACATTTGAATGGGATAGTGAGAGCTTCTTTTATTAAAATTAAACTTAAAGGGATGACATTCATTGCAATGTATAAAATATATAACCTGTGGTCCGCATTTCATTTAAAGTATTTCCTTATTTGTGTTTCTTTAGCCAACTTCTTTTTTTAATTAAAAAAATAAAACCCCCATCAATTAGGAAACAATAAAATTGCTATAAAAAGTAGATCTTTTTCTGCTTTGAGGGAAGTTTCAATGTCTATTCTCTGGACAATATCACTTCTCTCATTGTATTCAAATATCTCTGCAGACCTTTTAATTCATCAGTATTTGGCTGCTGCCGGCAGGAAGAATCGGTTACTCACATCCTCCCAGTTAATGGTCATTCAGGACATGATTTCACACTTAAGTGTGATCCAGAATTGTTGCCAAAGAATCCGTCCTTGAAAGAGCAGTTGTTTGGTTCATGCCTTTATGTTGTTAGCTAAACCCTTAACCTAGTCGCAGAGAGACAGTGTCGGTTTCAGGGATGGGCTTGTACTTCAAAGCAGAAAGGAATCAAGTTGATACCATAAAAACCTTATTGTGAATGAATAAAGCCATTCCAACACAATAGTTTTGCTTCTGTTATTGACACCTGGAATGTAGATTTAGTCTACTTCTAATTTGGGCCTAAACATTTTACCTTGTAGTTTTTTAAAGGGAAATAGGAAATCACATCATTTTCTTAAGAGTTTCAAATGCTATAAAATACCTATTTTGGTATAAGATCAAGAAATTGGGATTGGAATTTATTGACTTTGCCATATCTGAATGATGCATAAAGAATTTCAGATTAGTAACATCTAAACAATTTCTGTAAATATTTCTTTACAAATGTCAACTGTTGAAGAATTTTCATAATTGATCATTTTTGCACATTATTTGAGCATATAGTACACATCTTTTCCTGAGCTCCTCAGCTATTAGTGCTCTCACTCTCATACTGCTTTGTGTTTAACTAGGCAGCTTGGTATTGCAGTGGGTCTCTATTGCTAGGCCTAGAGTTAGAAAAATCTGAGTTCAAATCTAGCCTCAGCTTAGCCTCATAACTACCTATGTGACTCTGGGCAATTCACTTAACCTATCTTTGCCTCAATTTCATCATCTGTAAAATGGGAAATAATAATAGCACCTGCCCCACAAAGTTGTTGTGAAGATTAAATGAGATATTATTTCTAAAGTACCTAGCACAGTGCTTGGCACATAGTAGGTACTATATAAATGCTTATTTCTTTCCCTTCCTCTCTACCTCATGGCTCTTTCTGTCTTCTCTTCCAGTCTCTAATGAAGAGGTTATTTATGCTGCCATGTTATTTAGATGAATTGTCTTTAAATATATTACCTTAAGCTTATCCACATCAAAATAGTTTTGCCATTTCTGTGTCCCAGCATTGTTGATTTTCTTAACCAAAAGCATAGTACAGTAGTCAGATTTTAATTTGGAGGAAGAAGACCCAAGTGTGAATCCCTGTTGCTTCCTGTGTGACGTTGAACAAATGTTGACTCTATCTGGGCCTTACTTCTTTATCTGTAAAAATGAGGGGTTTGGGGTGGATGGCCTCCAGGATTCTTTCCAGCTCTTAATCTGTGATCTTAAGATAATTTACTAATATCTGTGAACCTGGAGATTTCATTATGAATTCCTTTCTTAAAGCATTTGTAAAACTAATCAAAATAAAATCAAACTCAACCCAAATTTCTGAGACCTCTCCATTGGTCCTTCTTTATGGCCCCCAAAATATTCCCCCTTTTTCTATCTTTCAACCAATTTCCTGACAATAACAAAATATACCCTGTAGATTCCATAGTATCAATTATTTAATCAGCATTTATTAAGCACCAGGCATTGTACCAAATGCTGGGAATACAGAGATACTCCTTCAAATAGCTTACATTTTGTGTCTGGATGTGGGGGGAGGAGGTGACATGTAATTTGTATAAAGCAGGATGGTGATGGGGAGTCTTTCCCAACCTCTGTGTGGTATCTTTATCAAAAAAATCATACCTGTAATTTCATGGTAAAGAGAACTCTGGATGGGAAAAAATTTTCTTTACCAAGTAAGATCAGCCTTACCCTGCAATTTACAATCTTAGTTGTGTAGGGCTCTGAAAGGTGAGGTGAATTGTCCAGTATGTGTCAGAGACAAGAGGAGAACTTGAACCAAACTTCTCCTTTTACCTTTTACCAACTCAGCCATGCTGTATTTTCAATTACTTTTTACAGCATCTAATTCATTAAATTCCACTAAATGATTGTTTATAGTCTGAAAGAATTCAAGTAGATTAGTGAACAGTGACTTTCTTCAAAATCCTAATAGTTGCTCATCCAAAGTGAACCATCAGGAGTGGTCTTTAGGCTTTTCTTAGAGACTCAAGCCTAACAAATCTTTCCCTATCTCAGAAATGAATGTTTGCCTTTTCATCCTTAAGTATACTGCCTGATTCTTGTTGACTTTCCTTCATGAAAAAAACAAAACCTTTAAAAAAAATTTAGCATGTTCATTCACTTCAAGATTATGTCCTAGATGCAAATCTTTGGTCAAATTCATTCTAGCCCGCCCATTAACAAATAGACCATAGTGATTGGCCAAGATGGAGAGAATTGCCAACTTCTGCACTTAGGTCAGATTTGAAGTTTATGGCCAATAGATTAAATAAAGCAAAAGAGAAAATCTCAAAAACTCCTGTTAGAACTGTCCTTCCTTACCTCTATTAAGTCACCACCTTGTCATCTTGAAAACATGATAATGGCATGAAGTATATTAGAGTGCAATTATTTTTGTGTATTTATGTAAGTAAATAAAAATGAGTATTATTTGGACAGCCTATTTTAAATAAGTGGTCATTAAAATTATGCAAAATAAAGATACATTTATTGTCATAGCCATGTAATCATAGTTTAGTAATTTACATATGAATCCACTTAAACTTTTTTTTCTGATTTTAGTCCAGTCAATTAATTTAAGTTAATATAATGCCATGCTGCATCATCCATGCAATGATATTTTTACAGTGACTAAGGCATTTGTGATTAGAATTCTCTTACTTACTTGGGCTTCAACATCTGTTAGTTTGCGTGTCTGCTCAGCTGTTTGATTTAATAGATTTGTTCCTATTTCAATCATAACTGCAGTCTGATTCTGAACAGCATTCTGTTGCATCTCTACCATTTCTTTCTTCATATTGTCCTGGATATAATTCTCAAGCTATAGCAGAAAAAGCATTAAGGCAGTCAGTTGGTTTTTTTTTTTTTTTCATTTCAGTCTTAGAGTTCACATGATCATAAATCTTGTTCTTAAACATTTATCATAGGATCATAGACTTACAACTAGAACACACGTCCAAGGTCAAACAATCCAACCCTCTTATTGTTCTAATGAGGAAACTGAGGCCCACAGAAGGAAAAAGACTTGATCAAGATCATATAGGTAGAAATAGCAGGGCCTTCCTAAGGGAAAAGGAACAGCAATCTAAAAGCAGAACCACTATCATTGCATTGTGTTATTACATCGTTTGTCATTACAAAGGTCTTTTGATTTACTGTAGTTTAAATTCTTGCCTTTCAAAGTCCATTTTCAGTTGTGGTGTTTTGCTATAATCATTCCAAGTCACTAAATCATAGAACTAAGTGTTTAGGGGGAATCTCAGACATCTTCTAGTCCATTCCTGACCAATACATGACTCTCTTGTCTACCATCTCTCCTAAATGGTCATCCAGCCTCTACTTTGAAATCTTCTTGGGAACTCACTACTTGTTTTTTAGAAACAAAAGGAACAGTTTATTGACCACAAGATCACTTTTTTTCCAAGCTGGAAAACAAAAAGGATCCACTGCTTTGGAAATTCATTGTGTGTTTACAGGTTTTGTGGTAACAAAAATATATTTGGTTGATTGTATTCAACTCATGGTGCCTTCTTAAATTAAAATAACCATGTATTCTTTTCATGCAACTATGTGATAACCAAAATATGTTTTGGACTTTAAAATTAAGCACAAAAAAAACAAAACCCTAGCTTCAGACTTGTGATTCACCCCAGGAGTCATCTTGCTGCCCTACAACTTTTACTACCGCTGGAATTCCCTGATTGAGGTCATTCGGTGCTGATCGGTGACAATCAACTGTTTTCTTACCAGTCCTAAACCTCTGACTGTGACTTGGCCATCTTTCTGCCATGCTTCCTGTGTGCATACTTACCCAAATTAATATTAACATTACTTCTGGAAAGGGTTTGTCAATCAACTGCCCTGTAGTTCTGTTTACCATCTCTGGGATGAAAATATCCTTCCCTGGTCATCACTCCATTTTTATGTGTTGGCTTTCCCTATTAGAATGTAAAATCTTTGATGAAAAGGACATTCTCTCAGTTAATTTTCCTCCCTCATGATACCTAACAAAGTTTGTGCCATTAGTAAATGTTTAGTAAATGCTTTTTCATTCATTCGTTCAGGTTATAGATATTCATCTACTCTTCTGAGGCATGAATTATTTAAAATTAAACTGAACTATTGAAATTGTGCTTAGTTTTTTCTGACAAATTAAAATATCAGATTTAGCATCTGATTGCTGTAATGGGTTTGAAAAAAATATGTATTTTTCTCCTTAAGCCAACTTTGGAGTTAACTAAGTTATGGTCTTAAGAGAAATAGTTTGATAATTGCCCTGAAAATGAGGTGAAAGAACAACAAATTTAAGGTGTAGAAGAAAACATGTTGCTGAGACTTTGGATCCATAGACCTAGGTTCTAGTCCCATCTCTGCTACTAACTAGCAATTGTGACCTTGACCGACCCACTCTTCCTTCTGTGGGTTTATTTGCTACTTTGTAGCCACACCACAATGAAGCCTGTTTATTCCAGCAAAGGACAGTCTAGCTTGTATTGATGATGATTTACTTAATCTTTTCTCACAATACTTCCTGCCTCTTTCCCCCATGTATTGCGTCTCTACTAGGCAGGCTCTTGTCCTAGGTTAGATCTCTGTCTGTTTCCGCTTCTTCCATTTTCATGAATGAAACAAAACAAAACAAAAACCCAGAATCAGCCCATTGAGACTTCTTTTCTCTCTAGGGAAAAGATTTAAGTCAGAGACCTCCCTGCTGAAGCTTCATTAGATACTATAGTCCTGTTGTAAATGTCCCTTTCCTCTCTATGCCAGTATTTGTTTGCTTTTAAGTGAATTCAGTTCAACAAATATTTACGAAATACCTAACAATGTGTCAAATACTGTGCTAAATTCTAGGCCTACTTTAATACTTAAATTTAATACTTAAATGTACCTGTGATTTCACTGACATGGGTACTACTTCCATCTGTTACAGCCTGCTCATGCCTTTTCATTCTATAAAAGTCATGTCCATAGATTTCCAAAGCAGAAGTTTCCTATAAAGTTGGGGTAAGGGTAGCATTCTTTTAGGTCTCTTAACATAACATAGCTACTAGTACAACTTGTGGATTGCCTATCAGTTGTCCCCTACTCTCACTATATAACTTGTTCACATCTTTTTCTGATTCACTGACAATAACTTTTACATTGCTTATCCTACTCATTTTTAAGTAACATGAAGTAAACTACTCACCTACAGTTCACTTCTTTCTTACTTTTTGGTTGACCTGCAACTTTCATTCTTTGGACATTATGATATTATGTGTTTCTTATTCAGTCTTTGTCACATTAAGAATACTGGTGTTGAAAAGATAGTCATTTGAACACCACTGTAAAATGAAACAACTTCAAAGGCCATAAGAACTCTGATCCACACAATGACCAACCACGATTTTAGAGAACTGGGAATGAATGAAGTATGGCACTCTCTTCCTGATAGGTTATAGACTCAAGTTGAAGAATGAGACATTTATTTTTTGGACATTCAATTCAATAAACATCTATTATGTGTTTACTGTGTGCCAGACACTGTGCTAAATGCTGAGGATACAAATTAGAAAAAGAAACAGTACCTGCCTTCAGGAAACTCAAAATTTAATGGAAGGCAACAGTACACAAAAGGAGGATAAAAGAAATGGGGAGGGAGAGGAGCAGGAGGTGGGGGTGAGGGACTCAGTGTGTGTGTGCGGGAGGGAGGATGATATTCCATGCAGTGTCACTGATGAAAAACAGAACATTACCTGGAAAGTTCTGAGCCCTCTATAAAGGAAACCTTTGGGAGAAATTTATTGCTCTATCCTCCAGTCAGAAGAGAGAGGCAACTGAGGGAGTTGCCAGAGTATTGAGTCTCAAAAGCTGAGCCAGTCTGTATGGTCATGTGATCTCAGGTGATCAGCTTATCCTAGGAAAGTCATGATGTTCAAAGAAGTGGAAACTAAGCAAAGCCACTAATACAAAATGGAGATTGCACATGGCTAATCAAGAATTTATTTTGATTGAACATGAATGTTTCTTAAAAGGAGTTTTTTTTTCCTTTGTGGGAGAGAAGGGGGAGGATGGAAAATAGATTTTTCATTAAGAAAAACCTACAATTACCACAAATTCTTAAGTAATGAGGTTTTCTATTAAATATGGAATGTACATGAAATGCTAATAATATACCATCTTCCAAAAAATTTAAAAAATGAGTTTATATTCTAATCCAAGTCCTGGCTTTCTAGATTTATTCATATTACTTGTTTTATTCTGCTCATTCCAGTTAGAATAGCCTAGTTGCTATTTCCTAAACTTAATGTTATGCCTCTGGCTTCTGTGACTTTTCAGAGGCTGCCTCCTGTATCCTAGCTGCTCTCTATCTTTACCACCTCCTCTTAAAATGCTTAGCTTTCCTTAAGGTTCAAATCAGGTACCACTTCTAAAGGGAAACCTCGCCTGATACCCCTATTTGTTGGTGTGCTTATTGTCCTCCAATTAGCTTATATTTTACCTTTCTCCTTTATATGTTGTATTTCTCAATATTTAATTCAATAAGTATCTACTAAATGTCTCTTGTGTCCCAGTGACGGTGCTAAGCATGAGGGATAGAAAGACAAAAAAGTGAGCAGTCCTTGTCCTCAAGGACCTTACATTCTACTGAGAAAATATAATATATTCATAGATAATTAAATATAAAGTAGATACAAGGAAAATTGCAATAAAGAAGAATACTGACAGATAGCATGGTCTGGAATTTTCAGTAACAAGGGATTCCAAAAAGTAGAATTAAATAGGGAAAGTATAGAGGTTGCGAGAGAGTAATATTGGATAGAGTACTAAGTTTAGAGTCTAGAGTCAGGAAGACTTGAGTTCAGATCCATCATCAGATACTTACTAGTTATGTGACCCTGTGCAGGTCATTTAACCTCTGCTTCAGTTTCCATAAGTGTAATATGGGAACATAATAGCACCTAATCTCACAGTGTTCTGAGAATCAAATGAGATAATAAATGTAAATTGCTTGGCATGTAATGGACACTGTTTAACAAATGTTTACTTCCTTTCTTTCTTCCTTCTTTCCTTTCTTTGGTTCCTCCTTCCAGAGCTGACATGGCTAAAAAATTCATCATCCTGCTGGAAATACAATAAACTTTGCTGGGCTTGTCCTTGAACAATAGACATGCAGTTCATCAGTGAGCCTGCGCTCAGCCTTTCCAGCTTGATAGCAACTGACAGAGCTTATACTCTTCTGGTGTAGCCTTTGAGAAACTCAAGTCATCTTCACATTTTATAATTGTGTACATAGAGTGCTAAGTAAGATACAGAGGTAAAATGCTTTCTGGGTAGTCACTGCTAAGTACCTCAGTAAAATGTAAATTTAAAGGAAGGACAGCTGTTTTTCTCCCAAGACCTAGTATAGTGCCTTTCAAATAATAAGTACTTAAAAGTTTGGTTAATTGAATGGAATTTGAATTTTATGATACAAAGTTATGAAAATCTTGTATACCTACTGATCACTCTATTTAATTAACTAAATAGGATTTTGACTTCTTTCCCACACTCTTCCCCACCCCGCAAAAAAAATCTGATACAACTATATAAAAATATTCACAATAGCAAAAAGTTGGAAACTTTTTAATCTTTTTTTATATTTCCATTGAAAGGACAATAATTGCACAGTAAATTGTAGTATATGAAATAATAGTGAGAGTCACCATGATATAATGGATAGAGAGCTGCCTTCTGATTCAGGAAGATTTATGTTCACATACCACCTCATGCATGTACTAGCTGTGTGACCCTAGGCAACTCACTTAACCTCTCTGTGCTCTGGGCACCTCCTTACAACTCTTACAACAAAGTTGTAAAGAAGGTGCCAACCTGCGTTGAGTTTCATCATCCAGAGTTTCCTTTATCAGTGACATTACAGGTCCATTCCATGTGTCTAATCTGTGAAGTAATGGAAAGTTATTACCCCGTAAATAAAAACATAAATGAGGAAAGAAATTTAGGAGCATTTATGAAGTGATGAAAAGCAAAAAAAGTGTGGATTCAAAGGAACAATATATATAGGCTTATTATGTAAATGAAGACAACATTAAACTACAACAAAACTCAGACTAAATTCCATAGAAAATGTTGAAACTTTTCAAAGTGAAGATACACAGTCTTACTTTCTTTTTTAAAAAAATATATGCAGTTCCAGGTTCAGTCATCTACATGCAGTTTTTTGTATTGTTTTGTTAAGCTATTTTCGGCTATGTTATTGGGAATGGAGAGGAGTTGTTTTGTTAAAACAAAATTTATCTTGTGGAAAACAAAAACAGAAAACCTCAACCCTCTCTGTCTTCATGCTGTCAAACTCTGCCCTGGAGTAGTTCAGAAATGCCTAGGGGCTGACTTAAAATAATGCTTACCCTGCAGATTACCAGACTCAGTAGAATGTCTTCTACACCAGAGAGTAATTAGCTACTCACAAAGCAATAGCTAATAAAAGTGTTGGACAAAAATAATTTCTTTTTCAAAAACACTGCCAGTTCCCTTCCATTGGAGACCTAACTCCAAACTGATATCAACCTATTAGTTCTGTGGGGGTTTATCAGCTTTTATCTAGATTTTATCTAGCTCTCCTCTCTCCATATTGAACACAAGGACAATACATTAAAATTTTTAAAATATTTTACTGAGATGAAAAAAATTTGTATCTATGGCATTCCTTCAATCTACCAATCTTATAATCTTGTCAGAAAAGAGAAGGAAATCAGTCTTATATGACGTGTTTTTCATGAAGTCTCACTATCTCTTAGTTATGACTACTTCTTTTCCTATTATTTACTGAATATACGTTCTAAAACTATACATTCTATAATTTTCCCAGTAATTGAATTCATAGTCACCAGGTTATAGTTTTAAATAAGTCTATAGCTAACATCTTCACTAAGTCATTGTCTAGTACTTTTTGAACTTGGTATAGTAACAGTACCCTAAAATATATGTTTTATCTGATTAGAAAATAAAGTCTGGAAATGGATAAAAACAAACGGATTTTTAAAATACTACAGTAAAGTATTTTTTGAGCAGCATAGAAAGTGTTTTATTTAAATATGAAATTCTCCCTCATTTTTTCTTCCAAACATTCTGAATTATCAAATTTGACAGGAAAAAAAAATAACTTGATTTGCCAAAACAATGGTGCCAGATTAGTCACATTACAGCATTTCTCCATCTATCTTCCTTGTTGCCAAGATTATTATCATTAGTTTTACTGCAAAAAAAAGTAATCTTATAATTGGCGAGAGAAAGAAAAACATGAACAGTTATTTAAGTGAAATTTATCTTCAACTTTGAATGTTTAATATTTCTCTCACCAACTTATGTTGCTGAGTGACAGTTCCTATCTAAACAAATTTTAACTTTCTCATTTGTTTCTATTAATGTTTTTTCTGTGTGATTGACAAATTAATAAACCCTCTGAGATTTCCTTTAGAAACATCTTCTCTATCATGTAAAATTAGAAACAAGATATCTCAAATTCAAATTGAGTGTTTATAGAAACTAAAGCACTTCCTCTGATAAAAACATTTATTCAGTAGACAATACTCATTTGCTCAAGATAAACTGTTTGCTACATGTATCATAATAAACACAACATTATCTAAATGTATTATACATTCTTCTTATTGTATGTATTATGTTTGTTCCTGCAATAAAAAATACTGATTTCAAGCTCTCTCCCCTTGACTTCCATTTTAATTCCAGAGATTTATTTATGTTCCTAATATGTGAGTCAATTAACAGGTATATATAAACACCCTTTGTAAATTGAGGTCTCAGCTACATGCTGTGGAAAATACAAAATAAATATAATAAATTGTTCCTTCTCTCAAATAATTTATAGTCTAATTGAAAATGCCTAATTCATCATCTGAAGTCACAGAAATTTTAATGATGATACTTAGAGATTCAAATGAAAGGAAAAGGTTATAAGATCTCTCTTCTACTGGTTCCAATTTTTAACCAGTTACAGAAAAAAACCTGCTAAACTACATGGAAAGATATATAGATATACTAATTGACCACTGACTTCTTCTGTGACCATCAATTTTTTTTTTATTCCTCCATGCCTCAATAAATGAGAATTCCTATTCCTAAGAGCACTTCAAAAGAAAGATGCTTTGTGCCATTGTCACTTTCATGGTTCCTCTTACAGCTAAAATGACATGGTAAAGTGAAGAGGGAAAACCTTGTGATATTTCCTTGATAATAGTAGGACCTTACATTTAGAGACACAGTTTTTCCTTTGTGGGCTACCATGGCCATCAACATCAGTGACAGACCTTTCAGAAAAAGATTCTTTGAAAGCTTCCTAAGAGAGCTGAAGCACTCTTCCACTTGGTCTGATAGGAAACCCATTCAGGTAGGTGACTAGGAGAAAGAAAAATAATATACAGAAAAAAGATCACAAAACTATATGAATGACTATGGCAAATACAAAGCAGTATATTTTTTCCTCTCTCAGCTTTTCTGAATTCTTAGAGTAGTAGTGATTGTCACTGTACCTGAAACTTTCCCCAGCAGTAGCATTAATGGAATGAACCACCTTGGTAGAGGGCAGCCTTTGACTCCCAAGACCTGGCTGTGCCATGTGCCCATTTACCAGGGATTCATAGGACTAGGACTTTGGACAGTTGTGAAATTGATGCAGCTTTGTATGAAGGAATTCTTCTTAAAAATCCCTACCGTCATCCTCAGCTCCTCACTTTCTCCTCACCCCATATACCCAATAAGTTGCCAAATCTTGCCGTTTTTACCTCCACAATATCTCTGTCATTTAGCCCATTCGTTCTTTAATTCTTGCCTACATTATTTCAGCAGCCTCCTAACTGGTCTCCCTACCTCAAGCTTCTCCACACCCCAGGCCATGCCAAGGTGATTTTCCTTAAGCATAGATCTGACAATATAAATCCTTTAAGAAACAGACTTCTAGTAGTGTCTGCCATCGAGTATAAACTCCTCTGTTTAAAGTACTACACAATCGAGCCTCAGGCTATCTTTCCAGGCTCACTAGAAGTTACCACCCCTCTCCTACCCTCTGGAATCCAAACCAACTATCCTCTTTTCCATACATACTCCATCGTACATCTCAGTATCTTCTGGTGGGTTGTCCAGATTGCCTCTAATGCACTCCCTCTTCACCTCCGCTTCAGAGAACTACTCTTTTCTTTTTAAATGAAGCTCAAGTAGCACTTTCTAAAGCCTTTCCTGAGCACCTCAGTTATAACTGCTCTCACTTACAAACTGCCTTGTGTTTAACTAGGCAACCAGGTGACACATGGATAAAGCTGCGGACCAGGAGTCAGAAAGGCACAAAGTCAAGTCCAGCCTTAGACACTGATCAGCTGTGTGGCCCTAAGTAACGTCCTTAGCAAGTTTCCTCATCTGTATCTCCCACAGTTGTTATGACCAAAATGACAATAATTGTAAACTGCTTAGTACAGGACCCAACGCACAGTAAACTGTACCTAAATGTTAGCAATAATTATTTATAACTCACTTCGCATACCTTAAATCATTATACAAATGTTATTATTAATTTCTATGTATTCGCTTCATACTTATACTGTGCATAGTTATGTATGTTTTGTCTCTCTCACTCGAATGTAAGCTTCGTGTAATCACGATTATTACATTCAATATATATATATGGATCATCAGCTTCTAAAGTACCTGGCACACAGCCTGTACTTAAATAAATAAATACTTGCTGATTGATTGTGAAATATTCAATTTGTATTCTCCAGTAGGAAGACCTCACTTCCTCTCAAGGTATCCTATTCCACTTCTGGACAAGCTGTAACAGGAAAGTTGACCTTACATCTAACCTAAAAATTCATTTCTAAAACTACCATCTATCAGTTCTCATTCTGTGCTCTGAGGTCATACTGAGAATGTCTAAGGAACATAGAAAAGCATAATCTATTATATTTACATGGTTATGAAGGCCATTTTTTACTCTCAAGAACCCTGCTCATTTCAAAGGGACCTGTTCAATGGTTAAAGGGGAAATAACTAAATCCAAATAATTTGCCTTCCACTACTGACACTGATAGTTAAGGGCCCTTTAAAGAGGGAAATTCTTGTTGTTACAGGACTGCCAGAGTTCACTGTGCTACAGTTAAACTATGGGAGCTATATTACTGCCTGATTCTTCCCACTCATTCCCCCTCCCCTGCTTTTTAACTAGTAAAATGTCTGAGAGGAAACCCTGGATGGGTTGGGAATATGGAATTTAATGAATGCCTGCAGGATCTGAGTTTACATAATCTTTGTGGCAGGCATCCAAACCTATATAGAGTTTACTAACACTAGAGGACTATTATTAATGGAGGGTAGGGAAGGTTGAGGAGACTTCATGGACAATATGACATTTATAAAGAGTTTTAAAGGATAGAAAGGAAATTACTTTTATAGATGGAAGTAGATAAGTGGTTCAGGGTTTTAGAATGGACTATACAGAGAGGAAATATTGTTTGGTGAATGAACAACATAGATTAAGCTTCTAGGTACCATATCATGAGAAGAAACAGGTACACACAGGGAATTTTGCCTTCATGTGACAGTGGTATTTTCTAGGACAGAATGGACAATGAGTGCTCCTCTTGGGAAGGGGGGAAGGAGTTGATATATAAGATGCAAAGTTCATAGAAAGAGCTCCTAACTATGGAAAGTTAGGAACCTCTGCTATATATTAAGAAGAAAGTGATCTGATATAAAGCAAACACTGAGATGTGTTATTTAGATCACATATAGGCAGCTAGGTGGTGCAGTGGATAGAACATCAGGCCTGGAGCTAGGAAGACCTCGGTTCAAATTTGGCCTCAAACACTCACTTATTAGCTGGGTGACCCTGGGCAAGTCATATAATCCTGTTTGCCTTCTTTTCCTCATCTCCACAATGAACTGGAGAAGAAATGGCAAACCACTCAAACATACTGATCTTTGCCAAGAAAAACCTAAACAAGATCATGAAGAGTTAGACCCAGCTGAAACTACTGAACAACAAATGTATTGAAAATAATATTGTGTAAAATTATCATGTAAAGTGTTTGGTTTTTTAAACTAAAGTTGGACATTTGTGGTGAGAGGCTGGAATGGACTGCCATGCATGGTCCAAGGTATGCAGAGAAGGGTCCTAAGAGCTGGGGCAGCAGCTAGCACAATTAACAATTCACAGACCTACATTTAAATATAGGGAAAATGGGAAATGAGCCAGTAAGAACTAACTTCAAATTCCATACTTGACCCATGTCTCTTACCCTGAGCTCCAGTTAAAGTGATTACAAACCACACTCAGGTTTTATATAAGCCAGAATTGGAGAAGGGACATAATGGGGATGGTAGGAGGAGGTAGATAGAGAGTAGGTACAGACTTTATATGTGGGCCAGTATTTACCAATACATCTCTTCCTTGAGCTCAGAAATTTAGATGTCCAAGGAACCTTAGAATTTATATAACAATAAAACTCCTTGAACTAAAGACGAAGACATTGATCCTCAGAGAAGTTTAATAACTTGTTCAAGGTCAAACATCTAATTAGATCAAGAATTAGAAGCCAGATCTCTCAAGCAATGCCCTTTATAATCATATAGGCTGACTCAAGATGCTTATAAAAATATGTTAACTACATGCATAAAAACTGAACATTAGTTTTACTTTCTTTTTTGTGTTTAGTGATCTCACATCTTCAATATGATTTTGAGGCAAGGGAAAGAAAGGATGAAGGTATTGATAAATATTAAGTAGATCCACTTGTTCCCACATACCTATAGGGTCATCTTAAGCTTAAACATCCAGATACTAAAGACTAACTATATTCCATTCCTTTAAGCTCTAAGTACTGTGTTTGTAAACATATGCAAAAACATTAGACACAGTTTTATAGAAAGGATACTGGGAAAAAACCTACCAAGTAGATTATTTGCTAAATAGACTGTTGAGGGAGATGGAGGGCAGAGGATAAAACTTACAGAAAAATTACAAGATTTCTGTCTGGAAGATATTCTCAAACTGGTTTGTTACCCTTGATACTGAGGGCAGGAAGTCTCTGTTGTTTCTCAAAAAAAAAGGAAAGAAAGAAAGAAAACCCTTGAGAATGCAGAAGGGAATGCCTGAGAAAGCTAGAAAATTAGGCTTTTCCGTGCCCTACTGAGCACTACTGTACCAGAACAGATTTTTAGCCAAGGTTTTCTGTTTCTTTATCTCCTCTTTCTGTTAGCACAAAGGTGGAGATAATTCTAACGGATAGTCATTGGAATAAATTATAATACTCAAAGCACATCACCCTTCAGGGTTAATTTTAATGAAAACAGTGATAAACAACATATTTTTGTCTTTTGTATATAAAGCTAAGTGCTAGCAACCATCAGGAGGACATAGTTTTTAAAATTGTTTTTCCAGTAGTGGCATTAAATTTGCACCAAATTACTCATTCTTCCCCCTCCTTGTACCCCATTCTGACCCTGGACATTGGGTTTCAAGCTACACTCCCAGAGTACAGATGAGCTCGTGCCAAGTTTAGTGGCCCCAATAAAGAGAAAACTCTTATGGCTGTATCCCTATGTTCACACTATTACTAAATTTGAGGATTGGAGGAAATTCAGTGGCCATCTACTCCTACCTATAGGCAAAAGAATCCCCACTGTAACATTTAATAGCCTTCCAGTAGAACCCAAATTGCTAGTGATATTTACTAAATTCTAGGGAAAACATTTTGACAAGAATAGCATTAATTCAGCCTTCTAAAGAAAACTGGAGTAATGATACTTTGTCTGACATTAATTTTATGTGAGTTTAAGTTCATCTATTTGCCCCACTATACTTAAGGGAAGTTTACCTTCTTTTGTATTAGGTCAGCTGTGATTTGACCTAGATGGAGTTCAGTTCCCACTCTCTCAAGTATTCAAAACTGCAAGCTTTTCATATTTCTTCGGGTTGTTTACAAAATTCAATCCTCTAATGTGTACAGACTTTAAGGAATTAATTCTTTGAGAGCAAGGACTGTTTTTTAGCTTTCCTTTTTGTCTTTGTATGCCAGACACCTAGATAGTGTTTTACATATACAGTGGGTAAATAATAAGTGCTGGTTGAGTTGTCCTAGGGAACCGAATTCTCATGTGCATCTCATGTAGATGCCAAAAGTTTCCTACTGTTTTATAAAATGTATTTGAAATACAAATTGTTTTTAGGAGAATACATTTATGTTCATGAATTGAAAACCTATTATTTATGTAGGCACATTTTAAACAGTTTTGAAAAAAGTTCATTTGAGATGTGGAAGCAAGTGGTCATTTTTTTAAACTTACAAGTTCAGTAAAAATAACTATCCTTATACTAGTTAGATTCTTCTGCTGTACTGCTGCAAAATCAGTATATTCAAGAGTCAGACAAAACTCTTACAAGTATTTGTTCTTAACCTTGTTTTATACCTGAGACCAAATTTTTTTATGTTTGGTAAAGCTTATAGATCCCTTCTCAGAATCATATTTTTAAATGCATAAAAAATACTAAACTTACAAAAGAAAGTAATGATATTGAAACCTAGTCTTCAAATTAAAAAAAAAAGAAACTTCTTTATGAACCATAGGTTAAGAACTTCCATTATATAAGCTTATGTCCCCGTAGGAAGTCCCCTTCAGTGGGACATGTTTTCATTTATTTTCCAAGTGGTATTGTTGGATTTCTGACCTCACTCTAAAATTCTACTCTGCTGCCTTCTCATGCTATAGAGATGTTCCAGGGTTCCTGAAGGTCAGTGTAGGCAATGCAAGCAGTTGTCAGTCACACCAAGCTAGAAATACTACGTGTACAGTTAAATGGCAGCCCATATATCTGTTGCCAAAGTACAGGCCATGCTAAGTTCAGAAAGGTTCATTACTAGGTTGATGACTTTTTTTGTCCAAATGAATGAATGATAGTCAACTAAATCTAATTCATCATTCTACCAAAGCTACTCTTTCCAAAGTTGCCAGTGACCTCTTAATTGTTATACCTGAAGGCCTTTTCTCATCCCTCATGGCATGACATGGAAACCAAAGGAGATGTGATAGCATGGTTGAGAAACAGCAAAAAATCCACTTTGGCTGGACTGTGTAGCTTGTTAAGGAAAGTGATATGAAGTCAGACTGGAAAGCCAGATGCCAGCCTGGGAAGTTCGTATTTTCTCCCAAAAGCAATAGAGAGATACTGAAAGATTTGTGTTTGCTTGTTTTTGTTTTGGCTTCATGGAGACGGGGGAGAGAACTTTGTCACATGTCTTTAAAATCAATTTATCAGTTCTGTGGAGAGCAGAGGAGACCAATTAGGAGACTATTTCAATAGTCCAAGTAAGAGGTGATAAGGTCCGGAGCTAGGGCTGATACTGTGTGAATGAAGAACAGGGGACAGATGTGAGACACTGTGGAGGCAGGTTTGGCAAGAACTAAAAACTATTAAATATGACAGATAAGGGAGAAGGAATGATTTCAGAATTGCCAACCTGGATGACTAAAAGGATGGTGGAACCATTAACATGAAATGGGGAAGTTTGGAGAAGAACTTGGTTTCAGGTGAAATTATGAGTTCTCTTTTGGGCACGTTAAGTTGAAATACTTATGAGATTATATTTGGCAGGCAATTGGTAAAAATGTGGAACTAGTGAAAAATTATGACTACATGTAGAGAGTTTGGAGGCATCTGCATAGAGATGACAACTGAATTCCTGATTGTTGAAAAGCTTACCAAAGAGAAAACAGAGAAGAGAACCCTTATCTTGAGGTATTTCTTGCATAAAAGTTCAGTTTAAGAGAATGGATAATCCATTTAAAAGCCCACAGGTTTCTAGTACATTTTTGAGAACTTGGTTCAGAAGTCTCACATCTGACACTTACAACTTGAGTATCATTAGATAAGTTGCTTAACCCATATGGGTGGGGAAGGGATTGAAATAAACAGCCTCGAAGTCTCATTTAGCTCCCGATCTATGAGTCTATGTTTCTAAGATTAAGTCAAAGTCTTCTTTAATAAAAGCATGGATACTATAGAGTATAAGACATTGTATAGTTTGCTATAAAAAGGGTTTTCATTTTATATTACTTAACTACAAGGATTATTAAATTGTAGAAACTTTTCAGAAATAGTTGAAATGTCATGTTTTATGTCTGACTATGTGGTACCTAATTGCAAATGCTAAATACCACTCCCTTGGTGAATGTTTCTCACTAGTTCTTTTCCCTCAAGAGAGTTACTATTTTGGTTGATAAATGTTGGTATTTTTTTCTCCATGGAGACTGATATGGTTTGTTAATGTGCTTTGTTAACTAAAAATTTTCTGTAATGTAATAGATTACAGTTAAAATGAGATGTGAATCTGTCCCCTAAGTTAATGTAATGTGGCTGACCATTTTGACTGTTGTCTCCAACTTCCATCCTTGGCTATCTAAAATCATGCCTAAAGAAATTGCTTTGCAGAAGTCAATTGAAGTGGTTATGTGCGGATAGACGAGGAGTGAATCATTCCAGCTGCCTGAAGGGGGTTAAAAGTATTAAGTTAGGTAAATTAGTAATCTAACATTCTGAAACACTGTTCTTTCCGGATCAAGAACAAATGGCATTTGCTCTTGGAAGGCAAAGAAAGGATTTATGAAGTTCCCATTAGTCTAAAAATAGATATTATATAAATAAATGCCTATCATGAATTACATTTGCTGTAGTTCAGAAGCATCAAATCAAAGAGGACAGTGAGCTCTGCTATTAACAGTTGGAATGTCTGTTGTTCATTGAAATGGATATTTAAAATCCTCTAACAGAAGTAAATTGAATGGGCATATATACAGAGTTATATCTTGATTTATACTAATGCAAAAATGTCTGACTTTTGAGAAACGACTTCCATTGCAAAATTTAGGTCATGAATGCCTCCTATGTCAGAACTGTTGTAGTAAAGGAACTTCACCAAGCAAGTTCAGCCCCCTAGATGAGGATGTTAAATATGACAACACCTTAGAATAATAGGAACATAATAAAATGTAGTTATCCTGATTTCAAGAATCCTGATTTCAACTACTTTGTATATATGTGCGGAGGATCCATAATGTGTTTATATATAGAGTATTTTTTGGTTTGTTCTCTGAAGCTGCTATTTCTTCTACTTCATGAGGCCTATTCCTTTTAAGTATCATGTTCATAAAATCTATTTTCACTAAATTGCTAAGTTAGAAAGGCGTAGTACGGTGTGTGAATGCTTCATTAGGGAATATGGTAGAGTATTTTTCTCATGACTTTTAAAACAGTTAAAAATCCACATTCCCAGCAAGTGCACTGAATGGCATTTTATTTCCTCTTAACTACAAACTTTTATTAGTTTATTACAATACTGATCCCATCTTTCCTAAAATCAGAAACAACTCAAAGTACTATGTATGATGCTTTATTGTATCTGTTATATATCCTGTCATTGATATATTTTTGAATATAGTGAAAAGAATAGGGAGCAAACCACATTTTTACAAGTATGTTTTCACTAACTAAATGTAACTCATAGATCTGATTTGGGGCTTATATCCTTGAACCCTCACTTTTTTGACTATAGTAATTTCACATCTATTACCATGTACAAAATTCCTGAATTTGCCTGAATATTGTGGAAATTGAGAAAGTGGAACTTCACAGTACGCCTCCAACATGCTTGTGGTAAAAGCCATTGGGACTTGGCTAACTTTCCCACAATCCATTTCAGCTCCTGGCAGTTTGCATTTTCTTCTGCTCTCTCTAATGATACTTCCTTGCATGTCTGTCTTTTTCAAAGAGTGCTAGTGGAAAATTCCTGTCCCTTTTCACTTCACTGTCACAAGTTATAAAAAGCATGTCATTCAAAATTGGTGGTTTTTTTCCTTTCCTACAAGTAGACTTGTATTTTGCTCACTATTGGAATGATTTCAGGGGACTTTTTTTTTTTAATGTAAGTGTGATCACTTTGACCAACAATGCAATGAGATATTTTTAAAATATATTCTCAGATTGACCTAGTTGGATGAATAAGGAATATCAAATATGAAAAAACATTATGTTACTACAGTACTTCATCTTTAGTGGTTTAAGTACTTCCAGAGATTTAGCATTAAGTCCTGCAGGCTAGTTTATCAGTGGTGTTGTTGGTAAGATCTTAGGACTGCCAAAAAGTTCTATAATTTTCATTATTTTCAGTCTTAAAGTGGTATATTTAATCTCTTTAAAATGTATGACTTAGAAAATTTACTAAGTCTCCCTTGGGACCCTAGGAACCTTAGAATTTTGGCTACTCTTTGGGATTAAAATTGTCTCTCAAGCTTTACCTTAGAGCTTTTGCAGTAAAGCAGAAGCTATGTGGTAATGAAACTTTTTTTTAAATGTCCCTTGACTTCCTTCTTCTAGTACGTTTTAGGAATTGCATTTTAACTTTTATACTGTAGTGATACATGACTCCTTTTTCCCCAGGACTGACCCTCATCCGCTCTTCCCCAAAGCAGTTCCAATAAGTTTAACTTGTATATTTTAGGTCAGTCTTATGTCTTCTATTGCTGCCTCTTGGGGTTGAAAGGTGTGGGTCAAGGGTTCTTTATCCTAAATATGGTAGCAAGAGAACCATGAAAAGTAATCTCACAATCAACCCCACATAACATGGAGGTTGGATCCAAACCCCGTGTATATAGAGACAGTACTTTGAACATAGTAGATGCTTAAGAAACATTTATTGAATTAAATATAACCAAATTACACAAGGATTTCTGAATGTTCTGATAGGATTTAAGATAAATTGATTGTGTAAATGGAACATCATGGTGAATGAATGAATGAATAAAAAACCCATCCTTCTTCTGTTTAACCTAACTGTAAAGGAAATTCCTTAATGATTTTCATCATTTTTTAAAGATTCAGTATTACTATTAGTGAAAGGATATGCTCTGCCTTTTACTAACAGACCCCATACAGTTATTTGGGGTTGGGTTACAAGGACTGTGCTCAAAATTAAAATAGAATAATAATATGTTATTTAAATTCTAATTTGCAAATATTATCAGAAGATTCTCTTTTTTCATAATTGTTTTAGATACAAATAAAGGGGAAGTTAGTATCTTTGAGTTTTTCCCTGTCAAATTTTAAGAGTATTCTTTAAAAATATTTTTTAAGGCAAAAGTATCTAAAACTGTAAAGTAAAACAGGATCATTGTTATGAAGCTACTGGTATCTCACTCTTCATGACTCCATTTGGGGGTTTTCTTGGCAAAGATACTAGAGTGATTTCCCATTTCCTTCTCCAGCACATATTACAGCTAAGAAACTTAAAACAAATGGGGTTAAGTGACTTGTTCAGGGTCACACAGCTGATAAGTGTCTGAGGCCAGGTTTGAACTCAGGAACATGAGTCTCTATCCACTGCCACATCTAGGTGCTACAGTCATTTGTTTTATTTAACAGATGAGGAAACTGAGGCCCAGAGAAGTTAAATGACTTGTCTAAGAATACACAGGTTTTAAGTGACAAAGTCAGGATTTGAACCTCGGTTTTCTTACTCTAAGTCCAAGATTCTTCTTTTCCAGTCCATGTTGCTTCTTACATGTATGCTTCTTATACTTGTCTGACCTTGGACAAGTCCTTTCTCCATTATGGATCTCACTTTCCTTATCTTTAGAATGAAGATTTTGGAATAGATAATCTCTAAGGACTCATCTGAACCTAAAACTATAAAAATTGTCCACAAATAGCCAATGGCTCACCATGTAATAAAACATCATTTCCCTGGAGGTCAGACTTCTGGCAATCCAAACCTTCCGAAAATACAGCCTCTAATAAAGAAATAAAAAAGGCCTCCAAGTCCCCAAATAGTTGTCACAGTGCCATTGAACTAAAGCCATATGTTGAACTCTTTATGTCTCCAGTCAGTCATACTCTTATTTAACACAAAATTCTTAACAATCTTATTTCGTGGTTTCTCAGCAAACTTCCTGCTTACAGCCAAACTACTTCATTTCTGGGGCTCAGTTTCCTTACAATTAAAATGAGTTGCTTAGACTAAATGATCCCTAAATTCTCTTTGAGCTTTAAAATGCTATTCTGTGATAGTAGGAGAAGGAAAGCGGTACTAGGATAAACTGTGAAGAACAGACACTGTTCCCTGGTTATGTGAAAGTTCATTGCCTCTCCTAAAAAAGGAACAGACTTAAAGTATAGTATAGTATGGTACAATACAACAATTGTGTATTATAATGATCCTGTAACATCAAAAAGCATTAAATTATGTTTAGTATATTCTAAGAAAATCTAGGCATGCAGAATATGTTTTAGAAAAATTCTGTTAAAACCATTAAAAAGAAGTTGGGGTAAATTTGGGGTACTTACATAGCTAAACTCTATTTATATGGAAAACTCAATTATGTGGTACCATGAAGTAGCAGGCAAAAGCAGCGTTGAAAGACTGAAAAGGGCACTGGGCCGGTGGTCAAAGAATTCCTCTTCAATGAGTGTTTACACAGTCTCCTGTTTCTTTAGTCATCCCTTGTGCCTTTTTAAATGTATCGTTGTTAACCACAGGTTTCAACCTTAGGAAGACCATACCATGTTTGATAATGACTTGGGAAGAAATTTAGGCAAGCAGGTCCCAAAAGCCTCCTTAGGGAACCCTTGTGAGCTTACACTTGAAACCTCTTTAGAGCACTTTTGATAGAGAATAGAAGTCATTAGATAGCAGATTAGTCTTGGATCCCAGCCAACAGTAGTTGGCTTTAAAAATACCGAAAGCACTTTGTTATGGGACAGTTTCATTACCTAAATGACAGTCCCACTGCAAGAACCCTAAGGCTACTATGTCAATTTTCAGTATAATGGCCTATTGAAGAGTATTAATTTCCAGAGAACAACAGAAGTTGATGAGTGTCTTCAACTGAATAAAAAACAAATTGTATACCAGCAATCTGTTTGGATCCCCTCTTCCCATTTCATCAATATGTTCATCCATTACTGACTAAAAGGCATCTTTAGTTCATTTCCCACCACCTCAAATTGCTTATTCAGAAGTTTTCAATAGCTTCTGAAAAGGGCTTAGTTCACTTGCTGCCCCCAAACCAGCCTAGTCACCATCTTGCCATTAAAAATACATTAGCTCCATCTGATAACAGAAAATAATAAATGAAAATTGATACTTAACCAAATTTTATGGAAGCTATAATGGATCTTTCTCCCCCTCTCTAATATGTTTTCTGGGAATGGATTACAACAAAAATCCTTCCCTCTCTTAATGTTTCTCCTCTACCTCCATACATACATGTGTTTACCAATATATGTAAATACACACCATATATGGGCAAACCCTTATGTGAACGTTTCTACGAGGATACTTAACTACCAATCTGAAGTTATTTTAATGTATCCTTCTTAGAAAGAAGAGAATGAACTGAAGTACATTTCCAGTCTCAAAATTTCATGGCTTAGTGTTCCTGTGAGTTGAAATGCAATGCCTACTGAATTCTGTTTACTCCTTGCTATAATTCACTGAATCTTTTCACTTTTCTTCTTGTCAGCCTATCTATTTGATGGTGGATTCCTCTTCCCAGAAGCCAAAGTTGAAATATTTGATTTGAAAAGATTTGACCGGTTCTCAATATTTCACTCATAATATAGGCAGACAACTAAGACAATATTTGTCTTCTTTCTAATTTCATTATTTTCCTACCCTCATTGATAGTGGTTCTGTTTTCAGATATGGTGTATAATGCCAGATAAGCTGGTGTTCAAGAGAGCTATGAATTCCAAGGGTGATACTTTAATAAAAACGTTTTGATCCACACTGAAGATAGAGAATCAAAAATTTACAGAATTTGAAAGGACCTCAGAAGGTATAACAAGAATAGGGGGTTATATAGGGAACTCTGCCATGAAGAAAATTCCTTTACCAAAGCAAGTCAGCACCTTCTCTGAAACCTGCAGTCTCAGAGTTGCCTGGAACAATGAGAGGTTAGGTGATTCCATGGGTCACAGATATACACTAGTGTCCATTAGACCCAGACCTCTGTACTATTGCACAGTATTGTCTGTTCCATGTTAAATGTCGCTTCTTTTGAAGTAAGGGAAGAGAAGGGAACAAGCATTTATTGAGTACCTACTATGCACCAGGCCTGCATTCAACTTTACAAATTTTATCTCATTTTATCAATGCAATGAGCATTGTTCAGTCTTTCAAGAAAAGGGAAATCTTTTTAAAAAAGAAATTGAGTCCTTGCTTTATCGCCATGTATGTGCCCTAGATAATCACTTTTCTTTGAGAGTTTTGAATAAATGATGTTATGTAAAGTGATCCATTAAGAATTGCTACTTATGGTATTGTAACTTTAAGTATTTCTTAGTATTTTGAGCCAAACTGGTTAAAATTTTAAAGCTGAAACTTGGAAATATGCTATGCTTGTTAAAGAGAAATTTGTTTTGTTGGATTTTTTTCTTTTTGTATTTCCCCTATGATTAAAAAAAAGTCCAAGTTTCCTTCTTCATCTTAGGTGGTATCTCTGCCTCCGATGTATCCCCTCTTCAATCCATTTTCAAGCCACTGTTCAAGAAATCTTCCTAAATGCATCATTACCCCCATTGAAATGTTAGCTTCTTAAGAGCAGTACCTGTCCCGTGTATATCTTTGTATTCCTGTCACCTAACATGGAACCTTAACCACAGGAAATATTTTTAGGCATTAAGAGTATCATCAGTTAATCACAAGTCTCACAGAATCCTGGTATTACAGAAGAAAATATGTATGGGTCAGATTCAGCTGTTTGATATTATCTCATTCCATGAAAAAAATCCTGCCTTCTGATCTGAACCATGAGGAATTAAATTTATGAAAAAGATGTGCTTCCCCTCCCCCAGGCTCCACACCTCACCCCCTACTGCAGAATAAAGTAGCTTTGATTGGCTTATTTGTAATGTAATGATTCCAACTCTTCACCTTATAGAAATATCATTAAAGCAAACAGTCCTTTCAGGAATTCCTGTCATTACATTTGAAATAAGTAAAAGTCTGACTAATAAGTTTTCTTTCTAGGAAACTTAAGAATCAGCTTCCTTAGCAGTTACATCCAGAACAACAATAAACATAACAGCTTCATTACTAAATGTCCCTATGCCTATTTTATGTGTTACTTTAGGTTTTAATAGTTTTATACGATGAAGGCTACGTTAGAGTTTTGTCGGTTTTTCAGTGTTTTGCTCAACAGAGTCCCTTAGTAAAAACCACACTATTCAGGTTTTTTCCCCTCTTACATAGTCTGTATTAACATATTTTGTTAATTATCTAAAAAGACATGAACTGGAATATATGAAGTCCCAAGATCATACCTCAGTTTAGCATCAAAGCAATCTTTAAACTTATCAAGCAATCAGGAGGCTGGGCTACTGAAATTCTCTATGCCCAAATCCAAGACACCCCCTCAAAAAACACACTTTTAGAAAGTCTTGGGGGAGAAAGGATGACTATCAGTAATTCTAGATACATCCTTGCACCATTTTACAATAAAAGCTAGTTATCTCATGCACCAACCTGCATCAATTCTTTCTGGCTACTCTCAAACTGATTTAGTGCTTGTGTCTAAAGTAAGACAGAATCATTGCAGGGCAACAGTGCTTAAAACAGCAACAGAAATTAAATTTCTGAAGGACATTGTTCCACAGTGGCATATTTTAGAGTAATTGGATGTAGGCAAAATGTGAGCATTTAACAGATTAGTTTAGTAATGCATTATTTTTGGAGGTAAAATCTGGATTTTGTAACGTGAAGGGCCCTTGAACGAATCCATGTCTGAGTTATATGTTATATTGAGCAGAAAGCACTTGGGATACACTTGATTTATTATCCTCTTCACTGGTAAAAGGAAAGCATTTTTTGTGTAATTTAGGGACATACAGAAATATATGTTCTTTGAAAGATTAAATGACCAATTTGAGTAGTAGTTGCTATTTTGTAAGATAATTTTGTATATTTGTTACCACCAGTTAATTCAAACTATAGTATTTGGCATTATAAGAGATAGTGAAGGTTTTAAAATGATACAACACAGAGTTTGGATCTAGGCTGGTTCACAGTCTCCCTCTCCACCCTATCTCTTGCAAAAAGACCCCATGACTTCACTATCTCTGTTGATGTCCTTTCTTTATATTACACATGACTACCAGCTTCCTTTAGACTCCTATTACTTTTCACGTGGATTGTTGGAATAACCTGCCAATCACTAATCTCTATCCACTTGAATCTGTACCAATGATAATAATAATAATGCATTACTATAGCACCTTAAAGTTCACATATTACTTTATCCACAGTTACTTTATAAGTAGGTCATAGAAGTATTAGCCTGCATTGTACAGATTGGAAAACTGAGGAAAACAAGCAATGTGTCTCATTTGAAGCCAGACAGCTAGTAGGCCTTGGAATCAGTATTCAAACTTTACTCCTGACTTAAGTCTAGCACTCTTTGCTCTATGTACTACATACTACCCCCAGGTTAATGAGGATAGAGTGGCATGAGGAGAGATGTGGTAGGGATACCAATCAGCAGACTGTTGCAATAGTCCAGGCATGAGGTAAAAATGCATCCCCAAACCAGTGTGATAGCAGCATCAAAAGAGAGAAGGGGTTGTAAGTAAGAGATATTTAGAAGGTGACCACAGGCTCTTCACTCTCTCTCAACCCCCATGTGCAATCTGTTGCTATACAATCTACCAGAGAAGACAGGATATAATGGGATCACTTGTGCATTCAGAAGGGTTTGCTTTGGCAAGGAGAAAGGCCACCTATTCACGTAAGGTGGAGGTCAAGTCAGAGATAGTGGCTGGTGGCAACCGGGAGATGTGAGCTGGAGATAAGGGGAAAAGAGGAAGCTCTCAGCAAATATTCTTAATATTTTAATTGAAGTATTAGGTAAAGTTCTTAGCTGACAGGGTAAGGAGAGAGGAAACTGGGAACTTTGAAGAGGCATGAAAATCTGCTCTGTTGAGGAAGCTAGTGAGTCCTTTAGGTACTGATAAAAAGATTGCCTTGCTACAGTAAGGGCACAGATGGGATTATGTAACAGATTTACAGTGGCTTCAGTCAGCGTAGTTTCATGATTTTCTACAGCTTTGTCCAGCAGCACATGAGTAGGAACAAAGGAAGTAAATGACGGGGGCAGTAATCCAGGGCCAAGACTTGGTAAGGCAAGATCAGTGTTAGAATCAGAAGGTAAGAGATTCAGAAGAGGACCAAGTTCAGTTGGCTCACTAAAAGGTCAAATTAGGAAAGAGAGGAGAATGTAATGGCCTGGGAAATAACTAAGGATTCTAGGGACTAGAGGTAGCAGTAAAGATGACGAGCCGGATTTTGGGGTTGCAACATAGAGAGAGAGGTGGAATAACAACAGATTGTTAACAGGGGAATTTCAGGCTTGATAAACATGGAAGTAGAGTATTTGTGGATGATGGCAGGATCAAAGGTATGATCATCTGTGTGTGTAGCTGAGGTGGTGGAGAAGCATATAACCAGAAATGAACACGTTGAGGAGCTAAGAGGTAAGGGTATTGGAGGGAGCACCATTATGGATGTTTCAGTCCCTTTGGTGAGGACAGCAATTGAGGAGGAGAAAAGGCTGAGCTAAGCACCAAGCTCATTGAAGAAATAGTATCAGTAGGTCAGTAGACAACAGCCATTATGTTGGCTGGGTGACAAATATTATGAGTGTAGCTCAAAGGAGGAGAGGTTACATAGTGATGAAGATAAAGGGAAAGCATGAAAATGGTAATGGGGATAAGGAGTAATAATAACAACGATGAAGATGGTGATAGCAGCTAACATTGATATAGTGCTTACCATGTGCCAGACATTGGGTAAAGCACTTCACAATTATTATCTCATTTGATCCTTCTAAGAACTCTGGGAGGTAGGTGCTATTATTATTCCCCTTTTACAGATGAGGAAACTGAGGTAAATAGGTTAAATGACTTGCCCAGGGTCACCTCATTTTTAAGTATCTGAGATCATATTTGAACTCAGATCTTTCCTACTCCAGGTCAACACTAAATGCCAACTCCTGGGGCAGTTGGTGGTGCAGTGGATAGAGCAGCAGTGCAGGAGTCAGGAGGACCTGAGTTCAAATCTCACCTCAGACACTTGACACTCACTAGCTGTGTGACCTTGGGCAGGTCACTTAACCTCAATTGCCTCATCCTGGGTCATCTCCAGTCATCCTGATGAATATCTGGTCACTGGATTCAGATAGCTCTGGAAGAGAAGTGAGGCTGGTGATCTGCACAGCCCTTCCTCACTCAAAAAAAAGTCAAGTGCAAGTCATGTCACCATTTCTCTGATGGCATGTTCTTCTTTGGCAATGAAGGATGAACATACAAATGCTGACTCCTGAATCAGTGAGTCTGGGCAGTACGTGAAAGGGCAAACAATACTGGAAAAGGATGATTAGGGAGACTGTCATCAGGAGGGACTTAAGGCTTTGAGAGCCAGAAAACAAAAGGAATAGGAAAGAAAAATATTTAAGATGAAAGAAAATTTGTTACCTAGGGAGTGGGCATTCCAGAAAGCACAGTGGAAAGAATGGGTAGTGCTTACAGGGAATGGGAATAAGAGGGTTTATTGGAAATGACAGTAGGACTTGGAGAATGAGGTTTGAATCAGTCTTTTCAGCCTGCCCATTCAAATACTAATCAACTCCATAAATCCTGGGTTTGTTTCGTGTTTTTCTTTATATTCCCCAGTGACTATCACAGAGCCTGGTACAAAACAGGTACTTAACAAATGGTTGTTGAATTGAATTAAATTAAATTACATATCATTTTGGAACATAAAGCGCAGCAGTTTTATATATACTGGGTACTTTTACCAAGAATTACAGAAAATCATTGGCTAAGTTCACATGAGGTGACTAGTTTCTATTTTACACAAGGAATTTCCCCTTCTCTGATTTGACATAACGTTTCAATGAACTGAATAATGTATTTGCAACAGTCTAGCATGGTAACCCTGGTCAGTCACTTGAGTAACAGTATATACAGATACTGACTGTAAGTAATATCCATCTATTTGACACAGCACAGTTGTGTGGACAGTCTGATAACCAGATATCTTACAAAAATATTGCTCCCCTTCCCCAGTGGCAGTGCCTACCTTGTAGGAGAGCTGAAGAGAACTGCTTAGTTGGACAGTAGTAGTTTTTTTCCTTTCATGACTTTTTCTAAATTATCTTTGTCAAAAAGTTCAACTTGGAAAACTGGCACTTGGACTCCTTGTATAAATAAATCATTTACTTCTCTAACTTTGTAAAACATTATAATATAAACTAATAATGGAATTTTGTTCTTTCCAAAGTGTTGTTTTGTGTCAAAAAAAATTGTAAAACTTCTTTTGACTGTATTAAAAAAATCCAGTAAACTTACAGTGCTACCAATTTTATAATGTATAAAGGATCTACAATATTTTGAGAATTATCAGAATTGAATGCGTAAGCTTTTGAGCATACCTGTCCTCACCGAGAAAAGTTATTAGCGTAAGCTGATTATTAGTATTATTTAAGCATATCAACAAAGGCTGTGAGTTTAACAAGATTTTCAGATGTAACATGCACAGCTACAAAAAGAGTTTGATTATGGAGCAAAGTAATTACTGTGGGGGTTTGTATTAGGTCCTCAGTTAACTGGAAACAGCTATAAAGTTAATTAGTTGAAGCAATTACCATGCAATCATAAGATCATAGATTTAGTGTAGTGTTGTATACTCTCTAAGGGTAGAGACTATTGCACTTTTGTCTTTGTATGTCCAGTGTGTAGCACAGTGTGCAACTCATAATGGACATTCAATAAATGCTCATGAATTGCTTTATTGGAAGGGACTTTAGAGACCATCTAGTCCAATCCTTTCATTTTATAGATCAGTAAACTGAGGCCCAGGGAGGTGAGGTGACTTGCCCCTGGTCACCAGATAGAAAGCACAGGAGTGGTCTTTGAATCTAAGTCCGTTGACTCCAAATCCAGGGCACTTTCACCTGTACCATACTGAATAATTACATTGAAGAGATAGTATGGCTTCTGTATGCAAGTTAGCTGATGTGTTTGAAAACTTATGTGTATCTGTGATGAGGAGGAAAGGAAATTTCATGGGTAAATATATAATTAAAGTGAAGTGACCTGCTCCAAATTTTCACATGCTTTCAATCAGGTAGAGATAAAACATACTCTATGTTTATGTGAGATAGTAAAGAGTCATTTTGACCCTGAAAAGTTATTGGAATTCTGATCCACAAAGATTTCTTGTTACTGTTTCTCATTACATTATATCATTTCTTACATCATTTTTTCTCATCTTAAACATTAACATATTACTGCAGTTATCTTTAATTATACCAAGATGCAGAATTCTGAGAACAAAACAATGGGAAGCAAGCTAGACTAGATTTTTCAATCAAGGGATGGGAAACAGGGTTCACTGAATCTGAATTCCATTTGCTTAGGCTTTCAAGTGGTCCTTTGAAACGAAGAATTTACTCTTAAGTCAATTTCCAGGAAAGAGTTGTCACTCTCTGTGTGGGTTACATGGATTTTCATAGATGCTTTCTGCCAAACACGTATAAAATTTATCCAGTTTGTCTTTACAATTCTGAATCCATTTTACACATTTTTTCATAGTCTAGATAGTCCAAATTGCTTGAAACTAATGACTTCAGCATCATCTTCATGAAGGAAGGACAGAAAATGTCATTATTTAGAGATTTGGTTTAAAGTCTACCCAATGGCCATTGTGTACTTGGTCATCAAATCAATCTTAAACATTTTAATTTTTCTGTTTTTAGCTTGATTAAAAACATTAATTTTGAGTTTTTTATTTCAATATGCAATAAAGCCATTGATGTCTAATTCAGATCACTGATAATAGAAATCAAACCAATCATAATAGAAAGAAACCACAATTTGAAAATAATCAAAGGAGAGTATCTTCACTGTTCAGGTCTTACCCTGGGAATACCCTGAAATTGAGAAAGAGGGGGTATTGCACTTTGGTTTAGCATTTGCTGCAATGGCTGTCATCAAAGCTTGTTTCTCCATTCTGCCTCACTTAAATCCAATTTATGCATGAATCAAAAGGCATCACCCATGTCATTTTACCATTATTCCCTATCTTGAAGGCCTGTGGCAACAAGCAAGTGATGAAACAGTATGTGCAGGTATACTGGGAACTATAGTCACAACCCTGAACACAGGTGGCCCAGGACCATGGATCATCTTCTCAATGGAAGCAGCATTGGGATTCAGCAGCCTTTTAAGGACCACACTGCTCATCTCCTGGCATGAAGAAAGAGGGGCTAGAAAAGGTGACCGAAAATTTTTCTGATTTACCCAATCCTGTCCTGCTTACCATAGCAAGCAGGGAGCCCACCATGTGGTTGAAACACACACAAGAAATTGTATAAAAACTTCTGCAAAGATGATTCCACTCACCATCAGTACGTGGAATGTGTACATGCTTGTGGACAACATGAAATCCAGTAGACCTGAAAGACGAACAGCTCTTGTTGTGAGAGAACTCAGCAGGTATCACTTCCAAATAGCAGCTTGAGTGAAACAAGGCTGGCAAATGAAGGCCAGCTTACCAAAGGTGGAACTGGATACAAGTTTTTGTGGAGCAGCTGCAGTTAAGGGGAATATAGGTTTTGAAGTCAAAACTATCTAGTCAACAAGCTTGTATGCCTACCAAAAGGAGAGAATGACAGTCTCATAACAATGCAGTTGCTACTTTCAGGAAAGGACCAAGCTACCATTATCAATGCATAGGTTCCTACCAAGAAAAACCTTGATGAGGTCAAAGACAGATTTTATGAAGACCTCAAAAGAGGACAAGCTTATAATTCTGAATGGCTTTAATGCAAGAGTAGGCAACAGACTACCAGACATGGTAGGGAGTCTTTGGGAAAAATATAGTTGGAAATAGTAACAGCAGTGAAGATTTGTGCATCTCATGACCTCCTCATCACCAACACTGTCTTCCATTTACCTAAACTCAATACAATTTTGTGGATGTACCCTCGCAGCAAACATTGATATTTAACAGACTATATCATTGCAAAGAGAACAGATGATATACAAAGATACGAGAGTGACGAAGGCAATGTATGGCACAGAGTGCCGAACTGATCATAAACTTATGCTCTCCAAGCTATATTAGCATTCAACAAAAGAAGTGGCCCCAAGGCAAGATGACTACCAGAAGACTTAAGGTCAACAGATTAAACCATTTCTCTGAGTGTGAACCGTTTGTTTCTAATTTAGAGGGAAAGCTGAGCCAACAGAGGGTTGGCAACAGTGGAGCAGAAGAGCATTGGGCAGCTCTCAGAAATCTGGTGTGCAGCACTGCATTTACTCCTCTGGTTCAGAACACTCATCAGTGTCAACACTGGATTGATAAAAATGATGGAAAAATTCAAAAGCTGCTAAATTAAAAACTCCTCTACAGGGTTTACCAGCAGGATAGTTCATTGGCCTCTAAGAAGACAACATTTAATTCTATCAAAATAAAGTGCAATATTGTGCAATGATCAAGTATGAATGACTTAGCTCTTCTAAGCAATCCAATGATCCAAGGTGGTTCCAAAAGGCTCATGATGGAAAATGCAGTCCACATCCAGAGAAAGAACTGGAGTCTCAATGAAGATCGAAGCATACTATTTTTACTTTCTTTATGTTTGTATGTTTTTTTCTTATAGTCTGTTTCTTTCACATGACTAACATGGAAATGTCATATTTGATCATATATGATTGTACATATATAACCTATATTAAATTACTTACCATTTGGAGGAAGAGAGGGAGAGAGGTAGAAAAAATCATAACAAAAATTATCAAATGAAGTTGGAAAAAATATTATTAACATTGTTTTTACATGCAATTGAGAAAAAAATTAAAATGTTCTTTAAAAAAAAAAGTAAAGCACAAGCAAAGCTTAGATGCAAGATTCTTCGCTCAGTAAGAAGGAAGATGTAGTTGAGTTTTATGCTGATAGTAACAATCCATAGCACTTTTATGATGCCCTGAGGGATATTTATGGGCCAAAGGTCTATGCATCTTAAGTACTTAATGCTGATAAAGCCACATTCATGAGTGATAAGGATGTGGTCCCGGAGAGATGGGCTGAACACTTTCATAGTATTCTCAGCAGACTACCATCAATCAATGCTGAAGTCACTGACCTTTTACCTCAGGGTGAAGTCGATTCCTCTCTAACCCAATTTCCAACTGAAGAAGAGGCTGTGAAGCCTCTTCTCCTCTGGCAAATCACCTGGTACTGATTCTATTCTAGCTCAGATATACAAGTCAGGAAGTCTACTGCTTATACAAAAGTTAACTGAAATTTTCTGGGTTGTATGGCAAGAGTAGGTTATGCTCCAGGAGTTCAAGGATGCCTCCATTGTCCATCTCTATAAAAGAAAGGGGAATAGGTGATCCTATGACATTCTTAGAGGAGTCTCTTGCTTAGTCATTGCTGGCAAGATTCTTGTCAGAGTCCTCTTTAACAGGCTGATCCTTCACCTGAAAGATGATCATCTACTGGAAAACCAGTGTGGTTTCAGAAAGATCCAGGGAATGGTTGATATAGTGTTTCCTGCCTGACAACTCCAGGAGAAATACCAGGAACAGAACAGAGGTCTGTCTATGATCAAGGCCTTTGATACAGTCAGTCATGAAAGCTTATGGAAAATTATATCAAAAATTTGTTTGTCTGCAATTCATCAGTATTGGACATCAATTACATGACAGCATGCTTGCCCGAGTTTTGAATAATGAAGTATTTTCTCAATCTTTCCCAGTCCCCAGTGGAGTACAGCAAGGCTGTATGCTTGCTCCCAAGCTTTTTAGCATGATATTTTCAAATTTGTCAGACACCTTGAGTGAGGATGTACATAGCATCAAGGTCAGCTATCGCACTGATGGTAAATTATTTAACTTGAAAAGGCTATAAGCCAAGACTAGAATGGAAGGAGAGTTGGTGCATGATATTTTGTCATTGCTATTTATAGATGATTGGGCACTCAGTGCAACCTCTGAAGCTGAGATGCAACAGAAATGGACCAATTTTCTGCTGCTTGTGCTAGTTTTGACCTAGTAATTGATACCAAGAAAACATACATTCTCACTAGCCAGCACCATGCCATCCATGTGTGGAACCATCAGTTATAACAAATGGAGAAATTTTGAATTATGTGGCTAAGTTCACTTAACTTGGCATTATACTTTCAAGGGATGTCCACATTGATAATGAGATTGATGCACATACCAACAGAGCTAGCACAGTGTTTAGAAGGCTCTGAAGGATTGCGAGGGAGAGAAGACCTACCAGACTGAAGGTCTGCGGAGCCATCGTGCTGACCTCATATGCCTATGAAAACTGGACAGTATGCAGTGCTATGCCAGGAAACTGAATCACTTCCATTTGAATTATCTTAGGAATCTTAGGAATATCTGAAGATCATCTGGCAAGATAAGGTAGCAGAAACTGGTCCTTTTTTGAGTGAAACTATTAAGTATTCAAACTCGACTACAGAGAGCATAGTTCTGATGGGCTGGCCATATTTTTCAAATGCCAGATATACATTTGCCTAAATGTATACTTGTTTTATAGAGAACTCACATAAGAAAAGCACTCACATGGTGGTCACAATTAGTGACAGAAGGACACTTTCAAGTTCTCTCTGAAGACCATTGGAATCGATTGCATGACACGAAAAACTCTGGCAAAGGACTGCCCAGGATATGTCCCTGTATCAAAGAAGTCTCTGTGTTGTATGAGCGAAGCAGAATTGCAACAGCTCAAAAGAAACATGAGACATACAAATTTAGAGACATCTCCACTCCAAATATTTACATGGACTATTTGTGTCCAACATGTCGCAAAGCACTCTGAGCTCATATTGGTCTGATCCACCATAGTGGGACATACTGTATCCTGATTCCAACACAGTGGTGCCATTTTGGTCCTCTTTAAAATGAAGAACAACCACCCACCACCACCACAAAGAAGACAGTCCTAATTTTTTTAAAAAAGATAGAATAATCACAAAATGCTAATTATATTATGTTACTCATAAAATCTGTGTGTCCATGGTGTATTTATTTTGGAGATAAAATAATTTATGCAAAATTATTTTAAGAATTAAATGCTTTTCAAAAGTCTTATGGTTGGTTGTTGTCCTTCGTCTTCGAAGAGGACTAAAATGACATCCCCATTGTAAAGTGAAATTTCAGCGTGTCCGACTGTGGCTGATCAGACCAATAGGAGCTTGGAATGCTCTAGCCCAGGTTGGGCACAGATAGTCTGTGTGAATATTTGGGGTGGATATCCCAAATTTGCGCATCCTGCTTTTACTTTGTGCTGTTTCAATTCTGCTTTGCTCAAATGTATTTCATTCATTAATTCACCAAATAAATATTTATTGAGCCATCTTTTATTTTCAAGGCACTGTATTATCTCCAATTATATTACAACCTAAGAATAACTTAGGAAAAACATACTTATGTTTTTTCTCAATAAAAAGAGTATGATGAATTACAGAATTTGGGAGTTTAAATGTACCTCAGTGGACATCTAGCTCACCCCACACACAAAAGGAATTCCCACTGTAAATACCGAACGACCCTCTGCTTGAAAACCCAAGGATATAGAGCCCAGCAGCTCTCAAATAAGCTCATTCTGTTTTGGGGCATCTCAAATTGTTATGCAGTTTTTCCTTACATCAGACCTAAATGTGTCTGTTTGAAAATTCCATCCATTACTCCTCATTCTACCCTCTGGAACCAAAAAGAAGGCTAATCCTCCACAAAATAACCTTTCAAATCCTGGAAACAGCAATTAACTTCCTCCTGAGTCTTTTCTTCTCTGTGCTAAACACCCACATGTCTTTCATCCAGTTTTCATATGAGTTGAATTCAAGGCCCTTCATCATCCAAGTTCCCCTCCGCTGGAAACTCTCCAGTCTGTCAATGTCATTTAAAATTTGTAGCTCCAAAAACTTAACATAATACTCTAGAGATGACAAGAGCAAAGTACCAAGGGATATCACCTTCCTGTTCCTGGAAGTTACCTTCTAGGCATATTGTCTAGAAAGATTTGGCCTCTTTCATAGGGATACCAATTAAATTGCTTTAATGTAGCTTAAGTTAAATTTTCTTAAAAATAGGTCATTTTGAAAAGTCTACATTTTAGAAGAAAAGAGTTGACATTTAAGGGAAGGCAAATACTAATTATGCAAAATGGCTACCTTCTGATGTCTAATATATTTTCAAATCAAATGAAGCAGGTTTGGGTTATTCAAATTATACAATAGAAATTATCTCTGTTTATGCATATTTGTGAGCCATGAGTATACATTTTTCCATTACTCTAACCGTTAGAGTTTCATGAAATGTTTACACTAAAACTAGAATTGGTGAATAAATATCACAGTATTTTACATTAATTCTTTTACACCTAGGCATTCATTGCAGCAGATTGTCATTGCCTATCATCCATATTAATTCCATGAGATTTCTGTCATAATATCTAAACTGACATCATAAATGTACTTACGTGTTATGTTCACTTCGACTGATAAAATTCCTGTGTAATAGTGGCTAATTTAATAAGCATCAAGGAATGAGCTATCACAAATCAATGAATTTCCCAGATAACTAAAATGTTGTATTAAGCACTTCAAACCTTTAATTTTGTTGTAACCACTTCCAATGGAATAAACAGTAGTCTTGTCTTTCACAAAATATAGCAAAAATAATTAGAAGAACTAATAACTTAGTCAAGAAAAACCTACTCTAGGAGATTACCTGGAGCTGAGTTTTGAAGAAAACTAGAAATTCTGAGGGATAGGGACAGGGAAGCAGTCCATTGTAGTCATGGTGGACAACTCATGCAAAAAGCACAGGCACGGGACATTGAAAGTTGTATACTATCTATCAAGAAAGGCCAGGTATATAGATTATGTGAAAGCAAATAACATACAATTAGCCAGAAACAGAAACCAAAGCCAATTAGTGAAAAAAAGATTTTTAAACAATATTCAGGTGAGAGTCTAAAGAGTTAGGGTTATGCGTAAAGTGTATGAGCTTTGGTGGATGCATGCAGCAATATCCTTTACATTGTACAAAACAGTGCTTAGAATTCTTTCTCACTTCTCAGCTGTGTCCCGGATCGCTGAAGTTGTTAAATGTGTATCTTCCAATTCAACAACATTCATTCAAGCAAACTATTTAAATTGCAGATTAGTGAGGTGTTACTCTTTCTGAAAACACTGATAAACCTGGCATTCATTAATTTGGCTGTATTTAGAAGGTAGGAGAATTCATAGAATTATGATGATACTAATTATTATGTTTGACATGTATGTAATCTATTATTGAGTTGGAAATGTCTCATGTTATTGGTGCCTATTGTCATTTATCTGGTCTAAGAGAGAAAAATAGTGACAAGCATACATGCAGCAGTCCCTCTTTAAGTAGAATAGAAGTAGAAAAACGTAGAAAAACAAAAGGTTTAAGTCTGACACTTTGAAATCAGTCAACCATACAACATCCATTGGGTCATCAATTTTAAGCCAACCCAGTAGGAAGAGCATGCATCTTGAAATAGATAAGCCCATGAGTAGAATCAGTTTGTCGGTTCTAGTAATGGGGAAAAAATATTTGTATATAGTCCTTAAAACTGATGAACTTGTTCCCTCAGTTGGGTAGGAGCAATAAGATTAGAACATGAAATATCATCCAAATTCTAGCTTGTTTTTCCAAATGTTAAGAAAATACAGCTTATCATGTTCATTAGATGATATACAATGTGTAAAATATACTGTGTAAAGTTCATTGAATTTATGAACATTTCATACATAGATATGTTTGTTTTCCTCTCTCTTGTACTCTCCCCTCCTTCGTTCTCTAGCACCCCTCTCTCCCATGTAACCAGAGCTGACCTGTGTCAGTAGCACCGCCTGGTGGATGGGAGAGGGAAACTCCGATCTGATTTTATCTTCCTTATCAGGGAATTTGTGTATCAACTATGCCCTCTTTTTCTTCCCTATTTAATGAATTCTACCTCAGGTAATCTTGTTTCTCATATGTATGCACAATCGTTTAGTCTCATTATTCTTTTCATTCCCTTTTCCAACTTTTCTACAGTCATCTCACTAGAAGCAAGCAACCCCTACCCACCTGCACTCCATTTATGAGCCTAGAAATAATTTAATCACAAAGAAAACAAGTTTAAGATCAGCACTAATGGTATTTCTGTGTCAAGAGGTAAATAAAGCTATAATCTTTTAAATGAAACTAGGAACTAAGAACCAGTGCTGCCAGTCTCTAAAGTATCTAAAAGTTGAAACATCCACAAAAGTCACGTTCTACCTCTCAAAAAATAGCTTTCCTTCAAGTACTGGTATTTAAGCTAATATTTGTTGTAGTTCAGTCATTTCAGTCACATCCAACTCTTCACGACCCCATTTAGGGTTTTCTTAGCAAAAATACTCTAGTGATTTATCATTTCCTTCTCCAGTTCATTTTACAGATGAGGAAACTGAGGCAAACAGGGTTAATTGACTTATCCAGGGCCATACAGCGAGCAAGTGTCTAAGGCCAGATTTGAAGTCTGGAAGATGACTCTTCCTAACTCCAGGCCTAGCATTCTGTCTACTGGACCACCTCGTTGCCCCAAGCTGATATTTATAGACAATCCAAAAATATAAGTGATTCTTCAAACCCTCTACAACTAGTACAGCAGAAGTACAAGTAAATTGCACAGAACAAAAAGGCATTTTGTATTTTCTTTGTTTTATGAGTTGCCATGGTCAAAAAACTTATCATTTGGTGTCTAACCTTGTGTTGAGTCTCTATATTTAGAAGGTACCAAAAGGGCAGGAATATTATTTGAAATATTTCTTTGGTAGAAAAAGGGAAATATTGTTTCCTATTTGAGTTTTTTCATAGAATCATAAATCTAGAGCAGAAAGGAGCTTCAGAGGTCATCGAGTCCAGTTGTTTCATTTTGTAGGTCAGAAAACGGAGACCTAGTGAAGTGAGATAACTTGGCCCAGATCATGCAGATAGTCAGCGTCAGCACAGGTATTTGAATCCAAGTCCTCTGGCTAGAGCCAATGTTCTTTCTGCCTATTTGCTTTAATTATTACTATTGAAACATACTAGTTTCCATTTTTAATGTACATCTTTCATCCATGTTACAAGTCAACCAGGCGTTATGGAAGTAGTCTAAGAATCCACCATTGAAATATCTCTGGGAAAACAATATTTTTTCTATGTGAGTGAGCCAACACACAAATTCTTGGAACATAACCCTTTCGCGATTGTGGACAATGGATTTAAATGTGAAGATTATATGGGATATGAAGTGTTTGTCGTAAATGTAAAAGGGAATCATGTGAACTATGCACATATGCCTATTTCCTAGCTCAGGTTCATGGCAATTATCCTTTATGGTAGAGTGGAGCAGCTCAAGGCAAAGAAATACTGTTTAATCCCATAATCCCCCCAACACACAAACATGAAGTATTTGGCAGCCCAGAGAGGTAAGTGTTCTGTGTGAAAAGCGCAAATTAAGAAGACATAGTACTTGCTCTTATGGGAACTTAAAACTGCAACTTCTGATAACTAAAAAAGGCTAGATTTTAATCATGTTCTTCTTACCTAGAAAAAATGACATACCTCTAACTCAAAGGCTTCTCAAATTTATAATGACTTTAATTGGTTTATGTGAATGCAGAAAACTTCTTTTGAATATTTATTGAGTATAACTAATTTCATGCTTCAGAGTACAACCTGTGGAATACCAGAAAGAATTCCCTAGCTACATGTACAGCAATGAGTTGTTGGCTCTGTGTATTAGGGTATTTTTTCTTTTCTTTCTTTTTTTTTTTTTTAAAGTGAACCACTAGGTATTAACCAAAGCCAATGGCAGAAACCTAAACCAAACAGACCAACACAGCTTGGCTAGGAATATCTGAAAGAAAACCAAGCTTTGTTTTTCTGGATATATGACTAAGCATTGGTTTCCAACTGTATTTGTTAAAAAATAAAGTTCATATATGAGCCAAAGTTTTCTACAAAACACAGGGAAAAAAGATTTATCTCTCAGCTCCCTAAATTCAACTCTCCTCTTTTAAAACTATGTTTTCCTTCTAAATTGTTGGATTTTTTTTTAACAATATAGTTACTATGGTCAGAGTATGTCCATTGGTGGTAAATAGCATTGTAAATAAAAGTTATACACAATATATTGAGTGCCCATTACTTCATTAAGAAAGCTATTTTGTTAATGCAACTTTATATAATCCATATTCTCTTCTTTTGGGATGGAAAATAATTATATTTAAGTAACCACAATAAAAAATTCAGATTTTTAATTAATTTGCAGACAATATTGTTTGTTTTTTTTTTTTTAATCTATTTTAAAAGGTAGTCATCCGGGCAAATTTTTGTAGCATGAGAAACATCCTACAGTCTTAAATAATGGCTTTGCTCTTCTATATTTTGTGCTTGTTTCACATTCCCTCCCACCCCCAATTAAAGAGGATACAAAGTATTAACAGTGTTTATTAACACAATTTCTATCACTCAAACATCTGTCAGGTTTCAGAAAAGTGTCTTTGTGAAGTAGTTTAAATAATAGGAGAAACTGTTTATAGAGTAAAAGAATTAGGAAGAGAGCTTATCATTATCTTTTCTTAAAATTTTAATAGATTTCTGCATGATATTTTGTGCTCTGTTACCTTTTTTTTCCCATTGTTTTTTCACTAAGCAGATACAAAATGTTTCTCTCATGTCACTCAGTTCATGTACCTTACACATACCTCAGTGCTCATTCAGAGAATGACATTTCCTTTGGTTGATTTATTAAGAAGATAGTTTAGGGATTGTTTTGTAATATGCAAAAGTTTCCTTGAACTAAATTCAGTAACAGATGCTTCCCACTTAGGGGCTTGAAATGATATTCTGTCACCTTGGAAAAATTGGATTTCAGATTGAGGATCTGGTTGACTTTCTGATACTGTTTAGAACTTTTTTTTTGGAGGACTGAGGCAGAGTGTATGGAAGGGATGGATTTCTGAAAGAAAAGTAAATGTAAGGAACCCTGTCCCCCTCTCCTGCAGCTGTGAAAACCTCTCAAAAGAAATTTCAGTGTTTTATAAGACCATGTGGTCATGGGGCTCATCTGGCACTCCATTCGATTTATTTTTTCATTTTTAAGCAAAGTAATTTCTATTATCACAGGTGCCATAACCCAGAGAACGAACACAGCTAGGAAAAGTCCCACATACTCACACATTGCGTGGTTTTTTATTTGTTCTCTTGCTTCTGTTTGCCAGCCAAGTGTAAATAACAATAGCAGTGAGTTTTGCAGGTGCACTTTCTAGGTCTATTAGATAGGGTTTACAGAGCAGGTGTTAAGCAGATGAAAAGTCAATATTAAGTCACTCTAGGTGATATTTTAGCTGGATGTCTAAAGGCTACATTCTGGAGCACTATTGTATTTTTGTTCAAATATTTGATAATTATATTCATGAGTAAAGAAGTATTTTCACTGGTTGCCCCATAAAACTCTGATTTCTGGAACCTGTAAAATAGGATTGAAGTTAAGCAACTCCTGGACTAGGGTTGCTTAACTTTTTCCTTCATTAAACATTCTCAGACTTGTAGGAAAACTGGAAGTTTGGCTGAGAAAGAATGATTAGATTTAGAGTTACCTGAAGGTGGCCTTAATTGTAACAAATACAATTAAACTATGTTGTATTTGTAAAACATTCTTTTATGTCCCCTGACTGTTTATTTAGGAAATGACTTACTAGCTGGATAGAAGGGAGTGTTTACTGCTCTATTTCTTTCATCCCTCACCGAGGTTCTGTTAGTATTGGCCTTTAACCATGTCACAGTTAAAATGAGTAGATTATTAAGTGTGAACATAACAATGGAAAGAAGGAAATAGGAAGTTAGTGTCAGGTAGATATTTAGGACTTTCAAATATGTGAGCTTGTATTGCTGAATATATTCCAGATTTAGCTGAGCTATTTGTACATACAGAAGTGTAAAAGGTTTTAAAGATAAGTAAGAATAAACCTTTAGCAGAAAACATACACAGCTGATGTGGGTCTTTTCACAGATATTATCATCATTGTGGGAGTTTTTTTTTTAAAAAAATTGAGTAAGCTACTATTGCCATCATTTCTTGGAAGTTTTTAACTAGTTAAACACTTTTTGAACCAAGAACTGGTTCAATTGAGGAATAATGGTGAGGGGGGTTCATTCATGTATTGATGGGCTCCTACCTTCAGTGCCATTCGGTGGTTTCCCTTATTTTAAGTGGATTCACAGCAGTGGATAAAAAGCCAGGCAGAGATCTGTTATGAGATTAAGATGTGATAGCTGCTAATAGACAGCTGAAAAGGAAATTAAGTATTTCTACTCTAGCTGGAGAAAATATTTCATAATATTTTCCTGGGTGAAATTTTGGTAGAGAATTGACAGTTACCTTGGTTATTTGTATAATTATAAATTATATGTCTTTCCAAACTGTGACATTATTTCCACCACACATGTATAATTATTATTTTATTAAGAGTACTATATTAAATACATCATTTTTTCCTTTTTCTCAGTAAAAAGAATCTTTAGAAGGTTTTGGTTTTCTTATCCATGAGATAAAATTTGCATAAGGAAATAGATGCTTCTTGAAGAACAACTTAGCTTCTAGAATACCTGTTTTATCATACATTTCTTTCAAAGTTTGTGGCACAGTGAAAAAGTAAGAATAAGAATAAAAATAGTGAGTAAAAAGCAGCAGATCTTGGCACAGCATAAATTCATCTCTCTAAAACTAACATCAATCACATGTGGACCTATTTGAAAGCAGTTCACTGGGTTCTAAGAGGAATACTGAATCCTTCAGAAAGAACACTTCACAAAAACTGAGTGCAAACGGTTTACAAGTGACAGAGCCATTGACTAAAAACCCCAAGTTTCTGAAAAACATAAGGTCTATTTAAGTTAATTTCCTCTCGTTTTCCAAAAAGCTATAATTGGTTTCAGTAAATAAATTCAGGAAATTGGTAAAGCACTTACTCCAGAAGGTAACGCTGCCACCATCCGCTATTTATCAGTAATTGTCGTGATTAGCACGTTTTCCCTTGTCCTGGCGTTGTTTGCTGCTTACCACTTCCCTCGCATGCCGGCAGCCAGTTATGTTAGTAATTGTTCTTGCTAGGTTTAAATTGCTTGTACAAACAAAACAGCCTAGTTGTTTTGCAGAGAAGTATACTTACCCTCCCTCCTGCTTAACTCCATGCCACAGATACGCACACGCACACACACACACACACACAGCCCTTTAATACTGACTCTCCACCTTGGAGGTAAATCTGCTCATTTTTCACTGTGGTATCCTTTTCATGCAAGTCTAGATGAGATTATGCATTGAGATACAGAAAATAAGTGGTAGTTTAAAGTACTGTCTTTGGTGAAGCTTGTTTTGTTTTTTAGAGCAAAAAGTGAAAACAGAACCTTGGTTTTTCATGCAGCCATATGAACTGGCATTTTCTTACCTTCATGAGCCACTGAGTGTTATTTTCCATGATGTTTTCAAGTACTTGCAGTCTCTGCACAGAGTCATCATAATCCAATGGGGCATCCCTCTGCACTGCATTAGACACATAGGAGCTAGAAGGAGAGCGGCAATTATCCATCTCCGGCAATAGGAAGGTATAACTGCAGGATCCGTGCTGAACCTGATACTGCTTCTTCCCTATGGTGTCCAGGCTTTTCCGAAAGTTGTTGTAGGCTGACGCCAAGACAAGATCATAGCTCAAAGTAAAGAAAACAATCAGCCACATACTTTCGTTCAGGGAGAATGCAGCCAACTTAGCAAAAACTTCAGTGCACTTAGGAGTCCAGATCATTCATTTGTCCTCTGAAATGCTGTGCTATGCTGTCATGTGTAAAGTACACTCTTGACAGTCGATGGGTTCCTGCCCCCACCCACCTTTTCTACTAGCAAATGTGATTTCAAAGCAAAACAAAACAAAATGCTGCTTTCTTTCCAGTCGTCCAGTAAACGGTGAGATGCCAGCAGAAAGAACAGTCCTACTCCAATTGTGTGTTCTGGCTTAACTTTACAAGTAAGCTTTGGTGTTTCTTCTGTTTCTCTTTGGAGCAAATTCTACAGTGTTGGTATCTGAATCAATCACTTACTTTCCTTTCCTTATATGATAAGTTGATAAGAGCAGCCAGACATGTGTAGCTTAACTGCTCCTCCCTCTTGGCTTCTCCGTTATCTTCCTGTAGGGGGGTCACTCACAAGGCAACAGGAAAATCAGAGCTTACTGCTGTCCAGCCAATACAGTATGAGAGAGAAAACCTCTGGGAAAAATTGATCAATTACAGGACCCCTGGGTATTTTATAAGCACCACCCTAACAAAGTATTTCCTAAACTGAGCACCACAGCCCTGAAGCTGGTGTAATAGCATTAGACTTCTAAAATGTTTTGAGTTTTTAATTTTGAAGTACAATGAAAATCCCTGTTTCCTCTTTTAAGTAAAAGCTACAAATATATCAGGACTTTGGTTTATGTTAACTAGTATAAATTAAAAGGAAGAAGTTTTGCTAATATAAACTCTAAAAGGCCCACCCTTTCGTAAGGAAAACAAATTGCCAAGTTATGTGAATCCTGAACCATGAATGTTTTGCCTAAATATACTGAATTTTAATGAAAAAGTATCATTGAAGGATTGGATCATTTAGTAAATCAGTTTCCATGGGTTTGTGGCTTGGCCCTGAAAATTTTTTTTGTTAACAAAATTATATTTGGAATATTCAAAGTAAGCTTGGAGAATCCTTATTGAATTTCAATATACTATGTATGTGTTTATGTATATATACATATATATCATATAACGTACATATAGCTTAGAAATCATATCATTTGTAGGAGTAAAAGACCAAACTTGCCACTTAAACATAGTAATTACTTTAAAAACACACATACCACCCACACCATTGTGTTATTTGGGATACGCCTGGTCAGATCAGCTCCTCTGTTACTATCTAGTTGTATGATCTTGGGTAAATTATTCCCCTTCTAAGCTTCAGTTTTCTCTAGCTATAAAATAAGAGAATTGGTTAAAAAAAGATCTCTAAAATTGATCATTTTAGTGCCTACCTACTTTGTGCCAGACACTGTGCTACACTAGAGGTACAGATTTTAAAAAAAGAAAAAGTTTCCTTCTATCTTCAGAATTTTGAAGGTCAGTAAGTCTGTCCAGAGGCTGAAGTAGTAGAATATTTATTCCATTGTAAAAGATAAACAATTGGGAATTTTGGTTTTTTTTTAATCTTAATTAGATATGGAGTGTTTAGAAGCTGAAGGACTAACAGATTTGGAGCTTAGATTCCTGAGATAACTTTAAAGGACTAATCAGAGAACACTGTGGGTGGGAATGGGACGGGGGAGCTCTTCTGTTCTGTGAATTCATTCCCAACTTGTTTCTCTCAATGTTGTATCTGGAGAAAAGAAATAGTTTATTCTTCCAATTATTTGGTGTTTAAATCCTACTGAGTAGTGACGGCAGATACAGTTAGAGGATAATGTAGCTATAGGCAATTTCAACTTCAGGCATCACTAAGTCAATTCTCAATTCACCTATAATTCATCTCCCCTTAGATAGAAACACCTACTGTTAACCTCAAATGGGCTAAATTTGGATTGGTGGCCCTAATTCAAAGAGTCAGGTTTTTATTCCACTACGCCCTTATCATAGACCCCCAGGGGTGTGGAAGCTGCATTCTCGAGGTTACATGTGACCTTCTAGGTTCCCTAGTCCTGTGTTTCCATGACTATTCACTAGAATCATTACTTGTTTGTATGTGTATATACATATATCTATATCTATCATTCTATATGCATACTCACATATATATACATACACACGTTTATACATATTGTTATATGATTATAGATCAAGAACTGAGATGACAGAGTCCATCTAGTGTGACCCTCTCATTTTACAGTCAGAGAAACTGAGGTCCAGGGAAGCAAAATGATTTGCTCAAAGTCATACAGGTACTAAGCTACAAAGGAAGGATTTGAAATGGAGGTCCTCTGACTCCAAATCCAGTATTCTTTCCATTGCACTATCACTGCCTCCTTATGTTGTATTATATTATATACATTAAGTTAGACTATATGTAGATGTGTGGGAGCATATATGGTGAACACAATACTAGTCTCTTACCTGTGTAATTGGCAAGAAAAAAAAGGAAAAGCTACAAAGCCAGGTTTTCTTATTTTCCCCTGCCTGTGAATACAGTGAAGTTTCTGAGGACTTACAAGCTAAATATGCATAGTCCAGATCTCCTTCTGGTGTTTCATAAACTTGATTGTGGGGCTTGAAACTGTCAGTTATTACAGAGAATCTGAAGTTATCTCCAGTGACTTGTTGATGAAAGCTAGAGGCAGATGAGATTATAAAATTTAAAAATACTGCTCCTGACTTCCCCAATCAGTTCAGGCTGCATTGCTCAACAATTTTCTTTTCTGTAGCTCTACTCTAGCTTTGAGTTTTGCTATTTATATAATCGTGTTTGTTTTCTCTCATACACTACATCTAGTCAGCTGTGATTTTTGGCTAGTTCCCATTATCATTTGTTAGAACATGACCAAGTTCTCTCTGTGCCTTTTATTAGCTATTAGAGAGGGAAATCCAACTTGATGGGCTTTAAAGAAATAGCCATTCCTCAAAAGAAAGGGATAAGCTAAAAACAAGGTTAAGAAGGAACCTTTAGCACCTTACCTCTTTGTTTTGACTTCTTCCATATAAATCAAAGTTACTAAAATGTGGGTTATAATCAAAAAGAAGGGGAAAATGGTACAGTGCATAAAGAATCAAGAAGATCTGAGCACAGATGAATCACTTAACCTCTCAATGATTCAACTCACTAAAATTCTTAAGTGCATAGCAGTTGCTGTTCTGCATTAGTTGAGTTTCCTTACCAGTTCTGTAAACAAAGGGAATCACAGATTAGAACCCTGACACCCCTGCCTGCCCCTCCAAGAAATCGAAAATGAAATTATTTAAGAACTAGGATTTTGTATCACAGGGTCATAGATTTAGAGCCAAAAGGGATCTTAGAGATTTTCTAGTCCACCTCCTACTTTTTTACAGGTAAGAAACTGAAACCAAGAGAGTTTAAACGCCTCATTAAAATACAGCTAGAGTTTAAGGTGGGATTTGATGTCCAGCATTCCTGAGTCCAAGGTTGTCATTGCTTCTTGGTCCATTATGCATTACTGCATTTTTTGATCACGGAATCTAAGAATGGGACAGGACCTGTCTCTGACCTCAACAAATGGGTCATTCAACCCTTTAGATATTTGAGATTATTATCATGGCCCCTGGAAGTCTTTTCTTCTCTGGATTGAAGGTTACAGGTTGCTTCTCTCTTGATCCTCATATGGCATAATCTCTTTCTCTCCTCATCTTGGCTGTTATCCTCTGATCTTCTTCCAACTTTTCGGTACCCTTCCTAAAAAAAATGTGGTTGCCAGAACTGAGCATATTATTCCTCATGTGATTTGATCAAGGCAGAATTTAGTCAAACTATTACATACTACCTCATTCTGGACCATATGTTTCTCTTAAGGCTGTCTACAGTAGCATTAGCTTTTTCAGTTTCCATGTCACACTGTTGACTCATCTTGAGCAGGAAGTTCATTTAAAACACTCCAGATCATTTTTGCAGCAATTATTTTCTAACCATTATTCCCTCTGCCTGTGATTGTTAAGGTGATTTATGGAACCTACATACAATTTCTTTTTTTTCAATTTAATTCATTCTTCTAATCTATTGAGACTTTAAAAAAAATCCAGATTCTGTCAATATGGTAACTATTTCTCCCAGCAAAATTGACAAGAATGACTTCTAGGATTTGGGTGAAGAATAGATTCTTCAAAAGCCTTGCACTAGAGCTCACCATCTATGTGTCATCAACTCATCAATAACTATTCTTTGAGTCTAATCAATCAAACAATTTCAAATCTACCTAAATGCATTACTATCTAGCTCCCGTATCTCTCCATTTTGCCAAACATAAGAGACTTCATTCAATGTTTTGCTAAAACGAAATATATCATGTCTACCTCATACCTCAAGCACGGTATGCCATATCAACTTGATCTACTAGCCTGTAAAACTGTCAAAAAAAAAGAAAGCAAGAAATTAGGCAAAGTTGTGCTATTAAATGTTTAACAACCAGCCCTTTAGGGAAAAATGTACACACAACACATTTTTAGGTTTTCTTCATCTCTTTTCTTCATCACCATTTTCTTCATTTCTTTCTTAAGCCTAGAGACAGTTAGCAAAATAATAAATCAAGTCCTTGTTTCCAGGGTACAAATGTTCACACTGGAAATTTAACAATTAGCTCTCCCAAACTGATTTGAACTGGCTTCAGCACATCACTGAAATTAAGTTAGACTAATATGACCCACTCTTAATAAAGCTATGCTGATTTTTAGTGACCACTGCTACTGTGCTGTTACAAACCATCCTTTTAATAATGTGTTCTACAATACTTTTTCAGGAGTGTATTAAGTCAGGCTTACTGACCTATCCTTTGCAGGTTCCATCTTCTTTCATTTTTTGAAAATCTGGATAATATTTGATTTTCTCAAGTCCCATGGCACAATTCTTGTTTTCAAAGATCTCTGAGATTGGCCAAGGAATCACATCTTCCAGTTCTTACAAACTTATTGCTTGAACTAGATATTATCCTATTGTCTCCTTATATATCTTGGATTTATACTTCTGCTAACCATTTTTATTCTTTCCTACTTAGTCTTGGAAGAGAAAATAGAGGCAAAATAAGCCTTGACTAGTTTGACTTTTTTCACTGTCATCATTTTCCCACCCATAACGAACAGTAGTCTTATGCCTTCTTTGGTTCTCTTGTATATTACAGAACTGTAAAAAAAAAAAAAAAAGTTCTCATTAACATTCATGAACAACCTCATCTTATTCTAGCTTGTATAGTTCCAGACATCATTCCATTGGGGAAATACTTTTCTTTTGTGTTCATCCTCAGTTATAACCTTGCTTCAGTCTTCTATGCCTGTCTTAAAAATATTAGATGTGCAATGAAGTGTCTAGGCAGATGAATAATTTTCTTTGGACTTTTCCTTCTCCTCACCAGTAACTTCTGCTTGTGTATTCAAAATGTCATGCTTTTGAGTTCCCCATTATTCATGGGTCAACTTTTACCTAGGATATTAGGTCATTAGAACTTTTTTATCCTTTGTCTAAAAATTTAGAAATTTTCTCTCCCAGAATCTATGATCCTTGACAGACTATGTCAGTATCTGTTCCCCTTTAATATGAACAATATAGTATCTGCAAAGTTTATATCATTTCTACTTTAGCAAATAATCCTTCCATTTTTTTCAGAATTGGGTTCATAATAATGGTTTCTTCACATTTTAAGGATAAAATAACCATTAGGACATGTCATAAAGTTATCTACTCTACTTTGAGAAACAAGTGAGATGAAAGAATTCCAGCAGTTGTATGAATCTTTGCTGTTACCAATCACTACAGTATCCCACCTTAGCACCAAATTTGATATTTCCCAGACTTCTTTTCTCACTTTCCCCATCCAGATGTTTTAAAATATATTCCAATTACAATACAATAGTACTTCTGTTTCTTTATCCTTTGATTCTCACTCATATGCTCTTCACTACATTTTACTCCTCAAGTTCCTGAATGACTTCACATTAGCAGATCTTTTTAACATAAAATGCTACCTCACCATTTCATCTTTATGTTCTTTTTGGGTAAGCTATGACCTTTCATTGCCATTCTCTAATTTTATTTCCCATTGTACTAAGTCTTAGTGGTACCCCAAAATTCAAATTTGCCTCTTTGCATTAGGATCTCTAGTTCAACTTGTTTAATGCTTATACTTTTTGCATTTGTGTATAGAAGTGAATTTTGTATATTTATATAGATATATGTATCTTTATAGGTTCATGTTGTCTCTCTGGTAAATTGTAAGCTCCTAAAGGACAGTCTCTATCTTTTATCTTTACATCCCAAGTGTTTAACACAGTGCCTAACGTATGACACTTAGTAAATCTTTGTTGGTCAATAGATTCATTGATTATTTATGGGTCTCTTCTTGGATATTATCTCTCTGATTTACTGGTCTTTTACTCTCATGTCTTACCTAAGCCAATAGACCTGGAAGACCTATATAGACAATTCTCCTCCCACTCTATTTTTATCTTAAAACCCTTTTGATATACTCCTACCCATCTTTTCTCCTGGTTGCTGCTCTGCCTGCCAGAGTCTCATTGTAAATTTTGGTGTAGAGAGACATCATTTTCCAATGATCTAATAATGTTGGTTGAAAACACATACTAGGATGCAGATCTAGGAGCCTCTTGGTCCTCCCCTAAGATCAAGAAGGTCTAATTAGTCAATTATGCAGTCAGCTCAGCTCCAAAGTTTAAAACATATCCAGGTAGCCTAAATCATAAATAAAATTAATTTTTTAATTGAAATAAATTCTCCTTCTGACTGACCTTCACAAAGCCCAGATGACAGAATCTTAGACTTGGAATGGATATTAAAGTTCATCTAGTTTGAGCCATACCTAAATAAGAATCCTTTCCATAGCATCATTGAAAAGTGGCCATACATCCTCTATCTGAAGTGTTTAGAGACCAGGAACCTTAACCTGTTAAAGCAGCCATTGCATTTTGGGACAGTTCCAGTTGTTAAGAAGATTTTTTTTTTTTTTTTGGCTTGTATCAAGAAAAATGGAATGTCTGTGTCCATCTCTGTAACAGCTCTACAGTCATACTAGATCTGCCCTTTGAAATTGACTAGGACATCTCTCTTTCCATATTATAGCCCTTCAGATGCATAAAGACAATTGCCATATCACCCTCAAAGGTTCTTTTTTTCCAAGGTAAACATCCCTAATTCCTTTTAATTGACCCCTCTATGGCCTGATCTAGTTTTCTTTCCATCCAGGTCATCAAACTTTCCACCTTAGCGAATCAAAACTCCTCAGGGTACCACAGAGCCTTTCTATGTACATGGGTATCTTCCAGGTGATGAGGCAACCCAAGTGCATAACAAACCAACTGAAACTCTTAAGTGTTTATACGCTGAAGCATCACTCATATAGCAGGAGTGCCAAGTACCATTTGTGTTGGACTGTGGAAAGTATCAAATGTATGGGTATTCTAACATGATGATGTTGTTATTTATATAACTTTTGATCTGGTATCTTATAGAGTTCTTCAAAATCAGAGTAATTTGTTTTGATAAATAATGAGTTTCTCATCACTGAAGGTGTTCAAAAAGTGGCAAAGTGACTGCATGGAGATGTTATAGAGAAGAGTGTATAGATATGAGTTGCTACTGATGACACTGGCATTGCAGTGGGTATAGTGCCAAACCTGGAGTCATGAAGACTCATCATCTTCTTGAGTTCAAATCTAGCCTCTCAGTGACCCTGGGCCAGTCATGTATCCCTATTTGCCTCAGTTTCCTTCTGTATAATATGAGCTAGTGAAGGAAATGGCAAAACACTCCAGTATCTTTGCCAAGAAAACCCCAAATGGGATCACAAAGAGTCAGACACAACTGAAACAACTGCATCAAGAATGATGATGTTCCACAGTGATACTAAACTCTACTTCAAAAGGGAGATGTTCTTATAATTGTTTCTTAAAAAGATCTCAATGTATTACAATAACAATAGGCTATGAAGAAGCCACTCATATTTATAAAGTATTTGGAAAATACTAAAAATTACTGAGTCAAATTGATCAATAACCATTTATGGTTTGTTTATGATATCCATCTCGTGCTATCTTTTTTTGTCTGTGTAACGTCATTTCTGAGGCAGCAGGACTAATGTACCAATGTTTTTCCTATGTTCTAAGTACAATCAGTTTAAATTATGTCATTTTTGCCCTCCGGTATCTATCTTGAAATGGTTACTATCAAATGCTTGTCTGATGATTCTAGCCTTAATTTCTGGAAAGTATGGTGTGCTGCTGTAGCAAGAACTCTCAGTTCCTAAATCTCCAGACCTAGAACTAAAAGTAGCAAATGGTGTTTTGATTTCAGCAATTTATAAATATGTAGCTTCATTCAAAATTAGCATACATTTGAAATACAAATATAATATTAGATATAAAATGAAAGCCATAAGGTCATTCAAAATATAGCTAGTGTTTGAAGTCAACATCATTATTCATTTTAAATGAAATATTTAGATTCACAAACTGCTGACAGTGTTGATACAAGATAAAAATCAGCATTTCAGCTTTTTTGAGTCCCCACAGTGATGCTTTTGTAAATCCTATCAGAGCTTTTGATTACTATTTGATACAGGTTGAACCAAAATTGAAAAACTACAACAGTTCAAAACAAAAGTTTCATTCCTGTAAGTCTAGTTTACAGTACTGAAGCTTGGAATGCCAAACTTAAAATTACATTGTGAACAAGCATGTTCATCAGACTCTGCACCAACACTTTTTTTTTCATCAGTTTGGTATAATGGATAGAGCATTTGATAGAACACTCATTCAAATCCTACCTTGAGTAGTGGCAGTGTGATCCTTTACAAGTCACTGTCTCTGTGCCTCAGGTTTCTCATCTGTAAAAATGAAAAGAGTTGGACTTTATGGTCTAAGTTCCCTTCCAGGTGGAACTCTGTGCTCCCTGATCTTATGATTGTTGCGTTACATGTTCATAATGGTGCCTTTAAGGCAATACTTACGGCCCTTGTTTAAGCTTAAGCTGCTTTAGAAGACAGAGCATCATTGCTTAGTACTGGCAGTCACCTCCATAGTACAAAGTCATGCAGCCCTGGTGACAGAATATATTTTACTGCCAAAATCTTCTGATGACCTGTAATCATCTTGAGCTAAAGCAGCTGCATAATTATATAGAAGATCACCATGTATGCCTTAAAATGTCGTATATCTACACGAATCATAAACAGGAAGTCATGCATGAAATACTCAAGTCCATTTTTCAGTGAAGACTAAGAGCAAATTTGGTTTATTGAATAGAAGGTATCAACTCAGAAAATTAAATTAAGTTGGGTTAATTTGATTTGTTTTCAATATTATTTTCATCTTCTTGCTTTAATAACTATTTTCTATTGTTTGTTCATCTCTCATTTCATCATGAATTCAAGGAATCTGAGACAACTTTTGAAATCTGTAGTTTATAAATCAAAATACTGATGCCTAATTGAGGGTTGTTTCTTGCTTAAGCTATACATCATTAAGTGTATATAGCAGACACAAAATAGCTGACCTAGCACATTTAAAGTATGCATTAATTCTTTCCCTCCTAGAAACTGGCATTCACACTATAGAATTCACCTTTGAAATAGGCAGTGAAATGTATATTTTGTTAAAAATAAGCCTTTAACTGCCAAAATGGTTGGGGACTGGGGGTGGGGAATTCTTTGCCAGATGTGCCTCAGGCAATTTCCTTTCCTGGGAAACAACAATTTCCCCTGCACCACCAGTCATGTTTTTATTCCATGTAGTATGAGTGCACTGCTTTAAGGGACTGATGCCTAGATACCGCTGACATTATCTTTCACAATCATCTTTCTACTTAGTGCTGCACGGCTTCTGTTTGACAAGACAGTGTGGAAATAACTTCTGTGAGAGGGGGAAGAAGGTTGATGTTAGTAGGAAAATCTTGAGCATAATTCAGGTTGATCTTTCAAATGGTCATCCTACTCCCATTAGGGCAAGTAAGTAAAAAAGATTCTAGGAACCCATATTTTATTAGTTTTATTTGACATTTTCACTGGGAAATAAAAACTGAAAACAAGCAACAAGGCAGTTATAAAAAGAACAAATACCTTCTACAAACATCCAGTATACTTGAATCATTTAAAGATTTACCTTATTGTGAAACCATATAGAAGGGTGAGCAGCTAAAAAACTCTTTAATTTCAAAAGTCATATTGCAAGCAATGCTGTTTACTTGGGGAAACATCATGGCTTTTTTTTAATTGTAATTTTTATTTATTTGTATTTGGGAAGTAAAAGGATCAAAGAACTGCTTCGTAAAGGTTTCACATTGTCCTCAGTATTTTCTGAAAACTGTATGTTTCTTTTTCATTGGTATGACTTTTCACATATAAGAAATCATCTTTAATTCCACTTTATGATTCTGAGATATTATTTACATTCTCAGAGAGTTTTGTAGAGTGTTTTTCCCCCCTCATCAAAACAAATGCCAAAAGAAGTCAAGTCACGTAAGCTACAAAATGTCAAACAACAGTGACCAAATTGTTGAACGTACTAGAGCATATTAGGCCCGTAATATTTTTTGCCCCTCATTCCATCCATGTCCTGCTTGTTGTTGTATCTTTTTATTTGTCTTGGTCTTTTCCCCACTAAAGAAAGAAATGTTGTATGTTTTCTTTCAGTGAACTGAAATCTGTGAATACAGTTTTTCTTATGACCTTTAGTTAAATCAAATCAAAATTTTCCTCTTTGACTAACACAATATTTTATTAAAAGTTTTGAAGTGGGTTCCTTCATGTCAGTTTGTTATGCTTTATATGAAATAATACTAAATTTAGTTAAACAGACTTTCAAAGCAGTCACATCCTAGTGGTCATGAATAGTTAGTAGAGGATTATCATACATTCCATGTTTTGTTGCAGCTATGGAATAAGAATTATTTTACTGTCTCAGAGAAGTGACTTGATGTTTCCTAGATCAATGTTCATGTAAAGTTTTCATCTTATTTATGGAGGAACCATTAAAAATAAGACATTTAGAAATTCCAAGAAGGCAATTAATTTTGAGATATGTTATCCTATTCTTACTTTTAGGTTAATATAAATAATATTACTATATCATAAGGGCAAAAACAGAGGACTATACTTTAGGTATTCTCATATATCTTGCAAACTTGAGTTTTTTAAACTTCCTGTGAAAACTTAGATCTGACAACATGGTTTACTTTTTTCTCCACCAAAACAAAAAGTAATAATTATAATTTTAAAAGAGTTTTGTAAAGCCAATAAATGTACTCACAATAAAAAGATGGTTTTCTGTATATTTGGATATGCTGTTTAAAGATACAGAATTTCTTCACATATGTTTTTCCATCCACATATTTATCAGTATGGTATTGGAAATGTAGTCCAAATAATGTATAAATAATTCCATTTGTACATCTTGTTTTGCCCCCGGAAATCCATTCTCAGCTCAGGTAAAAACTTTGTTCAGAATTTCGCTGAATATTGGTGAATTTTTATTAATGATAAGATGTTCAACAACGTGTTATTTCCATGTATGGATCAGAATTCAAAGAAATATTTAAGTGAAAGAGAAAATAAAAAGGAAATAAAAATTGTGTAAGGTCAAAAGACTGTAGAGAAAGGACATATATGATATTATAAGGCATGTCACTCCTAATATCTATTTCCCTCAAAGAAAGAACTCTGTATATATTCTTTTTTAAAGTCAAAAAGCGTTCCAGTAGGATATTTGCAGAGGAATAAATAATGTGCTTTTTTCCAAAAATCACATAATACACTTCAGTGATTATTTTTTTCAAGACAAAGTAGCCTTGTTTGAGAAAGAACCCACAATTATAGAAACCCCATAAAAACAGTGAAAGCAAAAACCATAAATTCTTTGCATGCTCCCATGCTCCCTCTGCTGGTTCCGTAAATATTAACTGGTTTACTACAGACTCAGGTATAGTTGTGTAAATAATGAGAGCAAGTTCCAAGTGAAGAAGTCAACCAGAAACAGCCATTCATTAGCCAGGAATGTTACCAAGCTTCATCGAAGTTCAGGGAACTGCTTCATGTTACAAAATTCTGTTGGTTTTTAAAAATGAGAATTGTTGATGAACTAAAGTATTATTTACATATCCTTTTTTGGTACATTAATCTTTGATTATTTATTAATCTCCAGTAAGATCAGTATTAAAACAGAAGACCAAAAAAGGTTTTGAAATCTTGGTTGTTGGAAGGAGCTAATGTAGCGTAAATTCGTATCTGACTGTTACGTGTTGTCTGAAGTGGGGGAGACGTGTTAGTATCAATCAGTCGATAAGTATTTATTAAGTGCTTATTATGTGCCAGGCACTGTGCTTGAGGGATGAGGAATGCCAAAAAAGGGAAGGGGGTAACTGAAAACTCTCCGTTATAATGGGATGGGGCGGGGTGATATCAACATTTCTAAGTCATGTGATTATATACTATATTAAATCTTAGCCTCTAAAGGTAACCTCTTCTTACTGCACTGCATTTACCCTCTGCAGCGTTCATCTTCCTGCTACAGAGACCTGACCATATTATTTCCCTGTTCAAATTAATACCTTCCTAAAGTTCTCTAGTTGATTTCAACTTAAACTAAATGATCTCAAAGGTCCCATTATAGTTCTACCATTTTGGGATAGTGGTAAAAATTTTGTCTCCGCCTTTTGTCAATTCTAACTTTTCATATATTCTGCGTTTCAACCACATTTAACTTATCACTTCTAGTCCTATGCCCTAATGATTCTATTTTACCTACTTGTCTTTGCTCACCATTTCCGATTCATGAAATACTTATTTACTTTGAAATTCTATTCACATTTCAATACTGCTCAAATGCTCCTTTCTCTCCATAGCTTTGCATTATCACCTTTGCCCATCAGAGCTCTCTTCCTCTTTTGGTGGTGCAGGGGATAGAGCACCAGGAGTCAGGAGGACCTGAGTTCCAAACTTGACACTCACTAGCTGTGTGACCTTAAGCAAGTCACTAAACCCCAATTACCTCATCCTGGGTCATCTCTAGTCATCCTGATGAATATCTTGTCACTGGATTCAGATGACTCTGGAGGAGAAGTGAGGCTGGTGACCTGCGCAACTGGGGAATGGCTGAACGAATTATATGAATGTAATACAATATTCTCACACTGTAAAAAATTACAGAAGATAGTTTCAGAGAGTGGATAGTGTCGACTGATATATAATGAATTGAACAGAACCAGTATAATATAACTTATACAAAAACAGGAACATTATGAAGAAAAACAACTTTGAAAGACTTAAGAACTCTGATCAATGAAGTAACCATGTCTCCAAATGATCTGTGATGAAGCTTACATTATCCATTTCCTAAAAAAAAGGTGATGGACACAAGGTGCAGAATTTGTTTTTGAATGTGACCGCTGTGTGGATTTGATTTGGTTGGTTCCCCTTATTTATTACAAGGGATTTTTATTCTCTTTCTTTATCTTAGGTTTTAATGGGGGAAGGAAAAGTATAAAGGGAAAGGAGGTTAACAAAAGTAATGTAATAATTATAATAATAGCTAGCCCTCGTCCAGTATTTTGCTCTTTAAATATGTTATTTCCTTTGATCTTTACAATAACCGTGTGAAGGAGATGCTATTATTGTCCCCATGTGACTAATGAGAAAGCTAAATAACTATCCTGTTAGTTAAGTGTCTGAGGAAAGATTTGAACTCAGGGCTTTCCGATTCCAAATCCAGCATTCAAACCACTATGCCACCTAGTTTTGTGGTTTTGTAAGTCATTGTAACTTTTTCTTTTAACACACAGAAGAAAATAGAAGGAAGTTTCTGAAGGAAGAACGAACAAGCCGGATAGTTTTCAAAGTAAAGTATAGTTATTTTTTTTTAACGAGCAAATGATATAAAATGGAGATTCACAGTTTCATGTAGAGTCCTCTTTTTTGTGCTCTCCTTTCTGTACATAAATGCTCTTTTTTCTTCTGATGATTTAAATTCAGAATAAACTTTTTAACAAAAAAATACTACTGCTGACTAGGAATCCCAGAAAACCTCAGAAAAGAGAGGTTAGAGTCAGCAACCAGCTTGGAAATCTACAAGGTGAAACTTAAGAGATTTACTAGAAGATTCTAATGTGTAGTAATCTCTCTATTAGAAGCTCCATGTCTCTTAATGTCCCAATGGATGGTTTCTGTGGTCATGTAGCTTAAGGACTTCTCTCTTTTGACATCTTGGTAGTTTCTATTTTATTAAGAATAAATCTTCACTGTTTGATTTAGGGATAGCTTCTGAAGGAAAGCGTAAGCTTCGATTACACGCAGTTCACTGTAATCAAAATAACTTTCTTTTTAAATCTATGTTCAGTTTCTCTCATAAAAAGTAGTCTTTGTAAATATGTAGACTTACATATAGTCAATGCTTCAGTTGAGAAGAATCATAAATCATTTCAAGAGAGCCAGAGAGAAGGTGAAAATAAAATAATTTGATATCTGGCATGACATAGAGGCTGTCTTATTTGGATAACGATTACTCTGAATGCACCATGACAGCTTTGATTATCTAATAGCTTTTGGGAGAACTCATGCAGAGTCAAATACTAGTTTCTTTTAAAATATTCACATTTAACTTTTTTGATGTGCCAATCTGTTATAATATCTTCTTACAGTTGAGAATCATCTTTATATGAAAAATTTTAGCTTTAAGATGATGCCAAAAATTATCTTAGGTTTGGCTAAACAGCTGTATATTATCTGTGTTTGAGCTTCTTGTTCATTTAATTGCATTTAAGCTTAATCTCCTGACTTTTTTATAATCCTCTTTTTTCCACCTCTCTCACCCCCCTCAATCCTGAAAACTCCCCTGATGGCTTTCCATGTTCACTCAAACACCACCCAAAGATTAAATGCCAGGTAGAACCAAAGATCTCAATTGCCATATTCTCTACATTTATTTTCTTTCCATGGGATAGAAGACAGATACTTGATATGTGTTTGACAGTCAAAAGAATATGGAAAAAAATATTTTTTGTTTTCCCAGTCATGATTGAGAAGATCAGCACCTAAAGGCTGCCCATGTGTGCACATCAGGAACATAGACACATCTTCTTTCAAGGACCAAACACATCACATTGTTTTCTTGACTAGACTTTTCTTAGTAGATATTTAGAATATGATCTCTGAAAACTCTGATCTCTGAATCAATTTGAGCTAGTATGATGGCAGAAACTACCCACTGGGACGTGGGGGCGGGGGGAGGATGCTTTCCAAAACTGGTATGCTTAAAAAAACATGTAGCCAGAACTTGCAGCTGTTCACTATCAGTATTCAATGCTAAACAACATTTTAGTTGGCAGAAGATAAAGAGAAAAAACAATAAGGCTTAAAGCCTAAAACTTTGGGAAACCCCTTTTCTATAATATGCTCATTTAGGGGCTTAAAAGTTTGCCAATTTGGCAGAAACATTGGAACTAATTCCCAATTTTCTTTTGTCCTAAGGACTTGTGCTACTATCATTTGGGATAATATTTTTAAATTTAAATGTGCATACCATTAAAAAAAAAAAACCCTTTGTCCATCATCATCCTTTTCTTGCCCTTCAAGTATGGTTCTTCTGGTCCTCTCTCTACACTCTATACCAGGGGTTCTTAACTTGGAGTCTGAGACTTTATTTATATAATATTTTGATAACTATAGTTCAATATAATTGTTTCCTTTGCAAACCTATATATTTTATTTCATTCATTTAAAAACACTGTTTTGAGAAGTCCAGGACACAGAAATCTTCCCCTGCTCTACACCAAGATCACTTTAAGATCTCATCAACTTCGGTGTCTTTCATTATTGTCTCTATGCCTATAACTTGTATAGTTTAGATATCTAGCCCTTAATCTTTCTCATGATCTCTACTTCCACATTGACCATCTACTTTCTCACAGACATCTCAACTTAATATGTCCAAAACAGAACTGGTGTGTAACATATGATATGACATAATATGATGTGATATGATATAATATACTCAGGTGGATCCTGGATTTGATCTCTTTGAAAGTTCCTTTCAACATTGTAGATTACAACTTACCCTGCCAATTCTTTGTGACTCTCATCATGCCTTTCATTAATCAGGTCACATCATTTCACAAAAATGTCAGTAATTTGAAGGAAATTCCAAGAGTAGCATCAAATATCATTATGCCATCAGTGGAACTTACATTGATAATTACATATATTTTAGCTATGTGTCACCTGGGGGAAATATAAAAATATGATGTGACTATTTATGGACCCTGTGGACTAGGTTAATATCAAGTAAGATCCAACTTCTGATAACTACTCTGGATCAAGAATACCCCGACATTCCTGAGGTTAACACCAAAGTAATTAAGTTAGTTTCCAAGATATCAAGTAGCATTATACACTTACTTTTGGTTCAGCATCCATTCACCTTTTATTCCTAGATGATGATTCTACTCTTATAACCTCAGTATTTCGCTGTTTTCACTATCTCAACCTAATAACAGGGGAAATGGCTTTAGGGAGATAATGCAGACCATGAAACAATCTCTTGTGAAAAATGATGGCTGCCCTTTCACTTTACCCTTAAGAACTAGCAACCTTGCAGTCATACATTGGCAAAGAGAAAGAAAATCGAAAATGTCCATGATTAATCCCTACATTTTTCCACTAATTTTTTTTTGTTTGTCTTGGACTTTTACATAAAAAACACTTGTACAAATATTTTAGTATCTAGATAATATATACTTACGGTATTTGGGATCATTTGTGCTTTTTTTTTCACCCATGAAGTTAAACCTCCCTTGATGAGATATAAAAGATGTTTAATAGTTTATGTATTGTTTCAGTTAGGGAATAATCAAACTGAGAAGTCCTCAGATCTTGGAACTGAAGATATATTAGAGATTATCTAGTCCAAACTACTCATTTTACAGATGAGAAAAGCGAGGACCAGAGAAATGAAGTTACTTACCCAACTACTTAGTGGGAGAACTGAGATTAGAACACAGTCCTTTTTACTTTCAATTCAATATACTTTCTACTATGAAGCTATGGGTACTTTTAAGGTAAAAATCAAGGAACAAAGACAGGCTATCAGTGGTTGTCATATTGGTAGATGGCATGGAAGTTTATTCTTACTGTCCTTCCCTCTGCTTATCTCTATTCTCCCTGTGTATCTGTAGGTTTTAGGTAATGGGCTGGGAAAGGGAGAGAAAACCAGAGTCTCACTGGAAGGACCTTAGAGTTCTAAAAGAGACCCAGAGAAGGAAAGGGCTTCACCCAGGCCACAGCGAGCTATGGGAATGATCCATTTGGCTTCATTGTTTGACATTTTGAAAGTAACCTATGAAAGTAACATAGGTTTTCCCTATGTATTGCCTATACTTTTAATTTTCATAAGAAAACCTACTTTCTGTTTTTACAGACTGAAAACAAAAAAAATATTGTGATGTAACATTTTCCTGAAAGCTGATTTTAAGTATATTTACGTGGGGATAGGTGATAAATGGATAGATAGATAGATAGATACATACATACATACATACATAGATAATCTACAGATATCTATCTACAGATGTTCTGTGCTGCCTTCTTTATCAGCAAGAATAATTTTCAGGCTATGTAGAATGTGTATACAAAGCATGTCCTACAACCATTGTTCCTGACAAACAATCAGTACCTCTGCACTATTTTTACAGTAATACAAATTTAACTTGTGACTAATAAGATAATATTTAAGAGTTAATTGGACAAGGATAGGGAGGGGAGGAGGAGGTAATAAGCATTTATATATTGCTTACTATGTGCCAGGCACTGTGCTTTGTTGTTCCTTCATTTTTTTCAATTCTGTCTGACTCTTCATGACCCCATTTGGGATTTTCTTGGCAGAGATACTGGAGTGATTTGCCATTTCCTTCCCCAGTTCATTTTATAGTTGAGGAAATGGAGGCAAGTAGGGTTAAGTGACTTGCCTGGGGTCACATGGCTAATAAATGTCTAAGACTGGACTTGACCTCATGAAGATAAATCTTCCTCACTCTAGACCACTCTATCCACTGTATCACGTAGCTGCCCACAGCACTGTGCTAAGCACTTAAAAATATTACCTCATCTGATAGGAGTGTACCATGAGTATGGACTAAAATGAAGCTAGTTAAGCTATGTCCATGATGGGAAATGAAGAGAGAAGTTGAGAGCTGAGAAGTATTCTTTCCTCCTTTCTAACATGCCCTTTTGGTGTCATATTCCTACTTTGAAACATTTAGTGGTTCCTTATAATATACAGTAGCAAGTCCAGACCCTTTTAACACCATGTACAGGCCCTGCCTCCATCTATCTTCAACCTACTTTATCCCCCAAACCTATCTAGACCCCTTGCCATTCCCCAAACATGTTATACATCTTTGTTTTACTGCCTTTATTCATCCTGTGTGTGTGTGTGTGTGTGTGTGTGTGTGTGTGTTGGTCCTTCCTTGCCAAAGAAGACCAGGCCGTCAAAGAAATAATGACGACTTGCACTTGACTTTATTTCGAATGAGGAAGAGCTGTGCAGGTCACCAGCCTCACTTCTCCTCCAGAGCCATCTGAATCCAGTGACCAGATATTCATCAGTATGAGTGAAGATGACCCAGGATAAGGCAGTTGAGGTTAAGTGATTTGCCCAAGGTCACACAGCTAGTGAGTGTCAAGTGTCTGAGGTGAGATTTGAACTCAGGTCCTCCTGACTCTTGCACTGGTACTCTATCCACTGCACTACCTAGCTGCCCCACATTCATCCTGTACCTTCCACTTGAAAGTCCCTTCATCCATTTTTAGTTTTGAAATCCTACCCATTCTCTAAAGACCAGTTTAAACCTTACCCTCTCTATGAAACCTTCCATGCTTTCCTCAATTTTCCATTTTCTATAAATTCCTATAGTTATTTGTATCTTTCACATAACATTTGTCTTGGCTTTGCATTATCTTTATCTGTGTATATGCATCATCTCCCTTAATAAGTTAAAAAGCATGGGAATATAGGCCATGCCTTATATGCCTTTGGTGTATTCATCCAATCTCAATTAGCTTACTAGATAATTCCGTAGGAATAGTAGACAATCAATATTATAAGTTGAATGAGAATAGTCTAAGATGAAATGAATACCGCTACAAAGACATATTTTCCTTAAAATTTGTTTTGAGTGATGTGAAAACACATGATAGAAAAAATTTTTTGTCAAAAGACTTATCAAGATAAAGATTCTCTTTTTTATTTTAAGCTGCTTAAAACTTTTTTAAAGCTACATGTACTTAGACATTTAGTAGACCTATATCTAACATGAAATTTATTCTAGCTATAATTTTCTTACTTGGCTTTTATAGGTAAAAGAATAGTTTAATTATAAATCATTTGTCATCATTGGTTTCAGTTTACCTCAATCCAATGCAAAGTCTGAAATTCTGCAGACATTTATGATTTTTTTTACATATGTGAATCCCATGGTAAATTAAGTGACTTCCATAGCTTGTTATCTCAAAGTATTATAAACTTATTCAGACAAAACTTAACCATTTGTGGATTGGGCAGGTGTTTACTTCAAATAAAAGTTCTGCCAGACTTCAGATTCTTTGAAAAAGGTATTGACTGACATTTACGCATTGCCTAATGGGTTATGTGTGAAGTTGGATGGAGGTAGATATTGCTGAGAAACCAATGGGACCTGAAAGTCAAAATACAATTTAGTGAAATTTCTTGTTAAGTCTAATTTACAAATTTGGTCAACATTCTGGCAGGACTGGATTAATTTCCCTTTCTTTTTCCCCACTCAACCCCCCAAGTTCTAACACATGTGGCCGCACAATTAGGAATGATATTTTGATAAGCTTTTTCTCAAACAGTTTGAGTATTTGGAACAAAACTGTGTGTTTCTAACATTTTTAGAATGTTGTACAGTTTCTTTGTTTCCTAATTCTTTCTCAGCAGTAAATATATTTATTATCAGTAGTGCTAGGAAAGCCGCTGTAATAGTGATTGCCGAAGGAAAAGAATTCTGGGCTTAACATATCCTCAAAGTCAGATAAATTTCAGTGTCTTCTTAAAGGAGGGCTATGTGCTCTCACAGAGAGTAATATGTGTTGCACTGCAAATGTCCCACAAGTTTCCTGTTTAAATGAGACAGTTTGGGTGAACACTACAGGGTAGTAGAATCTGACTGATGGGCACAGCTGGAAATGTGACCTAGAGCAATCACAGCTGTCTCTGAGTCCCTTCCCACAACTGCCAGCTCATTCTCTACTCTGTACTGCAACCAAAATCTTATTAGACTTTCTGCTTTCTTTGTTTACTAGACACCATAAAGTGAAAGGAATAACCAAGTTTTATACAAACAAATAACTAAAATTTTAATATATGAATCTGGATCAGGAAATCACAGAAATACTAACACTGCCACACCCACCTCAAATTTCTCCAATTAAAGCCTTTCTAAATACCATCCAACAAGTTTATATTTATATTTTTTTTCATTTTATCATCGCAGAGCAGTGGTGGCATAAAGGGTCATGTTTCTCATCAGGCATTACTGGTTAGATTCCCACACAGACTCAGTTATCTTTCTGTACTGCCTATGAAGAACAAAGAAATGCTAGAGTTAATCCTTTTTTTTTCTTTTTATAAAATAAAGACAGATGGTTGAAAACTGGCACTCATTCTATCCTGTATTATGAATTAAGCTATGAGAACTCAGGATAGATATATTAAAACAATAATATCTGACTTCCACACTAGACATGGTAGCCCAACAGCATGAAGGATGGTTTTTTTGTGAGAAAGGTGTGGCAGCAAGCAGAGTATGGAGGTGACCTTGTTATTACTGAATTAGACATTTATATTAATGAAGGTTCAGTAAAGATGTTTGAATAAAGAACACTGTCCTAATGTCAGCATAGGCCAAAGATTCTCAAGGCAGATATTTGGACAAGAATATAATTGGGACAAAATGGCAGTTCTGAAGCCAGAGAAGATATATTACCCCCACCTGTGCCACAAAGATATATTCCCTTCTACCTTTATTAATGGCTCCCAATAGCCTCCCTATTCTTTCTACTACTTCCCTGTTGCAATCTCCCAATCCTCCCAATTCTGTCTCAACATCTTTCTGAGTATCTCTTCTCTCCTTCCTGCCAACAGACCCTTATTACATTCCCAGGCTGTTGCAATAGCCCACTAAAGAAGTCTTTTCTTATAGTGTCTCACCCTTCCCATCTTTCGCTACTCCTATCAAAATAATCTTTTATTGCCTATAGCTGTCTTTAATACATACATAAGAAGGTTCAGATTCCAAGGTCCAATATAAGAAGAAGCATGGAACTGACAAGAGAGTAAAGCAAGACAGCTTTATTGAAGGGAAATTTTGCTCATTTTCAAAGAGGAGCAATGACATCACAGGGTGATGTCTTGATTTGTGTGTGAATTAGACTTTGTCTTACTTGGCAGAGTTGTGCAAAGTTGTCAGCCATACTCTCTTCTAGATTCGTCAAAATTTAGTGGCAGTTCAAAAGTCAAGGCAAGTGGCCATGGCCCAGGATGCAGTGGATGATCTTGGTGTCTTCGATGTCTGACCAGGCTCTAAATGTTCTGTGGTGCCTGCTTTGCCTGCCTTCAGGGCTGTTGGAACAAATTGTTCTTATCCACCCATTCTGCCAAGGGAAGTCTTCACATGCTTGAAGTAGACATCCTTGAGGGGAAATATTCACAATATCAAGAGCAATCAGAGAGAACAGTGGAAATAGATCAGGTGTGCTAAGAAGCCTTAATGAAATTAGGTTAACTCTACTCAGACCCTGGAAGGAATGAAGCACTCTCCCAAACCAATAAAGTCTGGTGAGTTTTTTAAGGGTTGTTATCTGGATGTAGCACCAAGACCAGAAATTGGGGGTGTGGGGTGAGAGTCTGGGCCTTGGAACTGGTTTGATTGATGCAAGTAGGGGAAAAACTCCTGGGGAATTGAAGGCTAGTCCAAGCTCCCTGCCAGACTGAAAGGGACTTTGGGCCATTGCTGTTGCTTTTATACTGATAGTAGTGACTAGATGATTCAAGAATTTATGAACTCTCCTAGTCCCACCTCTGCTCAAGAATCAGCAGTGACTTTCTGTTGCCTCCTCTTACTGTTGAATGAATGTATATTGTAATTATCACCGTAGTTGTGTCCTTATTCCCCAACTAGACCATCAGGCCTCCTTAGCTAAACTTTGTATCTCTTCCAGATTCTAACAGTTCTCTGAACATAATAGATGCATAATAATTGTCTGTTGTTTAATATTATATTGTTTAAAATCCCATATCTACTCAGCTGTCTTAAGGATCATACTTCCCTTTGGGGAGGAAGTCAAATTTATGTTGCCTGATAGGAATGGAATTATCATTTATTCCATGATTGTTCCATAGTATTTAAGAATTTATTGCAGTTCAAAATTTCCTTTATCATCAGTTTTAGTTTGAAATATAGAATCGTATTTCTTTCAGTGTGCTATCATGTGCTTTACTTGGAATTTGGACTAGTTCATTTCTGACAGAAATGTTTTCCTGTTTTTTAGCTTTCTAAATATTCAAACTGACATCATGAATGAGCTTACAATCACTTGCATTTAGGGCTATGTGGAGCATGAAATTATGTAACATGTCTTAGAGTTGGCTCACATTTCTGGTTTTCTTGTCAGTATAATCTGCAGTGCCTTTTTGATCACACAAATTCTCGATTATTTGGATTCTAACATAGGCATTTCTTATATTCCTGAGGCCCCTTGTGATGATTCATTTCTAACAGCACTCCTATTAACAAACCACAGAGTTGTGGGAGCAGAATTTTCTCAGTGAAGACCCTTAGTTCTGGAATTCTCTTGTCATGCAGGCTAGCAGTTTTCTGACCATCACAGTGCCAAAGACATCTGCTTCATTTTCCCAAAGTTTAAAGTAATCATTTGTTTTACTTGTTAATGATCTATATTGATTGGGTGTGGACACACTTGAACATCTGCGTTGGTCTAGAGATTAGAACTCCATTCTCCTGAGTGTTCTGTATATGTTTCTTCTCTTAAAAGTTAATCATGGAGTAAAGAGGCTTCATGAAGACTAGCAAATTTAGAATTCTTTGGGCCCATTTCTAACTTCTTGTGCAGAATGAATTCCATTTGAAATCAAAACAAGGATATTTAACCTTTTTTTTTTCCTTTGGGATCTTTTTCATCCCCAGAGCAAAAAGATTCTAGGTAGTGAGGACTGGTGAGAGGGCGAGGTATTGGTGCCATTGAGCAAGTGAATGTGTCAGTATTTTAAACAAGCAAACCTCCTATTAATTGACTTTACTTCCATAGGAAAGAGGATGTAACTGTAGCTATCAGTGCTATGATCAGTCAACATGGAGTTTTCCTCTCAGATAATGAATTGGGTATCATATTTTGGAAACTAGGACATAAACATTTGGAGATATAGGAATCAAGCACACACTATCAGCAAATGACTAGAGAATCAGAAGTGGACAAATTAAGCCTATCAGAAGACAGGAACATAGCTTTAGAGCTGGAGTAGAGGTGATGATTAAGGTAAATAACCTTCACATCTTTACCAAATGAATTAATTTGTCAACAGACAAGTAAGAAGATTGTCTCCATTAATATATATATATAACAAAATAATGGAGACAACCAAATTTTAGCTCTTTCCAAGAATTAGCCTGGACCTTAAAATCAACCGGAATACATTCTTTACTGCTGTTTTATAGAGTTGACCAATATTGGTGAGGTGTACTACAGTAATGTAACTGTGCTATTTGGAACCTCATATTTATGGTGATGTCTTCACTTAAAGGAAGGTAGTGCTCCTTTAAGGAATAGCTTATAACCAGAGAAGAAATGTAAAGCCAATGCAGACTAAAATAGCATGAAATGATTAATTTTTTTCTACTTTCCTCATATTTTATTACTGAGGATATTGACATGAAAACAGGATCTTTGTAATGAATGGGTTCATAGACTACTAATTTCCTACCAGAAGTTCTCATCTCTGTGACATCACTTTGTGTTGCAGTAGATATCATTTGAAGAATGGGCACCTGGAAATGTTGAAATCATAAATAACAAAGATCCTGTTTTTAGGAAGATGGTTTGGTGATTGCAAAACATCAAAGGAACAAATAAAAATTCTGTCAGCCAAGCTGAGTGCAGTCTTTTGCAATGGTTTCTGACATTATTAAAACAGTTGCAATTTCCTTTTGCAGCCATTATATTATTATGTATAAAGATTTTGAACTTCAGTTTATTTTTTGTGTAAAACTTTGATTTTGAAGGTAAAGTCAGAGAAAGTATTGCCAAAACTATTAGAGGTACAAATGGAACAACTAATAAATGGTGGAATAGTTCTACTCTATTTTTAAGTTTATGGAAACTCTAAGGAAACTTTAAAAAAGAATTCTAATTTCATCAGTGATTGTTAATACTAAACAACTCTCAGATACATATGTTTTCATTAGTGTGGTTTCAACAAATACTTACTAAATAGCTGTTATTTGTAGGAAAAACAGCATGGCATAATGGATAAAAAGCCTGTCTTGAAATCCAAAAGACCAAGGCTCAAGGTTTATCTCATACACATCTAGCTGTGTGACTATGGTCAAGTCACTTAACCTCTTCATGTCACAGGCAACTGTCTAGAATTATAAGTTACTGAGAAGTTGGTGATTTCTATCAATGAATGGAATTCCTCTCTACTGAGAATTCTCCACAATGATGAAATCACAAGTTCAAACCCTTTCCCTCCATCCTCTCTCTAGAAAATAAAATAATAACCTGTAAAATACTGTACTGTTTCATAGAATTTGAATCCAAAAGGACTTTAGAAATTGTCTAGTCCAGCACTCCTATTTTGTAGTGAGGAAACTGAGCCTAGAGAGGTAAGTGATTTGCATGTAGTCATACATCTAGGAACAGAACTAGAATTTAACACAAGTGCTCTTACTCCAAATCTAGTGCTTTTTCCTCTACACAATATATTGTATGTCAAAAGTTGCCTTTTTTTACTTGATAGTGAGCACCTTGAAGACATTTATGATCTTTCCGTCTCCTTCAGTGCCTAACATAGCACCTTACGCAATAAATATTTGCTGAATTAAATTGTATGTGAATGAATGAGGCTAGATTGATTTATTTCTAAGGTCTGTGAGAAGAATGTAAAAGGTTTACTGGCATACACATTTATGAAGTGATTAATTAGCTAGTGTAACCAAGATCCAAGAGACAAAAAGAGAAAAAAAAGCTGAGATTATTTTTTTCTGTGTGCAGTTCCAAATGGAAGTTACAATTAGAAAGGTACTTCTTTATACCACTTAACTTAGAGAATATCTTTTGCCTTCTTTGGATGGCCTGGCATGGAGTCTAACCAGGAATCTAGATCTAAAATAGTAATTTATCTTGATCAAGTCTAAGTGCCAACTTTTCTTCATTGAACCTCTTTGATCAATGACTAATTGCAGAAACCTATGAAGAAAACTGTATAGAAAGTGAGGAAAGCCTTTTGAGATCTAAGAGTAGTGATGATACTAACAATTAATCTTAATCATGAACTTTTAAGATTATGAATGTGTACATGATAATATAAAACATGTTTTACTTCTATTCTTCTAGTGAAAAGTCAGAATAGATCCCCAGACTCTTACACAGTTTTTTTTTTGTTCTTTTTTAACTATCCCTCTTTGATGATTTTTCTTTTATAACTTATTGTTTGAATTTTTGGTTACATCATTGGTGAACCCATGCTGTTGTTTACTATAGGTGTGTGCTCCCCTAGTGCCTGGATATTATCACATGTTGTACAATAACCTCTGACTGGCAGTAATGAATTTCTTACTGGTCCTTACCTGACTGTGTGGAAGTTTTTTTGTTTGGGGAAAGTGCAAAACGGAAAATTTCCTTTTAATGGTTCTTCCAGGGAAACCACCCTGCTTATGTAATGTATGGAAGAGCTCCATGTGGAAGCCCTTCCCTTACCATTGATAAATTTGGGAATAGCCATCATGTTCTACCTCCTGCAAATTCCCATTGGCATACAAGAAACATCTGCTTTCTTTTTAATGATGTTTAAGTATAATAATATCATGATTGTGCCTTCTAGAATATTTTCTCTCCTGGCATGCTTTGTCATCTTTCACAAGTATAAACCATATACTACCATATATGTGGTAGGATGGTAAGTGGTACGATGCAATTTTTTTTCTTCCATCTGCCTTATAATGGCTATTGAATTCTGATACCTGAATTTCATAAAACCATCATAAAGATGCTAATGATCACTACAAATTATTGTGACTAAGTGATTTGGAATGAACTATCAATAACATTTACATTAGAAACAGGAAGCTACTCTCATATATAATATTTAAGTTTTAACAAAGAAACTGAGAAAAGATAGGAAATATCTGTCATTTTGTTTCCAGAATAGAGGCAGAACAGTGTAGTGGAAATTCCCACCTCCTGCTATTCTAATACTTATGGTTCAAAGACTCCCTCTCTCCCTTAATTTCCTATAATACCATTCCCTGTACTGTTATCCCCATCCAGTTCAGTTCCACACCTTTCACATTCCTTCTACTTTTCCATTGCATTATGTTCACTAGTTCCCCCATTCTGTCATTAACAAATTCCCCTTCATCCTAGATTTCTTTCCCTCCCTCTCTTTTCTTTTTCCTGCAGTCACGGAAACCTGGCTCTCTCTGGGGGGGCAGCTCATCCCTTGCCACCCTTCATGTATTGGTTATCCTTTGTCTCACAAACACATACACACACACACACACACACATACACACATATACACACACAAAATGAGCGTACTACTTTCTCCTCTCTGCTTCTTCTAGACTTTCTCTTTTCCACAATTACTCTCAGACTTCTTCTCCTTTTTGATTTACTCCACCCTAGTGTATATCCTTGTTTCTATAAATTATCAGCCTTCATGGCATTCTCCCTCTCCTTCATTTCTCAAAGAGTTCAGTAACTAGCTCACAGTTTTCCTTGCATCTATCCTGGCACTGTTCCTTTTAAACTATCAAACCTATTGCAACTGTGCCCTGAATGACTTTATTCATTCAGCTTTGAAACCACTACTCTGAACCTATGCTCTTCTTTTTGGTGAGACAGTCAAGCACACATAACCAATTGTATATATCTGACTGCAGACCCCAGACCATGCTTCATGTCCCATCCAGCTCTCCAACTTGGCCATCTACTTCTATCCAATATTTTACTGTTGCCTCTGAATCACCAAATTGTTTGAGATCATTCTCTGTGTTAATCCACTAGGTTTTATAATTACTGCCTTGTGGACCACACCATCAAGGTTGGGGAGTCAGCCAACACAAATACACATGGCCTACTATACCTAGGTGTCCCCACACCCCAGACCATGTTTCCATCCCATCTGACCATCTACCCTAATACTCTCCTTGCTATCTCTTCTTACTGCCATATATGCCCACCCATTTACCTCTTTTGTTCTAAGAAGAGTAAGTAAACCAGTCTTTGCTTCAAGATCAGTTGTCATATTTCTCTATTTGGGATCCACTTGCCATCCTTGTGACTTCTCAATCTAAAAAAATTTCACTGTCCACCACTCCTTTCTGTATTGTCTCCTCTTTATGGACAAGGACTGCCTTGCTTTTATATTTGTGTCTGAGTGTTTGATGGTTAGTAATGTCTGAATGTGTTTTACTTCCTTCTTTCCTCCCTTCCTTTCACCAGCTTCCCAGTAGCTAAAGTTTATAATCATCCTTCTTCAACCCCCCATATTCAGTCAGTTGCTAAGAATTGTTGATTGGGCCTCCACATCAGCCTTCTTTCTGTTCACAGAACTACCAACTTAGTTGATGGTATCACCTGTAACCTGGATTATTTATAGTAGCCTTCTGATAGATTTTACTATTTCCAACTTCTTCTGTGTCTAATCCATATCTTCTATGCATCTGACAAATAACTTACTAAGTCATAAATCTGATTAAAATCACAGCCCTCAAAAACCTTCAGGAGCTCCCTGTTTCATTTAGGAGAAAGTGAAGATTCCTTTGCCTGGCATTGAAGGCCCTCCACAATATGGCTATCATCTCTCTTTCTAGCCTAATTTAATAATACTACCTTTCACATAGCCCTTTTCCAAACCACACTGGACAACTAGTTGCTTTCTGAACTTAACATTCCATCTCATGCCTGGGAATGTCTTTATCTTCCCTATGGCTCAGGCTAGATGCCACTTCTCTCACTTAACACCTTCCCTGATTCCTCTGGTTGTTAGTTCTATCTCTTTTTAATTTACCTATTTGGTTATCCGTGTACATACCCAATAAATTCCCTAATGGATTTTAAGCCCTTTGAGAAAAGAACTATTTGTATTTGTCTTTGAACCCCTAGTATCTCCCACAGTATTTCACACGTGGTAGTGGATTCTGGATCAGAAGTCAGAGCTCTGGGTGCAAATCCTATTCTGCCACTTACTTGATATGTGACTGTGTCCAATTACCTTGTCCCTGTGAACCTGTTTTTTCACTGTCATAAGGGTACTGACTCCCAAAGAACTCTTCCACTTCTTAATCTATTTCTAATGATTTAATTGTTCCTCAGATACTTTAAGCATTTATAGTCATTTCAGATTGAAAATCTGAAGAAAACAGTGTTCAGCAGATATCTAATTATTTATTGATTTTTAAATCTCAAAAGGGACATCATCACAGTCCCTTTTAATAATAAAAAAATAGATTTTTTTGTGTCTGAAAAGACTTTAATATCCACAATTTTAGAACTGGAAAGGACCTTAGAGATCACTCTTTCCAAATCCCTTCAGTGCCCTCAAAAGGGAACTGAAGCTAAAAACTATGAGCTGACTTGCCCAAGGTCATAATAGCTAATAATAATGATAATGATAGCCAGCATTTGTGTGACACTTTTTGCACATTGCTTTGCAAACATCTCATTTTATCCTCACAACTCTGTAAGGTAGGGCTATTATTATCTCCGTTTTACACATAAGGAATTTGAAATAGAGAGGAAATGACCCACAGCTAGCAAGTATCTGAGGCAAGATTTGAACTCAAGTCTTCCTGACTCCCAGTCTAACATCCCAGCTTCCTGCCTACCAGGTCATACAGTAACTAGTTAGTGTTGAAGTCACAATCTGATCCCTCATCCCCTTCTTTTCAGCCAGTTTTCTTTCCAGCCAGTTTTCTTTCCATTTTAGTACACTGCTTCTCTAGTTTTGAAGATCACAGCTGTTGAGAGAACTTCATAGACTTTGGTTTGTATTTCACATAGTTCTCTATATCTTAGATACAAAAATTTATTATAAATCTACTTTGTTTATGGTTCATTCACATAATTTTCTTCTAATAATAGTCTTTTCTCTCTTTAAATAAAAACCACTTTACTACTAATTCTTAAATTTTAAATGATTTGGTTTCTTTTTCAAATAAACCACGAATTTTATTCTTTTCCTGCTCAAAGTGTTGCCTTAGGGCTTTCATTCAGATATAATCTTTGCTGATTAGTCTTACTCTGAGAGCCTTAAATTCAAATATCTAGGCTGAAGGAAATTAATTTCAGCTTATTATGATTAGGTTCATTTTTAATACTAATGCTCCGCCTATATATATATATATATATAATCATATATATATATATATATATATATGATTTCAAGTGATGGAGCATTATAGTCCCTAAAGAATTAGAAATGAACATCACAGACAACGATGAGGCATCTTGTGAATGTGAGGACGCTGCAACAGGTAAACGATAAAGGCTGAAAAGAAGAACTAAAGCTAGAAAAGTCCCCAGAGGATTTCAGGATCCAAAAATAAAAGGAGCTATTGACATGGACAGAGCAAAAGATGACCCATGAACATCGTATGTGCTTCACTGCTATGCTGTTATATGAAGTAAAAGTGAGGCAGTTTTCCCCACCCCTCATGTCCAGCACACTGAATATATACTTTGTGACAAACATATCAGAGGATTTAGAACAGAGGAACAAAATTTTAATTTCTGTCCTACTACTTCCTGCATTTGTAACCTTGGGCAAATCACTTCACCTTTCTAGGCCTCATTTTTCTCATCCGTAAGAGGAAGAGTTTGGGTTGGATAGTCTCTGGGTCCTTTCCAGATTTTAGTCTATGATCCTATAGCATGAACCAGAGTTGCACAGAATGTGCAGGCATGGAAGACCTCTTAGTATACATTGCTGGAGGGAACATACATATTGTTGAAATTAGAGATCCATTTAAGTATCTGAAAATATCCTAAGTGTCCCAGGTTTGCATCTTCAGTAGCTAACTTTTGGATTAGCTGCCTATCTCTCAAAAAATACAGTTCTTTGTTGAAAAACGCTATCACCAACAACAGATTTCTTCAAAAGGAAAGGATTGTACCATAAGCACTATCCTCATCCAGGGTATTATTCTCCGTTCTTCTCTTGATGACACTGATTTTTAATTAAAACATTCATTATGATTATTATGTGCCAAGCACTCCACTAAATGCTGGGGATATAAATATAAGGAAGTAAAAGAGTCCCTACTCTCTAGTCATTCTTTTGGAGGAAGATAATATATAAGGAGAAGCTGAATGGGGAAAAGACTAAGGAAGGGGGAAAGGATATTCATACATGGGAATAAGGCAACAGTCAAGGAAGTGGTCTATAGGGAGTAAAGAAAAGACTGAGGCCTCTCATAAAATGCATTATGAGCTTTGGAGTCACCTGACCTCAGGAAGGAGGATAAGGACAAAAAAGTCCCGCTGAAGAATCTTTTCAAGGTGGGGTACCTGTGGCCTCAAGGCACATGTGACCTTCTAGGTCCTTGGGTGCAGCCTTTTGACTGAGTCCAAGTTTTAAAGAACAAATCCTTTTATTAGAGGAATTTGTTCTGTGAAGTTTGGATTCAGTCATAGGGCCATACTTGAGGACCTACAGGGCCACATATCGCCTCAAAGGCCGCAGGTTCCCCACCCCTGGACTATTCATTTCCTTCTGTGCTATATGAGAATTCTTTGGGAGAACTGGGCGTATCCAGCCTAGAGAAGCTAAAATTTAGCAAGAATGAGAGCTGTCTTTAAACGTATAAAAGACTATCATATATAGATATATATGTAAGCTACTTAACCGTAGTACAAAACTAAGAGGCCAGTTTAGAAATTGTATAAAGGCAAGTTTACACTGGATGTTCATTTGGCTGACACCAGTGAGAGCACCATGGCCCCAGAGTGGTGATTCCAGGGGTGGCGAGGTGATGTTACCCAGAACATGGTCTTAATAGATCTCTGTTCCAGAGAGATCAGTGCAGAGAAAAGTCAGTTAACTCTTTGACCCAGTTCTGAAATCTGTTCCTTTTACCTGTTTTTCTGTCTTCTCCTTTTAACCTTTCTTGTTTCTTCAGTAGTTCCTTTCTATGAGAGATCTTCCCCTCCTCCCTTAAATGATGGTTAGGAAGCAAATCCTTACCTGTTTATCAGGTAAATTTCACTTGTATCCATAATCATAGACAAGTTTTGGCATTCGTATACCCCTTTTTATTAACCTAAAACTTTTTCAATTCTTCATTTGCAATTACTGAAGCAGACTATGTTCCCCATTTACTTAAATTTTCTATAGCTTGATATATGCAAATGATCAACTGATATCCAAGAACAGAACTCTTGAGTCAGATGTAACTCAATAGTTGTTTCTCTTTACAATTTTGTGGCAGAAAAGAAAAAAGTCAACACATGCATGCAGAAATTTACAGCAACAGACTTCCATCATCAGAGCTATGAGAAGAAATGAATTAAAGGAATATAATAAGCTCATAGAGTAAGAAATTTGCATCTGATAAAATGACAGTGGCCGATGCTGTAGAATCGTAGGGATGGTCAGATTACTGTTGTGGAATATCCTTGTTGTTATGGCGTTCATGATTGAGAGAAGAGAGCAGTTTATAAATGGACAGTCAGCTGATATAGAAACAGTAAAAATGAAAAACAGCTAGATCCTGATTAAGGAAAATAGAATGGGGGACAGAGTGAATATAAGAGAAACTATAGGAAGATGTGGTCACATGTTCCTTTCATATCTAGGTACTTAAGAGATGTTTATGAAATTGAATTGAAGTATAACAGTAACACCCATTTGTGAATAAAATTACGTCAGGGAATCTAAGATATTTTTCATAGCCTGAATTTAGGAGATCAGTCCTAATTCTGGTGAATGGAGAGGAAAATTAAGGAGTGGAGAGTCCATTTCAGACCTTGTGAATGGTATGAGCAAAGACATGGAAAACAGAGAAAGAAGGTTGAAAATCAGGATTATTTAGTGGTCCACTTTGGCTAGAATATAAAATGGGAGAAAAGACTGGAAAGGTAAATTGGAGTCATTTTGGGAAGGGCTCTCAATACCAGACTAAGGAGTTCACATTGGATTTGGTAAGCAAAGTACTTCAGACTTACTCTTCACTTAGCTTAGCCTTTAGAACTGAAGGAATTTTTCTAATCCCATGGCTAACTGGTGTCTTGGGAAGTGTTATCCAAGATGCTGTGAGAAATCCTCAGTCTTACAGGTTCTGGTCCTGGATGTTGAAGATGAAACTTTGACTTGGAGTTGGAAGGTCTCATGCAGTGAGGTGAAAGAAGGAATGAAAACAGCCAGGAAAGTCACAGAGTAAAAAGCATCTTGCCTTTGCTTTCCATCATCATCTCAGTATTTTAAATTTTGTATTATACTAGTAAATGATTTCCCTGACAGGGACCTTCAGAATGGTGATGCCAGGACTACATAGTAATAACCAGATGACAAAGCAGATAGAAGGTAAAACTTTTAGTCAGGAAGACTTAGGTTTGTATATAATCTCAGACACTCAGTGAGTTGTGTGACACTGGATGAGTTTTCTCAACTGTAAAATGAGAGTAATAATGATACCTGTCTGGTAAGGTTATTGTGAGTACCAAATATGATATTATATGTAAAAATAAATCACAAAATACTATGCAAATGTTATCTATTGTTACGATGGAGCAGCTAAGTGGCACAGGAGATAGACTGTTGGGTCTGGAGCCAGGAAGACTTATCTTCCTGAGTTCAAATCCAGACTCACATACTTAAAAGCTGTGTGACCTGGGCAAATCACTTAGTCCTGTTTGCCTCAGTTTCCTCATCTGTAAAATGAGCTGGAGAAGGAAATGGCAAACCACTCCAGTACCTTTGCCAAGAAAACCCCAAAGGGGGCCATGAAGAGTCAGACACAGCCAAAATGACTGAACAACAGCAAATGATGATGGTGATGATGATGACGATGATTTTCCTTCTTTCCTAGTTAGCCTGGCTGGACTGTCACCCCTGAGTTAATGGGCAAAAACCTTCCTCAAAAACATGATCCTAACAAAGACAGCATGGCGTCTGGAGTCAGAAAACCTGAGTTCGAATGGGGGCTGTGTGATGTTGTACTAGTCACTTTATCTCATTTAGGCTTCAGTTTCCTCATCTATAAAAAACGAAGGCACTGGACTAGTCCCAGTAGCGTGGGTGAGAGGGAGACAAAGTGCATCCTGAGCCATCAGGTTGGTTCAGAGACAGAACGGAACAATGCAGATAAACAGCCAGGTAATTTAAAAAAAAAAGAAAGAAAAGAAAAAAAGCAGCAGGAGAGGGGAAGCAATTGAAGCCTGAAGGGATTTGTGGGAATACACATCTTTTTGCTCATTTAAATTATTATTGATTCTTGCTTTAAAAAATCATTGTTACTTCCTAATATATGTTGCCCTCCTCTACCTTCAGCGAACCATACCTTGTAACAAATAAAAAGAGTGAAACAAAAGCAAAAATGTGCGTTGTGCTCAGTGACCTCTCTACAAGAGAAGGGGTGCTATACATCGCCTCGTGAAGGCTCAGTAATACATCTGACATGGGACCTGCCACAACTCCCTGCTTGTCACTTACACGCCTCTATTTCCAAGCTCATGAGCCTCTAAAAGCCCCTTATGTGTTTGTTTTTAAGCATCATTAACCTCTCCAGTTGTCCAATAATCATACATCCATCTTCTAAGTCATTTTGTTTTTTTCTGTGACAACATAAGCATATCTGAAGTATAATACCATTGGGGGGGCGGTGTACATCAGGAGCAGGGAGTGGGGAGGGGCAGGCTTGAGATGAATGCTTGGGATGCCCCTCCCTTAAGTCAGGAGATAGGTAATAGTGCTTCATAGTTCTCTGTTGCTTTAAGATTCGTGGGATCATAGATTTAGAGTGAATACGGGACATCAGACATGATCAAAGCCAACCTTCTTGTTTTATAGATGAGGAAACTGTGGCCCAGAGAAGTTGAGTATCTTTTCTCAGTGTCACACAACTAGTAAATATTTTAAGAGGATTCAAACCCACTTCTTTGTGATGCCATCCGGTGCACTATCTTCTATATGACTGCCTCTGTTTGCAAGGCAATTTCCTCCTAACAGCCCCTTAAGTAGGCAGCTCAAGTGCTGTTTTCCACATTTTACAAATGAGTCAACTAACATTGATAGAAGTAAAATACCTTGCTCAAGATCACACAGCCAATGAGTGTTAGTATTAAAATATAGGTCTCCTCAAG